>VDFB02193867.1:56824181-56879936 GCA_007258455.2 Sequoia sempervirens | reverse complement strand
GTATAAGAGCATTTAAGGGTGTAGGCTTGAGGGTTTTTGATTGAGGGTAGAGGGTTGAGAGTATATATATGTAGGTTGAGGTACTACTAGGGTTGAGTGTCCAATATATAGTATAGAGGGTATAGGTGTTTAGGTTGGTTTAAGGTTTGAGTAGGGCTGAGGGTTGAGGGTATAGGGTAGAGCATTGAGGGTTAATTAGGGGTTGGGGTATTAAGGGTTGAGAGTTGAGGGTTTAGGGTAGAGAGTTTAGTAATCAAATTTAAGGGTTTAACTAGGATTGAGGGATTAGGGTCGAGGGTACTAGAGGGTATATGGTTCAAGGATTAGGGTTTAGGGTTGAGGGACATTGGTGGTTAAGGGTAGATGGTTTAGGGTATAGCTAGGATGTTTGAGGGTATAATATGGTTGAAGGTCAAATATTAATAGGGACATTGAGTTTCCAATGTAGAGGGTAGTAGGTATAGGGGTTGAGGGTACTTGAGGGTTTAAGGTTTGAGAGTTGAGGAATTAACTAGGGATGAGGGTTGAGGGTTTAATGTATAGGGTAGATTAGAGGGATGTAGAGGGTATAAGAGGGTTTAAGGGTTGAGGCTTGAGAGTAGAGGGTTTAGGGTATATATATGCAAGTATAGGGATTACTGGGGTTGAGTGTCCAATGTATGGGTAGAGGGTAGAGGGTTGAGGGTTAATTAAGGTTTGAGGGATTAAGGGTTGAGGGTTGAGCTATTAGGGTAGAGAGTTTAGTAATTTGGTTTAAGGGTTAAACTAAGGTTGAGGGCTTAGGGTCGACAGTACTAGAGGGTATATGGTTTAATGATTAGGGTTTAGGGTCAAAAGTATATATAGGGATTAATGGCTTACAATTGACAGATGCCAAGGGTTGAGGATAGAGGGTTCAGGGTATAGCTAGGAAGTTTGAGGGTATAATATGGTTGAAGGTAAAATGTTAGGGATGTTGAGGTTTCAATGTAGAGGGTGGAGGGTATATGGGTTGAGGGCACTTGAGGGTTGAGGGATTAACTAGGGTTTGTTGATGATGTTTTCTGCACAACAACTCAGACATAATATAATATCCTATCTCTCTTGAACGGTAAATCTCTATCAGAAAGCCTCAAGGGATAACCCCAAGGTCTCTAATGTCAAGTCTTGACAATGCATAAACAACTCAGTGATAAATGTGAAAATGTTGGTAATCACAATGGGACCTTACTACAAGCAAAGACTGAATCTTCAGTTTATCAGATCTAGCAATATGATGATACTTTTAACTTTAAATCTAACTTACATGATAAATAAATAGAAAAAGACTAGGGTTTCAGAGAGATTACTAAAACTAACACTACTCTAAGATTCACAATGCTTATGATAAAATGCTTGAAATGGACCAATCCCACATAAACTAATTCCTGCTTAACCCAGATGAATCTGCAATTTCACAAGAACAGTGCAATCTTCTAAGGTAACAAGATTTTTAGATCATAAAAATTCATCCAAGACAACCCCAAAGAAATTGAAATGAATAAATCTTCACAATTGAACGAAGCACAACAAATATAGTCTAGGCTAACTTTTCAAAGCAACTAACAGTTAGCTAGCTACAAAAAGTATGGACTAGGGATCGCTGCAACACTTCAAACATTTAACCATAAAAACCATTAAATCAATTCTAATCTAATTAATAAATATCAATCCTTCTCAAAGAAATTCTAAAGATAGAATGACAAGAACCATGCAAGATAAGGAAAACAAGTATGACACCAAATCACATTGTCATTACTTGCATTAAATTATCCATTGTAGCAAAAATTCCAGCTTTCTGTTACAACATTTGCTTGAGAATACAATTTCTAACTTCTACTAGGCTTTAATATTCACTATATATATGTCTCTATTTTCTTCTCATCTATCTTTCTAGCTCTTACAAATGAGGAAAAATGCCATATTAATAGATGTATCAAAGCATGCCGGCCTAGTTAGGGTTTTACAATAAGAATAGGCCATAAAACAAGTTGGCCAAGAGACTCAAATAAGATAAATGATGCATTAAATGCATGAATTCCATCCAGGTCAGCCTGGGATCTCCAATGCATCTCAGACCAATGCATGTAAAAATAATAGGGAAGCACAAATATCAATGTAGCCCAATATTAACTATCCTTCCCTTTGTCTTTATTCTAATCCATCATTTCATGCACCTTCAAAAGCACTTTATCCAACTCGGCCATAGGAGGTAGAGGAAAAACCTTAAGTTGTCTTTCAATTGATGTAATTTTTTCCCTTGATTCCTTCACCGATTTATCCCAATCAACCTTGTATGTTAGATACTTATCAATCACAACAAGGTAAGTAGCTACATCATCTAGCTGGTGTTCAGTCACAAGATCACCACTGAATGGAGTATAGACATCTTTCCACCACCCTCTCAACTACTCCAAGCTCAAGTATTTAGGCACAATTTTCCTTCTTGTCATTATCTCAAAGAAAGAAATGCATCCATTGCACACACCAGTCAGGGTATCATCAATTTTCCTCCTTTGCTTGCAGATCTTCTTTAGAACCTTTTTTCTAATTTGCAATGCCTCAAACCACTCCCAAGGTTCAACAACTCTAGAAGGGCGAATTTTATCATTTGCTAGCTTATCCTTGGTATACTCCATGATGGTTTTCGTTTTCTACAGTAGGAGATATGTATCTTCTTTGTCCTGAGCCAATACTTCCTTCAACCAATCAATTGCCCTTACAACATCTTTCCCTGTTGATAGAATGTCCTTGATTGCTTCATTTCCTTTATTTTGTACCCCTTGTAGCCAATTTGTAGTAGCAAGAGAGGAAGCCTTCATTCTTTCAAGCTTGGTGATAGTCTCTTGGGGTAAAGGATTTACAGCAGAGGTCGAAGGGTTGATAGACTGTAAGGGCTTCATCAGATCCTCCAAGCATTTCCTGAGTTTCTCATTTTCCTTCTTCAGCTCTTGCTTGGTTTGAATTTCTTTTGTCAATCTCCCCACGATGACTATGCTAGAACCCTGATAATCTTCAATGTCTTGCTCAATGAAAGTGGGCCCTAAATTGAAAGTCTACACATTATAATCCTTTGCAACTACCTCATCTTTATTCTTACTCGGGGTAGGAGTTGCAATGTGGACCACCCTATTACTAGCCTCAACCCTTTCAATCATTGAAATGACCTTGGCCTTCTTCTTACCCTTATCTTTGGTAATCTTGGCTAGTAACTCATCCCAATTAGGTGGAGCATCCTCCACTATAAATTTTTTTCTCTTTATTTCCTTGTCTAGCCACTCTGGAACAATGGACTCCAACTGCAATTCACTTTGTTCAACTTCCTCCTATTGATTTTTAGGTGCCTCCTTATCCAAACTCTGCTTCTTAGGATCCTCCTCAGCCCTACTCTCCTTTTCTTCAACATGTTCCTCTTTGCGTTCAGGTGAAGCAACTTTTATTGTTTCTTCTTCTCTTGGAGGTGATTTTTCCTCTTCATTCCTAATAGGTGAAACCTCATACGCAACCAAAGGAGACTGCATCACCTTTTCAAATTTTGTGTCTGCATTGTAAAGGTCACCCTCACAGAATTCCTCTCCTTTTGAGTCTTGATAATCTTCAGCCTCTTTGGATTCACCTAGTTTATTCTTAGCTTTGTTGGAATAAGGAATGTTGCCATGCTGCTCCTTATCAGAAGTAACTGGAGGAGGATTTTCCTTAGGCACACTATCCTTGGGAGAAGGAGTCCTTGATCTCCTTGTGTACACCTGTGTCTTTTCCTCTGAACTATCTATATTTACTATAGGTGGATCTACCTCCTCTCTATCCTTAGAACCTTCCTTTTGAGATATTCTTACAATTCTCCTTTTCTTAGGCACATGAACATCAACCTCAGGACCCTTCTTTTCAATTTCTTTTTGTTTAGATTTCTTAGTCCTTGAACTTTTCTTAGCAATTGGTCTTCTCTTCTTTTCTGTTTCTTGGATTTCCTCCTCCTAAACACCCTTGATCTTAATCTTGAAAGGAGAATTCACCTTTCCTTTACCCTTGGGATCCTCCTGCTCAACAAACTCCTCAAAAGTAGAATGAGGGTCGAGGTCTCCCATCAGATTGTAGGTGCAATGTACACCTTCATTTTCCAATTCCCATAGTTTATGCCTTAGCCACATTCTAGTAAATTTGGTGACTAGATCCATCAATTTCCAGAATTGAAGCAAGAGGACTCAAATATTGACAGGAATGTGAAGAAAGGATGGAGGGTAACCAAAATGTGTTTATTGATCATGAGCTTCCTGATGAAGTAAAAGCACAGTTTGAATTACAGAGGAAGAGGATAGAGGAATTAGAAGCTAAATTGCAGAAAACTCAAGTTGCTGATCAGACGGTTGGTTGCCCAAAGTATGTTCCGCCTCATAAGTACGGTGATAATGGTGTAGGGCCTTCTGATCAATCAAATGCTCCTCACAGTCAGGTAGGGAATCAACACGGACAACCAAATCATCCACCTCACATTCCTACTCATCATAGAAATATGCAACCACCTCTTGGTCAGCATTATTTCCCACAACATAATGCACAATATAGTAATCCTATGAGCCAATATCAGTACGCACCTTTTCCTCCCCCTCACCAGTATATAGCAATGATCAAATAGTTTGATTTGACAGGGTTTCATCTATACCCTTACCCTATGGATGGCAGCTGGAGAGGTCTGGTACCTAAGTTTACAGGGAGTAATGCAATTACTATAGAAGAGCATTTAAGGAGTTTCAATGTGTTCATCCAAGACATAGGTGTGTTATATGAAGATTTACACATGAGGTTGTTTATGATGTCACTTATTGAAGATGCTAGGGATTGGTTCAACAGCTTTCTAGCATTCTCAATTGATTATCTTCATGTATTCCAGGATCGATTCCTAGAACAATATGGGAATCTAAATGCACTAGATGTTGTTCTTCATGAATTGATGCGAATTCATAAAAATCAAAATGACTCAATTTATGATTTCAACTGAAGATTCAACAAGTTGTAGACTAAGGTACCTCCTGGATCAAGACTGCTAGATTTTGTAGCTTTGAGTGTTTATTTGAATGCATTTGATCCTAAAATAGGGTATGAATTGAGAAATAGATTCCTGAGAGATTTGGCTAAAGCACAAAAAATAGCACTGACAATTGAAAACAACAAGAAGGTTGCTGGTATAATCAATAAAAGAGACAACCCTAGGCCTCCTCAGCAAAGTAATAATTATCAGTACAGACAAGAGAATACATACAGAAATGAAAGGCCGAGGTTGCATGACATGCCTTATAATACTGACTGGAAGGATGGAAAACCTATAACAACTACGCCTAGAAACAAAGAGACTCCAGATCCATTGAGCAAGAAGGGAACTTATATGGTAAGTAACAATTACTTCTATGAAGCTTGTGATAAGCCACATTCCCCAGACTATTGTGTTGTGGCCCAAAGGATGCAAGAGGAGGGAATGTTGATGCAAAACAATGGAGAAGATCACACAGTGTATTTGAATTCAAATACTTTTCATCATGTGTAGGAGAGGTACTCATCTTCAGAGGATGAAGGTTATGAGTATGATGTTTCAAATCAGAAGTACAATGTCCATATGGCTAAACAACAGGTCTTTTATGATTCTGAAGAAGATTATACATAGCCACATTTTGTTGAGGCACCTGCTCAATGCAGTGTGAGGAGACTTACTGAAGATGAAATAGAGAGAATAACTGTCGTTGCAGTTGAGGAAGCAAAAACTAAATACTGGTTGAGAAACAAAAAAGTAAATTAAATGGAAGGTGTTCCTGGGGGGATTTTTATGAAAGATCAGAAGGAAACACAAGGAACTATGAAGAAGCCGATAAACAAGCAGCATGATAAAAATGAAGAGAAGCCTGTCTAAAAGGAAAAAGTGAAGGAATCACACAAAGAGACGTAAAAGCCTAATCAACCTAATAAAAGAGAGAAGGAATAGAACAAAGGAGAAGTGCCAAAACAAAAGAAAATTGTTAAGGTGGAGGGATCTTCTTTTGACATCACTCAGGCATTATCCCAGGTAAAAATGTCTATTCCACTACTTGAGATGATGAAAATTAAAGAATAAAGGGATATTGTTATTCAATTGATAACAAGTGGAAATGAAAAATATATGAATTCTGAAAACAAAGTAGTTGTTAAAGTAGTCAATAGGCAGGAGAAAATAAATAACTCTAAAGTCTGCTTGAGTGATATATTATCAACTCCCCCTCAAGTTGATCCTTTTTTCACTACGTTGCTTATCAATAACAAATTGTTAAGGAATTGCATGATAGACTCTGGTGCTGCTATAAACATTATGCCAATAGGAGTTATGAAGCATCTTGGCATGTGGGTGGATACCATTGGAGGCAAGTGTTATGCAATGGATAACTGACCTATTCTTGTAGTGGGTATAATGAAAGATGTTGAAGTCAAACTGGCTACTTATCCACAGGTGGTTTATAATATAGATATAACAATGATTAATACTCCTCAATTTGGGATGCTTCTATCAAGATAGTGGATAGTAGCAGTTGGAGGAAATGTTCAATTTGATATGTCTTATGCTACAATTCTAGTGAATGGCTAAGAAGTGAAGTTGTATAGGGAACCAAGAATGAACCAGCTTGTTGAATGTGTACCACAAGATCAGATCAATTATTTTTGTGATGTTGATCTTGGAAGTTTTAAGATAGAATCAGCCCAACTAGAATTAACCAATAGTGATCCAATTGAAAAGCATGTGGCACAAAGTTGCAATGAAGTGTGGAAGATGTATTTTGATGGAGCATGCAGCCAGGAAGGTAATGGAGCTAGGATTGTTTTTGTCTCACTTGAAGGTATTACATTTAAATATTCATTCCTGTTGACATTTGAATGCACAAATAATGTGGTGGAATATGAAGCTTTATTGACAGGTCTGAACATAGCTGTGAAACATAAGATAAAGTTGTTGGCAGGTATGGGTGATTCTGAGTTGGTTGTTTCACAAATCAATTCAAAATATGCAGCAAAACACAATAGATTTAAGCAATATAGTAATGTCGTATGGGACACAGTTGAATTGTTTGATGCATTTTCAATTGAGTGGATTGACAGATCAAAGAACATAATGGCTTATTTTTTAGCAAATGTGGTGCTCAAAAGAGATGATATCACATTGGCTGGGGTTTCACATATTAAATTCAAGACAAGGCCTGTTGTTCCTAATAACATTTATACTTGGAAGTATTCAATGATGATACTAATCTTTTGAAATTTCTCCACTGTATAGATCAATATGAAGCACAGGAAATTGACTTAAATGCTTTTGTTGAAGATGTGGATGGGAAACAAACAGTGTTTGGAAAAGAAATTTTACAACTCAAAACAAATAAGCTTCCTAAGGGATTGGTGGCATTGGAGAGGCTGTATGATGGAAATGATCGGTCCCTCGTGAAGCAAACACTAGTCAGAAGAGAAGATATTGAAGAAATCAATTTGGGGACTGAGATAGCACCAAGAAAGGTGTACATAGGGAAGAAGATAAGCACTACAATTAGAAGAATGTTGATTGAGTTGATGAGAAAATATAAACATGTGTTTGCTTGGTCTTATGAAGATTTGAAAGCATATACAGAAGA
Source organism: Sequoia sempervirens (assembly GCA_007258455.2). NCBI lineage: Eukaryota > Viridiplantae > Streptophyta > Pinopsida > Cupressales > Cupressaceae > Sequoia > Sequoia sempervirens. The sequence goes on along the minus strand of VDFB02193867.1, from coordinate 56,872,281 downwards.
TTTGTTTCAGCATGAAATACCATTGAAACCATATGCTAAACCATTTAGACAGAAGAAAAGGCCTATAAATCCAACACTAGAGCCTAAAATACAAGAAGAATTGGCAAAGCTCATAGATGGAGGAACTATTAAACCAATCAGGCATTTAACGTGGGTCTCAAATTTGGTCCCTGTGAGGAAGAAGAATAGAGACATCATACTATGTGTGGACTTCAGGAATCTGAATATGGCATCTCTTAAAGACAATTATCCTCTACCTAATATGGAGGCTATATTGCATAAGGTAACAAGGTGTGAATTGTTGTCCATGATGGATGGATTTTCAGGGTATAACCAGGTTAAAGTCAAAGAATTTGAGCAATATAAGACAAAATTTACAACTCCTTGGGGAATGTATGTCTACATAAGAATGTCATTTGGTCTCACTAATGCAGGAGTGACCTTCCAAAGAGATATGGATGTGGCATTTGCAGATTTGATCAATGTTATCATGGTGGTGTACCAACATGACCTGACTGCTTATTCAAAGAAGGCTAAGGATCATGTGAAACATTTGGAGAATGTATTTATTAAAGCTCTTGAATATGGTATTAGTTTAAATCCAAAGAAGTGTCATTTTGCAGTCACAGAGGGTAAGCTCCTAGGACATATTGTTTCAAAGGAAGGAATTAGAATAGATCCTGAGAGGGTTGAAGCTTATATTCATAAAATTCATGTTCCCAAAATTGTTAAGGCTATACAATCATTATTTGGATAGATTAATTTTGTTAGAAGATTTGTTTCTAACTTTGCTGAGATCATTAAGCCTATATCAAAAATGTTGAAGAAAGGACAGAAAATGGAATGGACTGCAGAAGCCTTGGAAGCTTTTATATCCATCAAAAGGGCCATCAAAGAGGCTCCTGTTCTTAAATCTCCAAAATTTTCAAAGCCTTTTCAGATTTTTTCATTTGCTTCAATGCGCACAATTGTTTTTGTTATGTTACAAAAGAATGAGGATGGTCATGAACAGCCCGTGTCTTTCTTCAGTAAGTCATTACAAGGGTCTGAATTGAAGTATGACATAATGGAAAAACAAGCATTTGCATTAGTAAAAGCTACAAAAGCTTTCAGGCCATATCTTGTTGGAGCAAAGGTGATTGCTTATGTTCCCCATGCAGCTGTCAAAGATATTCTGACACAATATGAAGTAACAAGAAAGAGATGCAAATGGATTAACAAGATCCAAGAGTTTGATATGGAGATATAGATTACCAAACTAGTGAGAGGTCAAGGCTTGGCTAGGTTAGTGATAGAAGCAAAAATTGAGGCAAATCAAATCTGCAATGTTGAAGAAAGGACTGTAATTGCAAGCATTGAGCACACTCCTTAGTATATTGATATTATGCATTACCTTAAGTACATGAAGTATCCAGAGGGATTGAGTGATAGCCAAAAGAGAACTTTGAAGTTGCAAGCATCAAAATATGTTTTCATGGATGAAGATCTATTTTGGAATAACATGGATGGTATACTGTTATTATGTCTAGATGAGTCACAGGCCAAGCACATCTTGAGAGAAATGAATGAAGGAGTTTGTGGAGGACATTATTCAACAAAGAAAATTGCACACAAAATTCTCAGGGCAGGTTTTTAATGATTCTTTTACACATGTGAGAAAATGTGAAGCCTACCAAAAGTTTTCTGGAAAATTGAAGTATCAGGGTGCTTTGCCACTTCGAACTTTGCAGGTTGATGCCCCTTTTCATTAGTAGGGAATTGATTTCAGTGGAGAGATTCAAGAAAAATGAAGCAGAGGACACAAGTGTATACTAGTTGTCACTGATTATTTTACCAAGTGGGTGGAAGCAATCCCAACTAAGCAAGCTACAAGTAAGGTAGTGACTAATTTCCTAATGGACAACATTATCACCAGATTTGGTGCACCACTGAGGTTAATCACAGACAATGGAATGTGTTTCAAATTAGATGAGTTCAAAAGCTTCTATGATACATATGGCATTACTATTTCTTATGCAGCTCCTTACCATCCACAAGCTAATGGTCAAGCAGAGTCGAGCAATAAGAGTCTTTTGAAGATTATAAGAAGGATGCTAGGTCAGAACAAGAAAGCTTGGGATTCAAAGTTAAAACTAGTTGTGTGGGCTGATAGGATCATTGTGAAAAAGGAAATTGGAAAATCCCCATTTGAATTGGTGTATGGAGCACAAGCCAGGATGCCTCTGTAGAATTTGTTACCAGTCTACAAGTTTGTCCTTCAGGAAGATTTGGATGTTCCTAAACCTATGAAGGAAAGAATGGAGCAACTTGTTGAACTTGATGAAATAAGGAGAGTTTCCCAAAATCAAAACATGAAGTTACAGACACAGATGAAGTATTTATTTGACAAGAAGGCAAAGGATAGAAAATTTGAAGAGAATGATTTGGTACTGATGTGGAATGCAAGATGTCAGGAGAAAGGAAAGCATGGTAAATTTGAAGCCTTGTGGCTGGGACCTTTTGCTATTTTTTGGAAAGAAGGGTGAAGACTCATACTATCTACAGAATATGGATGGTGAAGATCAGGAATTTCCTGTTCATGGGCAATTCTTGAAGCAATTTTTCTCTTAAGCAACATAGAGGATTAAGGGTTGTCAATGCATAGACAACTCTTGATGGTCCTGTTTAAAATTATTTTCCATGCACAGTATTTTAGGATTTTTTTTCATCTCCATTTTGCATTTCACTTTCCTTTCATTCCATCATGCTTCATTTCCATTTCCATTCTGCTCACTGGTTCATCATTTTGTGTCTGGTCTGCTCACCCAAAGTTCTGGATCCTTGCAATGATCTTACTATCATTCATCCCTAGACGGAGCCACTATTAGAACTATAAAATATGATGACTTTTACATATCTCTCATCCCCCTGAGTCTCCATATGGGTCTTACTTTAGGCACATTTTCCTCATTTCATGATATTTTTACCCATATTTTGGTTGTGTGACCCCATTGAATCCATTGTGTCATGCATTTTTCATGTTATGGTTCATATCGGCATAGGTCTATCTAGCTCTCCCCGACCCGTGTTTCCTATGTGTTAACATATGTTTGCTGCAGGTGATCGGCAAGACTTGTTCATTGTTACAGCGATCGACATTCACCTATGGGTTTCTATCAGCATGACATTCACATGGTTTTGGTGATCGAGGAGGAACCTATCTATAGGAGTTTGGTCATCGGGATAGTGTCTCATCGAATATTGAATTGTCTCCCTGACTAATACATGTGGAGGTTCATCGACAGGAGCTAAGCAGTATCGACATTATGTCTTGGTGAGTATCTTTTGTCTTACCGATCGGTGGTGGGAGGATGCATATCGGTAAGAGTTGGTGCTATTGAGATGAGGTCTTTGCGAGTGACCTTCAGTCTCGCCGAAATTACACATGGAGCTTCTTTCAATAGGAATTTCTGTGAGACTAATGTGGCTTCAGAGTAAGTCTTAGTGAATGCAAGAGGGTCTCACCGATGGAACACATATGGACTTTGTCTGTATAAGAATTATGGTGTCTCGCCGAATAATATATGGAGTTTCACTTTGGCCAAACATAAGGGTCTTCAGTGGAGGGTCATAGCGAAGTATATATGTCTCACCAACGGAGCATAAAGGGTTTCTTTCAAATGGCTTTCAATGAGAGGTTGGTTGTGTCTTGGCAATCTGGTCTAGATTCGGGGTGCTTCGGTATAACATAATTCAATCTCTGAGAGGTCTCCCCAACATTGATATGTCTCGCCGATACACAAGATAAAAGGATACATCTTGGGAGGAGTTAGGGCTTTCGAAGTAATGTCTCGGCGAGTGACCTTTGATCTCGCCGATAATACACCTAAGGGCTTTGTCGGTGAGAAAATCAGAATGTCTTGGCGAAGGTAAATATAACAAAAGATATTGCTCGATAAGACTTATATGACTTTGGTGTGTGATCTTGGTGAAGTGTCTGGGGTCTCGCCGATGGAGTGCAGTGGAGATTTTGTCAACATGAAAATTGGATTGTCACAGCGAATCAAGATGAATGAAGACTTTCAGTGAAGCAAAATTTAATCTATATGACATCTCACCGACTCAAATAAGTCACAGTGAAAGTGAATAGAGCCAAGGGGGTGACTAATGATTGAATTTCCTTCGGCATAACCACGGGGTTGTCTTGGCGACTTAATAAAATTAAAATATTCGAGCCGACATGTGAATTGCTAAAATGCAATTGCAAGCTTACATGATTTGAGACCGAATTCTATGGAAGGCTGACATGGGATTTCAATGTGACATGTTTTCCTGATGTTGGTTTATAAATATGCATTTTATAATTGTAAAATGTCCCACCAATTATTAGATATTCGATACACAACAAGTAGATACAGTAGAATAATATTATCATATCAGAGACTATTGTTGCATGATTTCAACATGGAGGTATTTATGAAAATCAATTGATGTTGCTACATTTCTCTGGTGTCAATTGTTTGTTGAATCTAATGAAAGTATTGCTAATTTGTCTCCAAGATTGATGCTTTCTGGTTGTTTAAATTGGTATAACAAGTTTATGTCCAATTCATCAGTGCACAATTGTTGTATCTGTATGGTTAATTGATTGGCTCTTTCAAGCAAAGACTAAATCCTTTTAGTTAATCACAGTAATCAGAGAGACTCATCTGGATTATTCAAGTAGAGCTTAGTAATCACAATCTTGCATGTTTATACAAGTTGTAAATAAAATGTATGCCAGATAATTTGAGTTTTCTCTAAAGAGGTGTTCATCTTGATTTCATTTGACTCCACATACCCAATAAGGCACTAGTCTATGCACTCCATCATTTTGAATTCATTCAGTTTCTTTATATATGTTAATTGAGCATTTTAGGATTTAGATCAGAAGATTGCTATTGTTGGATTTCATTTGTTCACTTCAATCTACCATTGTGGATAAATCACTGCAACAAAGATAATCATAAGTACATAAAGTCTGCTTCATTCAGTTAGGTATACCCGCCTAGATCTTGCAGCACCTGAAGAGTAGAAGGTTGAAAGCTTTTGACCTTGTCTGTTACCCTAAAGCATATCAAGAGATTGGCAACTGCTTGAGGCACTCTGCCTACATTTTGAGAGCTAACATGGTGAATGCATCATTCACCCTCCTATAACTCGAGCTCCCCAAGTGAAAATGAGGGTAAACCTCATAGATGACATCCTGTCCAAAGATTCCCCTTGTGCTCAGTCCTTTGTAGGGGTGAAATCTTGCAAGTGCATAGACCAGGTATGAGGTCATTGTGAAAGTATTGGATTGCAGCACATTGGATAACTACTCATGGATCACTCTACTAATCACACCAACCCAATGATAATTGATCAACTCTTTTTCCATCCTCACAATCACGTGACACATCCAATTCTCAAACATTCCTGCACTCTTTAATCCAACTACCCTGTTGAGCAATGTGATAGCATCATAGTATTCTTTCTTGAACTTGGCTCTGAATAGTTTCTTGGGAAATTTGAAGTAATGGGACTTGGGCTTCTCTAGCCAGGAATTGATAAGCTGTTGATATTTAACAGTTTGTTCCTCAAAGAATCCCTTAGCTGCTTTCGTATTAAAAGCCACCACATGAGACCTATCAGGCATAGAAAAAGTCTCTGCAATAGAAAACAGATTCAGGTTTGCCACAACACTCCCTTGAGGACCAATAATTATTTGTGTACCTTGGTCATAGTGTCTTGCACACTCAAGTAAAAGCTCATAGCACTCGACTATGGAAGGAAAACCTACTACAACAAACCTGATTCTTTCATTCTTCTAGCTACTAGAGGAAGTTCCTTAGCTACCATTCTTTCTTTAAACTCTTCGTAATCCCAAAACCCGACATTTGTATCTTTCACCTCTGACCAGATTAATGTGATTTTACTTTTTGGAATCTTACTCTTGATGTCCATTTTGATCCTTTCCACCTCATATACTGAGGAACCCTCTACTGCCTTGCTAGATTCAGCCTACACTAAACAAGAAAGCATAGTAAAAACCATGGGAAAGCAATGTTAATCCATCAAAACATCATTAGAATGAACCTCATACAATAAAGGTGTTATTAAATTTCATATAAAATTATCATAACAAACTTTGGGCTTTAGAACCATCCACAAAATCTGAGCTAGGGAGGCATTTCGAGAAATTCCAGGCCAAACGGATTCCAACGAAATAATCATGAAACACCTACTAATAATCAAATCCAATCATTATCAATCAATAAACCATATAAGATATCATAAGACAATATGAATTAATCATAAAATGCATCATAAGTCACTATCAAATCAAATTATTACGTATTCTCTTACATTTCACTAGATTTCGGGAAAATCCAAATTCAATGGAAATCTACGGATAAGGAAAAACATTGAAAGGATGTTGATTCCAGAAAAACAAAGGGGATCAGGAAAGTCCATCATAATAGGAAAATCCTGAGATGAATGCAAAACCCGAACACTGGCACTAAATCACGATTTCACCCAGACCATCAAATCGATCATGAATTTCAAGGATTTAAGCTTTGGACAAGCTTCACATAGGCCTTCTATGTATTTTCTTAGCATTCTAGGCCAGTTTTAAGGTGAAACGAAATGGAATGGTGATGCCCTAGGCATCGAACCCTACACATCTGCCATTAACACATAGGAAAGCCTAAAACTCAATCACTTCAAATACTAAGTCAACACTAGGGAACACTCATGACTCCCAAGCAAGATACACCAAAATGAAAGTTAACAACGACCTCAAAAATTCACTTGGGAGGCCATAAATCAAACAACGTTATGTGAAGCCTAGTCATGCAATGAGCAAACATTCAAGAATTTGGAGCCCAAATAAACTCAATAACATCAAAGCGCTATCCACAATCATCAATCAAAGTAGAGAAATTGAATACATACCATTTGATGCAGCATAAATTGAATGAGGCAACAAGTAGCAGTTTAATGGCGCCCAACGAAGATAGTAGCGGAAATGCTCAAGAAATCACCTTTAAACTCAAAGAATTCACACGTCCAAAGCTCTAAATCAAGTTTAATAACTTCAAGCATGCACTCCTCAGCTCAATTGATGAAAAATGATAAAGTATAATGGCATAAAAGTCATCAAAGATTGATTAAATACATAGTTTCAAGCTCGTACGAAGGGCATTAATGTCGATGACAAGACAGGCTTGCGAATCCAGAAACCCGACAGCTAGACGGATTCCGGGAAAATATGTCCCATAAGAAATTTGGCAAAGATCAAAAATCCCTAGATTGGAGCATTCAATCGAAACTTGAGCAAGACTTGAGATAATCTGGCCAGGGCGAAAAATCCTGAATCAGGGTAAAAACTTGAAATTCATTCAAAACTTAAGATTTTCAAAGAGTAACTTTAGGGGATCACTTAGGTAGTCAAAATAAACATTTAAGCACATGCCTAAACAAGATAAAACCTCAAAATTGAAGAGCCAAGACACCAAAACCAAAGAGAAAGAGGGTCCTTGCTTCCAGCGGGGCGTGTGTGCAAAAACTACACAATAGGGTTGAGGGTTGATAATTGAGGGTTGAGGTTTGAGAATTGAGGGTTGAGGGTTTAATGTATAGGGTAGATTAGAGGAATGCAGAGGGTATAAGAGGGTTTAAGGGTTGAGGTTTGAGGGTTTAAGGTTGAGGGTAGAGGGTTGAGGGTATATATATGTAGGTTGAGGGATTACTAGGGTTGAGTGTCCAATGTATAGGGTAGAGCATATAGGGGTTGAGATCATATTAGGTTTTAATGAGGGTTGAGTGTTGAGGGTTGAGGGTAGAGGATTGAGGGTTAATTAAGGGTTGAGGGTTGATGGATTAGTGTAGAGAGTTTAGTAATTGGGTTTAAGGGTTTAAATAGGGTTGAGGGATTAGGGTCAAGGGTACTAGAAGGTATATGGTTCAAGGATTGGGGTTTAAGGTCGAAAGTGTATATAGGGTTTTAGGGTCTAGGGTTGAGGGTAGAGGTTTTAGGGTATAGCTAGGATGTTTGAGGGTATAATATAGTTGAAGGTTAAACATTAGGGACGTTGAGTTTCCAATGTAGAGGATAGAGGGTATAGGGTTGAGGGTTGTGGGATTAACTAGGGTTGAAGGTTGAGAATTGAGGTTTGAAGGTTTAATGTCTAGGGTAGATCAGAGGGATGTAGAGGGAATAAGAAGGTTTAAGTTTTGAGGCTTGAGGGTTTAAGGTTGAGGGTAGAGGGTTGAGGGTATATACATGTAGGATGAGGGATTACTAGGGTTGAGTTTCTAATGTATAGGGTAGAGGATATAGGGTTGAGGCCTAATTAGGGTTTAACTAGGGCTAAGGGTAGAGGGTTGAGGGTAAGTGTTGGCTAGGGTTGAAGGATTAGGGTAGAGAGTTTAGTAATTAGGTTTAATTGTTTAAATAGGGTTGAGGGATTAAGGTCGAGGGTACTAGAGGGTATATGGTTCAAGTATTAGAGTTTAGGGTCCAAAGTATATATAGGATTTAAGGTTTTATGGTAGACAGTTTATAGTATAGCTAGGACATTTGAGGTTATAATATGGTTGAAGGTCAAATTTTAATAGGGATGCTAGGGTTCCAATGTTGAGGGTACTGGGTATATGGGTTGAGGGTACTTGAGGGTTTAAGGGTTGACGATTGAGGGATTAACTAGGGTTGAGGGTTTAATGTATAAGGTGGATCAGAGGGACATAGAGGGTATATGAGGGTTTAAGGGTTGAGGGTTAAGGGTTTAAGGTTGAGGGTACAGGGTTGATGGTATATATATGCAGTTTGAGGGATTATTAGGGTTGAGTTTCCAATGTATAGTGTAGAGGGTATAGGGGTTGACATTAGATTAGGGTTTAACTAGGGCTTAGGGTAGAGGGTAGAGGGTAGAGTGTATAGGGTTGAGGGATTACGGTAGAGAGTTTAGTAGTTGGGTTTTAGGGTTTAACTAGGGTTTACTGATTAGGGTCGAGGGTTCTAGAGGGTATATGGTTCAAGTATTAGGCTTTAGGGTCCAAAGTATATATAGGGCTTAAGGGATGAGGGTAGAGGGTTGAGCGTTAATTAAGGGTTGAGTGATTAAGGGTTGGCTAGGGTTGAGGGATTAGGGTAGAGAGTTTAGTAATTGGGTTTAAGGGTTTAACTAGGGTTGAGGGATTAGAGTCAAGGTTACTATAGGGTATATGGTTCAAGTATTAGGGTTTAGGGTCCAAAGTATATACAAGGTTTAAGGGTTTAATGGTAAGGGATGATAAGGGTGTAGGATAGAGGGTTTAGGGTATAGCTAAGGAATTTGATGGTATAATATGGTTGAATGTTGAATATTAATAGACACGTTGAGGTTCATATGTCTAGGGTAGTGGGTATAGGGGTTGAGTGTACTTTAGGGTTTAGGGGTTGAGGATTGAGGGTTTAATGGATAGGGTAGATTAGAGGGACATAAAGGGTATTAGAGGGTTTAAGGGTTTAGGTTTGAGGGTTTAAAGTTGAGGGTAGAGGGTTGAGGGTATATATATGTAGGTTGAGGGATTAATAGGGTTGGGTGTCCAATGTATAGGGTAGATGGTATAGAGGTTGAGGCTGCATTATGATTTAACCAAGGCTGAGGGTAGAGGGTAGAGGGTTAATTAAGGGTTGAGGGATTAAGGGTTGGCTAGGGTTGAGGGATTAGGGTAGAGAGTTTAGTAATTGAGTTTAAGGGTTTAACTAGGGTTGAGTGATTAGGGTAGAGGGTGCTAGAGGGTATATAGTTCAAGTATTTTGGTTTAGGGTCCAAAGTATATATAGAGTTTAAGGGTTTAGGGTTGAAGGATGTTAAGGGTTGAGGGTAGATGGTTTAGGGTATAGCTAGGATGTTTGAGGGTATAATATGGTTGAAGGTTGAATATTAATAGGGATGTTGAGGTTCCAATGTAGAGGGTAGTGGGTATAGGGGCTTAGGGTACTTGAGGGTTTAAGGGTTGACAATTGAGGGATTAACTAGGGTTAAGGGTTGAGAATTTAGGGTTGAGGGTTTTATGTATAGGGTAGATCAGAGGGACATAGAGGGTATAAGAGGGTTTAAGGTTGAGGGTAGAGGGTTGAGGTTATATATATGCACATTAAGGGAGTACAAGGGTTGAGTGTCCAATGTATATGGTAGAGGATATAGGGGTTGAGGTAAAATTAGTGTTTAACTAGGGTTGAGGGTTGAGGGTAGAGGGTAGATGGTTGAGGGTTAATTAAGGGAAGAGGGATTAAGGTTCGAGGGTTGAGAGATTAGGGTAGAGATTTTAGTAATTGGGTTTAAAGGTTTAACTAGGGTTGAGGGATTAGGGTCAACGGTACTAGAGGGTATATGTTCAAGGATAAGGCTTTAGGGTCCAAAGTATATATAGAGTTTAAGGGTTTAGGGTTGAGGGTTGAGGGTTGAGGGACATTACGGGTTGAGGGTAGATTTTTTAGGGTTAGGTAGGATGTTTGAGGGAATAATATGGTTGAAGGTCGAATATTAGGGACATTGAAGTTCCAATGTAGAGGGTAGAGGGTATAGGGGTTGAGGGTACTTGAGGGTTTAAGGGTTGAGGGTTGAGGGATTAACTAGGGTTGAGGGTTGAGAATTGAGGGTTGAGGATGTAAATGTATTGGTTAGATCAAAGGGATGTAGAAGTTATAAGAGGGTTTAAGGGTTGAGGCTTGAGGGTTTAAGGTTGAGGGTAGAGGGTTGAGGGTATTTATAAGCAAGTTGAGGGATTTCAAGGGTTTGGGGTCCAATGTATAGGGTAGAGGGTCTAGCGGTTGAGGTTGTATTAGGTTTTAGCTAGGGATGAGGGTGTTAACTCTCAAAAACATAGGAAAGGATACCTCAAGAGGTTGCCAATCTCTTGATACATTTTAGGGTAACAGAACAAGGTTTGAAACAATCAAACCTTCTACTCTTCAGGTGTTGCTGGACCTAGGCGGGTGTACCTATATGAATAAAGTAGACTTCAGGTTGTATGACTTGACTAAATTGATGGATCTATTATGATGGCACAAATGTATTGGATAAAAGCTTGCAAATTACTCCTACTCCTAATATTGAAACTGAGATATGGATGTTTGAATAATGTTTTATAAAATTCTAAAATGGAATTGGTGTGACCAGTGCCTATTTTTGTTTGGCTAATGGAGTCAAGAGGTAAATAATTTATGTGTTTCTTTTTGGCTTAACTCTGGTTGCTAGGCACTTTGAGAATGAGGTTCTATGGCTGGCATAAAACTTCACTAAATTTATGACTTGCATAAATTGTGCTGGAATATTTTCTTACAAGCTCTTCTTCAATTATCCAAAAGAAATCCTTAAATCACTGTGATTTATCCAAAAGAATTTAAATCTGACTTGCAGACACCAATTGATTAATTCACACAAAATGGGAATACATTTCGATAAATCAAAGATATACTTGATATACTGATTTAAATGATTAAAAGACCTCAAGTTGGAGACAACTAGATAGAAATGTAAATAATTTCATCACAACAACTAAACACCAAGAAAGGATTTCACCAAATTTGTGCATTCTTCTCCATTAAATAATTTGAAATGATTTTACAATATACAGCATGATATTTACTTCGGCAATAGTTCACCCTATCCAACTACCTAACCTACTTATTTCTCCTAAATCTAATCTCTCTTTTTTTATACAATTTTGCTTTATATATATACATTACAACCCTTCATGACATCCATCTAGTGCAACTCTTCCTTTTGGCACAACTCTTTGTTTGATTGTTCTCGGCAAAATAAAATATTTAATTAGTTGTCTTATCGGCAAATTAAATATTTTAATCTTCATCCTTGTGTCTTCCTGAATAATAATCATCATTTCGCAATACTTTTGAGATCTTCGCAAATTTTACTAATCCTTTTGCTAGAAAATCTCACTTATTCAATTTAATAAAACAATCCATGGGTAAAATAATTACCCCCTCCATGACTCTTCAAAAGATTTTAACTCCCTAGAGAATTTTTTACTCCTCAGTAAAAACATTTGTACTTTGAATAACCTCTCAGTGAAAAATCAAGATTGCAATTCTATTAAAATAATCATACCATGATGATTACTTTAAATCTCCCTTAATAGTTTTTACCCAATAAAATACACCTTTCTTGTAATAATAATTTATTCACTCTTGTAATTCTGTTGGTGAGAAATATTCCAATTTATTTTGTTTGATTGAAATATTTCACCCGATTTAAATCATTCCTTTGGGTAAAATAATTATATATCCTGTTGGTGAAAATATCTCAACTCCCTGTGCAAATATTTTATAAATTTTACCCAATATGCTTTTGTGGGTAAAATAATTGTTTACCTTATAACCCCTTAGTAAAAACATGGATTTTATATTCTTCAAAATAATATCTTCATCGGCGTAACATATCCACTTCAAGAAGACTTACTCTGAGGCGTAACATATCCACTTCAAGAAGACTTACTCCGACCTCCCTTCATCGGCGTAACATATCCACTTCGAGAAGACTTACTCCGACCTCCCTTCTCTATCATTTATTTATTTTCCAAATATTTTACAAAGTTTAAACTTTATAAAAAATTAAAATATTTAGGGTTTTGAAAACATCCATATTCATTTTAAAACATAGCCAATGTTTTAAAACATGTCATTTGAACTTTAGAACTTAAAAATAATTTTTCAATTTCAACTGGAGAGTAAACAAATTAATTTCACTGTAGCACAAGGAGCATCCTGGAGCCATGAAAATTTGTAAGGGACTATGATCAATTATTTCAGAAGTGGGTTTCTGATGGATTTTGAGCAGCTCACCAAATCGAAGTACTTCCTTTGTAAACTAGTCTGCTAGAGCATGTAGTGAGAAAAATGAAAAATTTAAATTAATGCACCAAATGACCTCAAAAATCAATGAATTTGAAATTTGAGATATTTGAGGCCAAAAAACCAACTGGGTCATCCTTAGAATTTCAAAATTTGCAACTTTTTCGGAGCGCCAAATCTAGCCTGGGGCAATCACAAAACAATTAAAAAACATACCAGAACTCCTCCGACGACCATGAAAATGCATATACATGTTGAGTTGTGATAGGATAATATGCTCATAAAATGGTTTGGCATGAAGTTGTCGGAAATGAAAACTATAAATCCCCAAAGTTGCTTGACATTTTCTGAAAATTACCGTTGTCAAGCTCAATTGAAACGTTCCATTTGCCCCATTTGAAAAAATATTAAATGTGATCTTGGGAAGCTATAAGTTTGGATATTAACTCATTTAGGCATGATGAACACGTGTGCAAGATATTTTCTTACCAATAATCTCTGTTCATGAAATATCAAACACCAAAGTTGACCATTTTGTAGCTGTTCTACAAATGCAGTCTTCAAACTATGTAAAATCCATTTGGATTTGATCTTGGAAAAATATCAAATGATTCCCTGGAGACCTAAAAATTGGTATGGAGGTAGAATTTTGTGTAGAGAATTGAAGCCACCAATCGGTTTTCCATTATCATCATCCATTTTCTTAATATTCATCCTCAAAGTTGACCATTTTAACATATTTTATTGTGCTGACAGCAGATTTTCTTAAAAACTCTTCAGCTTGGCCTTCTGAAACTTTGTCTAAACTAATCAGATGACATTGAAAACTGGCGTGCATACTCCCATATGGTAGATGAACATGTATGAAAAGTGGTTTGGCATAAAAAGGAACAAATCCAAAGTTATGATTTTTCAAAATGAGCTACATAAGCAGATTTTTCAACTTTATTTCTAAGTGTTAAAATCAACTTTTTGAATATGGGAACCTAAAATTTGCAGAAAAATTTAGGCTCCAACAGAGGGTAGAGGGTTAATTAAGGGTTTAGGGATTAAGGGTTGACAAGGGTTGAGTGATTAGGGTAGAGAGTTTACTAATTGGTTTTAAGGGTTTAACTAGGTTTGAGGAACTAGGGACGAGGGTACTAGAGGGTATATGGCTCAAGGATTAGGGTTTATGGTCCAAATTATATATAGGGTATAAGGGTTTTAGGTTGGAATATGTTAATGGTTGAGGGTAGAGGGTTTAGGGTATAGCTAGGACATTTGAGGGTATAATATGCTTGAATGCAGAATATTAATAGGTATGTTGAGGTTCCAATGTAGAGGGTAGTGTGTATAGGGGTTCAAGGTACTTAAGGGTTTAAGGGTTGAGGGTTGAGGGATTAAAAATGGTTGAGGGTTGAGGGTTTAATGTATAGGGTAGATCAAAGGGACGTAGAGGGTATAAGAGGGTTTAAGTTTACAGATATAACTTTTTGTCAGATTCCACTATTTAGAACAAAGTAGCTAATTCCATGGCCACCATTGGATCTCTCTTGGACATTCCCAACAATATGTCATAATACGAGTTCTTGATTCCCCATGGTACCAGAACATTTATGACTATTTGCATTCCCAGACATTACCATCTAACCTATCTAGTATCCAACACAACTCCTTCCTTTGTAAAGCCACTTTCTACACCATCATTTGTGACACCCTATATAGACGTTGCCTAGACAATACCTTATTCAGATGTCTCAACACTAACAAAGCACAAACTACCTCACATGAAGTACATGAAGGTATATGTTGATCCCATTCTAGTGGTCCAACTCTAGCTAAGAAGATCATGCAATTGGGATATTACTGGCCTATAATGGAGCAATATGCCTATCACTTTGTGAAGAAATGTCTACAGTGCCAGATACATAGCTACCTCATCCATGCACCTGCATAGGAGCTACAACTGATCACTTCACCATGGCCCTTCACCCAATAGGGACTTAACCTCATAGGAAAAATTCATCCCACCTCATCTAATGGAGACAAATTCATTATCACTACAACTAAATATTTCACAAAATAGATTGAAGCCATTCCCTTGACATACATAACTAGTAAAAATACCTCAAAATTCATCCTCAATTACATCATATGTCGATATGGTGTCCCACAATCCATTATCATTGGCAATGGTCACCCCTTCAAAAATCAAGATCTCTGAGTTATGTGAGAAATTCCACATCCAATACCACTTTTCCACACCCTATTACCCACAAGGTAACAGTCAAGCTTAGGTGTCCAATAAGACCATAATCAAAATTCTTAAAAATATTGTCAATGATGCTCATCGTGACTAGCACATTTATCTTAACTCCACCCTATGGGTGTATCACACGAGTATTCACACACCCATTGGCGTCCATTTTCCCTAGTCTTTAGTACAAAGGCTATCCTTCCTATAGAGGTCAAATTCCCCTCCCTATAGGTCTCCATGAAAGGCCTCATTGATGATGAGGAGTATCATATAACCTGACTACATGAATTAGAGTTGTCCAATGAATGCAAATAGAAGGCCCTGAATCATCTACAAGCATACTAGAACAATCTTTGTCATAGTTACAACAAAATGGTTTTGGTAAGACATTTCAATGTTGGTGACTTTGTGTTGATGCATAATCCAAAAAATCAAGCAAAACATGAGAAACTCAAAAAATTTGAGCCCAACTAGCTAGGTCCATATGTCATAACAACAACCTTTGCTATCAATGCCTATTAGTTGTCCATGCTTGAAGGAGAACCTTTATCTAATCCCATCAATAGCTTACACCTACGTAAGTTCTATACCTTGCTTCAGAGAGCTAGGCTAAAACTCCTAAAAAAATACAAAAAATGTGAAAAACTCCTTAAAAAGTACAAAAAAATGCAAAAAAGTCTTGAAAAAAATACAAAAAATGAGAAAAGGCCTTGAAGAAATAAAAATAATGAGAAAAAGGTCCTAAAAAAATACCAAAAAAAATATAAAACTAAAAGAATTGTTATCTTGATGAAAACCTGGCAAACAGGTGTCTTGGTGATAGTAAAAAAATCATAAAAATAGTAAAGAGAATTTTTTTGTCCAATAGTGAAAACCATGCCAATGGTGCTTTGGATAAGTACCATGGTGAAAACCTACCAAACATGCACCATGTGTAGTCAGTCTTTGCTTCGTCATCTACTATTACTCTATCTGACCTTCCACCCTAATTCAGAATAATGCCTTTACCTTCCATCATCTCCCATTTGTCATCCATCATAAGGCCTTTTCATTTTTATCATGACTTCCAAGTGATTGACTACCTCTACACTTTCTCCTTCATCTTCCATCTATAACAAATATAGATCCCATCCCATCCCTATTGGTTAGTATTACACCTGATTGAGGAAGTTTCCTAACACTTGGCTTCATTGGATTCTACACTTGTCATTGGAGGTCAAAACATTTAAAAAAGATAAAAAATCATAAAACTTAAAAAAAAAAAAAACATTCAAAACTTAAAAAAAAAATCAAATATCTTCAAAATCTAAAAAAAATAAAAACATGTCAAAACCCCAAAACATTCAGATATCTTTCAAAAATATTAAAAATAGAGTTAAAGTCAGTTGTGTTAGTCTTTGTCATTGTTGAACAACATTGCCTCTACGATTGGACATAGGCAAGGCCATCTATTAGTGTACTCCCAAGGAATTAGGTTAGTCCTTTAGGTGTTGTCAAATAAAATCATGATTCGATCCTTTTCATCACAACAAAGTAAAGGGTCATGTCGAACTACGAGGTCTCTGAACATTGCTATGTAGGTAAGGCCATTTTTTGATGAGCCCCCGAGGACCCCTAGGTCAGTATTTTAGGGTTCACCGAGTCAGTCCAAATAAATGGGACATTGTCAACTTAGATGCAACATCATCATATGAACTTCAAATACAAATCTTGAATCAACAAGACAAGCAAGCCAATAAGTCTACAAGTCAAACCATTCATTTTTCAAATCAATCAAACAAGTCAAATCAGTCAAAACCAATGGTCTTATACAAGGTGTGTCCTTCCTAAAACCAAACCTTATCACTATCACACTTTGTCATTTTCCTTATACAGGTAGTTGCATGATCAAAAAAAGAATTGATGTCTTATATGACATGTTGCTTCTCCTAAAACCATGCCTTGTAAAAATGGTCAACCCATCACTCACTTAGTCACTTAAAAAACTGGAAAACACTTATTAGAAAATAATCTAAATGACTTTTGACCTTGTTGGTCTATTTTGTCTTATCTTTTGGAATTACTTCAGTCATGCTACTAGCCACCTTGAGGATGTCTCATGACTCATCTTTTATTTGATGTTGTTTGCAATTTGTCTTGACAAAAAGATTGGGGAAATTTTTCCCTTAGTATGAGTTAGGACATTCCTTTTCTGCATCTTTCTATTTTATCGATGGATGACCTTGCACACCTTGGTCTATGTCATACCATGGTGTGTGTTGTCCATTTTTCATATTTTACCACCCAATGATGATTAAATTCGCAAGCCCAACATACCAAAATATATATCTGCAAATGACCTCAACTAGCACTATCTCAACATCCATGTTTTCTATGCTAGCATCCATCTTTTCTATGTTAACATTCATCTTTTCCGCTCTAACATTTCTTCTATTCTGCATCTTCATCATTCTTATCTATTTTCCTCTATCCTTTTTTCCTTCATCTTCTAGTCCTCTCATCCATTTCAAGAGAACAATGATGTTCTTTGAACCTACATGTCATTTTGAGGGGGCATACCACTACCTCCTCGTCATCCTTCCTCATCCTACTTTCACTAGGGCATATCTTTTTCTTTGACACAATGTGATAAACTGCAATGTATCAAAGAGGGGTAAATGTAGACACATAAAAATGTCTCGCACCTACAAAAATCATTTTTCCGCATCACGCTCTCTTCTTTGCCCGCATAATTAAGTAATTTTAATTGTTTAATTATTTTAATCATATTTCTCTATTAATTAAATAATTTTAATTATTTAATTAATTCACCTTCCTTTCCCTAATTCCCCTTTTGATTAATTAAATATTATATTTATTTAATTACATCACTAATGAACCCAATATCTTTCTTTTGATTAATTAAATAAATTACATTTATTTAATTACATCATTAATTGATTCTTCCATCTTTATAATTAAATAAATTTATATTTTTTTAATTATTCATATTGCTTTCGATTATAATTAAATAATTAGTCCAAATTATCTAACCATAAATCCTCTTCCACTATATTAAATAAATAATTAGTTTGAATTAATTAATTAATCCATCCACTTTCTAAATTTAATTAATTAATTAAATTGAATGCCTATCCTCTTCAAAATTCCTCATTTTGACTACCACTTTTCCTCAGTTAACTAAGTGGATCCACCACTTCATCTCATTCTATTTGAGGAAGTTTATGAGTGGATCCACCACTTTACCTCACTCCTTTTGAGGTAATTTCCAAATCAACTCAACAATTTGAACAATTAACTCATCAGTTAATTCCTCTCGTCAAACCTCAATAGTTGATCTTCAATCAATCCTAGTCATCTATTTGAACAAACTCTCTATAAAAGAGACTTTTCTTGGCCATTTCAATCATCTGGAGAATCTCTGAAAGAATTCTTGTGCACATAATTTTGATATTTTTTTATCATTTTCATAGGCTTTAGTTCCATCTTCAATAATGAGGGCACTTGGAGCTTCAAAGAAAACTAGAGAAAGGTAATGGAGGAAATTTGGTAATGGCATAGGTATGTGTTTGTGTCACTTCATTATTTTATTATCTTTTATGATAATCCATTCTTTATTACTTGATCTTCCATCTGAATTTTATTTCTTGATCTAATCATGCATAAAAACCTTGATCATAGTCAAATCAAAAGTTATGAGCCTTAAGAAGTTGTAACTATATATAAAAAAATAAAAAAATCTTCAAGAGTGGAGAAATGTAATATGCTTTAGTTGCATCTTCAATATTGAGGGAACTTGGAGCTTCAAAGCAAAATGGAGAAAGGTAATGGAGGTAATTCGATAATGGCATAGGTATGTGTTCACGCTGCTTCATTAGTTTATGACTTGTTATGTTAATTCATTCTTTATTACTTAATCTTTGGTTTGAATTTTATTTCTTGATCTAATCATGCATAAAAACCTTGGTCATAGTCAAATCAAACGTTATGACCCTTGAGAAGTTGGAACTATATAAAAATAAAATAAAAAATATTTAAGAGTGGGAAAATGAGGAAGACCCAGAATAGATTAAAAATGTTGATCTTATAGATCTAGGGAAAACACAATGTAGATCTCTTCATAAAATTTCCAATGATGTATTACAATTGAAAATCCAACGTTCAGATCAAAAGTTATGACTTTAAGATGTAACTATATAAAAAATAAAAGAAAAAATCTTCAAAAGTGGGAAAACGGAGAATCCCTAGAATAGGTTGAAATTTTTTATGTTATAGATCTTAGGAAATCTTGTTGTAGATATTTTCACAAGCTTTCTATTAATGTATTACAATTGAAAATCAAACTGTTGAATAAAAAGTTATGACAGAGAATTTGTAGCTATATAAAAATAAAATAAAAAATCTTACAAAATGGGAAAGGGGAGAAGCCTTAGAACAAAAATCAAAAGTGTTGGTCTTATAGATCTAGATAAAGCATGCTATAGATCTCTTTAGCAACTTTCCAATGATGTATTACAATTGAAAATCCAACTATTAGATCGAAAGTTAATCCAAGAAGTTGCAGTTATATAAAAATAAAATAAAATAAAAAATCTTATAGAGGAAAAAAATAGAGAATCCTTGAAGCACATTGAAAAGTGTCAATCTTCTAGATATGAGTAAAACACATTGTAGATCTCTTCACAATATTTTCAAAGATGTATTAAAATTGAAAATCCAACAATCAGATCAAAATTTATGACCTCAAGAAGTTGTAACTATATAAAATTAAAACCAAAAATATTTCAAAGAGGGGAAAAAATGGAGAAGCCCCGAAATAGGTTAAATTTTTTTAATCTTGTAGATCTAGGGAAAGTATATTGTAGATCTCATCAAAAAAATTCAAGCAATGTATTGCAATAGAATATCCAATGGTTGGATTGAAAGTTATCACCCCGAGAAGTTGTACCTATATAAAATAAAGTAAAAAATATTCAAAAATGGAAAAATAAAGAATCCCCAAAACAAGTTGAAAATTAATAATTATATAGATATGAGGGAACCATATTTTAGATCTCTTCACAAAATTTCCAATGATGTATTACAAATAAAAATTAAACAGTCAGATTGAATGTTATGACCTCAAGAATTTGTAACTATATAAAAATAAAATAAAAAATATCTTGTAAAGTGGGAAAACGAAAAAATCCATAAAACAAGTTGAAAATAGTTGATCTTATAGATTTGTGGAAATCATGTTGTAGATCTCTTCACAACTTTCCAACAATGTATTAAAATTCAAAATCCAATGATTGGATCGAAAGTTATAACACCACGAAATTATAATTATATAAACATAAAATAAAACAATTGAAAAACAAGAAAATAGAAAAGCCCCTAAACAGGCTAAAAAGTGTTAATTTTATACATATGAGGAAATCACATTGTAGATCCCTTCACAAGCTTTCCAATGTTGTATTGCGGTTCAAAATTCATTGGTCAGATTGAAAGTTATGGCACCACAAAATTGTAATTATACAAACATAAGACTAAAAAAAATGCAAAATAGGAAAATTGTGAAGCCCTTGAGCAGTTTGAAAAGTATTGATCTTATACATCTAAGGAAATCACACAGTAGATACATCTTCACAAGCTTTCCAACGATGTATTACAATAGAAAATCCAATAGTAGGATTGAAAGTTATGACCTTGAGAAATTGTAACTATATAAAAATAAAATAGCAATCCTCAAAAGTGAGAAAAAGGAGAATCCCTAGAACAAGCTAAAAAGTGTCGATTTTATAGATATAGGGACAACATGTAGTAGATCTCTTCACAAGATTTTCATTGATATATTACATTTGAAAATCCAGCAGTCAGATCAAATGTTATGACTCTAAAAAGTTGTAACTATATAAAAAATAAAATAAAAAATCTTGAAAAGTGAGAAAATAGAGAAGCTCCAAAATAGGCTAAAAAATGTCAATCTTATAGATCTGGGAAAATCATGCTATAGATCTTTTCACGGGCTTTCCAATGATTTATTACAATTGAAAATCCAATAGTAGGTTCGAAAGTAAAGATACTAAGAACTTGTAACTATATAAAAATAAAATAAAAAATCTTCAAGAGTGGGAAAATGGAGGCCTCAAAATAGGTTAAAAATTGTTGATATTATAGATATAGGGAAAAAACACTATAGATTTCTTCTAATGTAGGAGCATCTAGTGGTGTGAGGGCAATCTTGCATCACCCAAAAAGATGATTTCTATTTTTGTTCCTGTTGTTGCTTTTTGTAGATGTTTTTGCATTTTTGGATACCCTTTTCGTCGAATAAGAGTTTCCAACTTTCGGAATTGTTTTTCTACTTTTTCTGCTCAACTGCTATTTCTAGCAGGTGTGAATCTGAAGGCGTGGGAAGACAGAAATTTAGGGGAAGGTTCAGGACAGAAAAATAAACACTTTGGTGAAAGAATCAGGTCAAGATCATTCACGGTTTGAAAGTTATTCAAGTTCCAGTTTATGTTTTTTGCCCTGAAAAACCTTCTGAGGTCAGTTTGAGGCACTCAACGGTCCCAGATGGGCCTGAAAATTTGTGGAAATGCCAAAGTGGGTGCCATAGGCCCTACTTTGTGGAACATCATCTTTTCGAGAGCTTTCCGAAAAGGTATTATCATTGAAGATCCGAGGGTCAGATTAAAAGTTATGGCTTCTGGAAGTTGGTGCATATTTTAGAAATGTGCTAATTTCGAATGTAAATTTAAATTTGAATTTCAAATTGTAATTTTTGGCACCAAACACCAAAACTCATAACTTGAATGTTGTTTTTGGCTCCAAGCCGAAAAAGGGCTATTTATGGGCTAGTTTCTGATTTTTTTGGTAGCTTTTTTTGGAGAAAGAGTTCACATGCTGCGAAAAGGAGATTTTCTGTAATTCTATAAAAAAAAATTTGAAACTTTTGTAGCTTACATGTATCACAGAGCTCGAGGATTTGAGATCCTCTGCATGTAAGATTTTCATTATTGAATAATAATAAAGTTTGCAAGTTATGTGCATTATTTTTGTGTCTCAGGTTTGCTCCCTCGTCAGGTGGTATCAGAGCGGGTTTTCTTAAGCGTGTGAACAAATCACCGATCATGAGGCAGTTTGCACCAGGACCGTGGTTGTGGGTTCAAAATATTCAAGATTCCTCCAAGAGTGATTCCTATTAGGCGTGGTGGTGCCAGAGGTGGCAGAGGTGGTAGAAATGCTTGTGGAAGAGATCCATTGGCAGTCGAGGGTTTCAGAGCCCTCCAAAGACAAATAGATGCATTGCAGGAACAAATGAGAAGAGGGTTAAACCCGGAAAGGAGAGGAGAAAGTGAGGATGAAGAAGAGGTGGAAGATTCAAACATAGAAGAGGAAGAAGAAGCAATTGATCAAGATCAGATGTGACTGATAAGGGCCATTTCAAAGATCAGAAAAAGACCCAGAATAGAAGTCCCTAGTTATTCCGGAAGTCTGAACCCGGAAGAGTTGATCGACTGGATCAATGAGCTAGAAGAATATTTTGAGTATGAAAAAGTAGAGGACCTAGATTGGGTTAAGTTTGCAAAAATGAAGCTGAAGGGCCATGCCAATATTTGGTGGAAAGAGGTCCAGTTGGAGAGAAATTAAAGAGGAAAAGGAAAGATTAGTAGTTGGGATCGCATGGTGGAGAAACTGAAGAAACAGTTAATACCAATAGACTACGAGTTAGATCTACTAAAGAAATTGCAAGGGTTGAAGCAAGGAAGTAGATCTGTGAAAGAATACACAAAATATTTTCACAAGATGATCATCAAAATGGGCCATGCAGAGGCCAACAATGAGAAGGTAGCCCGTTATCTTAATGGGTTACAACCAAGCATTCAAGAGGAGCTAAGCCTGGTCAGAATGACTACCATTGAGGATGCATACTAGTTTTCTTTGAAAGTGGAGGAGAAGCTGAACAAAAAATTTGACAACAAGCAAAAAGGCCGAGGAGGTCAAAGTGGAAGGGGTAGTGGAAGATCTTTTGGGAGCCGAAATGAGGATGAAAGGAAAAATGAAGATGTGGGTACCAATTGAAGCCAGAGGAATGATAACTTCTACCGCCCTCCTGATCAAAATAGTGGTGATCAAAGAGGTAGAGGACGAGGAAGATCTGGGCCAGGGCCTGGAAGAGGTGGTTTTAGAGGAACTTGTTTCCATTGTGGTGAAGAAGGGCATTGAGCCTATGAATGTCCACAACACCAAGGAAGGACAGACAGAAATCCAGAAGGTCATGGAAGGGTTGCACATGCAGATGAGGAGGCTCAATATGAGCATTTAGATGATGTTGAAAGGGGAGAAACCCTAGTGGTTAGAAGAGCCTTGGTGAATGAAGAGGAGCCAGAACAAAGGAAGAATCTGTTCTACACAAGGTGCAAGTGTGAAGACAAATGTTGTGAAGTCATTATTGATAGTGGGAGCACCGATAATTTGGTGTCAGAAGAGATGGTTAGGAAATTGAAGCTGAAAAGGGAAAGGCATCCACACCCATATCGGATTTCCTGGTTGCAGAAAGACCACAAAGTTTTGGTCAATGAGCAGTGCCTGGTGAAGTTCCCGATCGGGAGTTATCGTGATGAGGTACTCTGTGATATCATCCCCATGGATGCATGTCACATGTTGTTGGGGAGGCCGTGGCAGTTTGATAGGCGTGTTGTACATGATGGCCATGCAAACATTTATTCCCTAATGAAGGATGAAGTTCGCCATAAGTTGAAACCCCTAAAGAAGGACGAAGAAAAGGTATGCAGTAGTGCTAGAACTTTTTTTGTTGATGGAAGGAAATTTTTAGAAGGCATGAAGCATGAGCATATGTGTTATGCATTGATTCCTAGAATGGAAAAGGAAGATAGTGAGAAGGTGCCAGTAGAAGTCTCTAGACTGTTGGATGAGTTTTAGGAGATTATTTTTGATAATGTACCTAAGGGTTTACCACCAATGAGGAAGATTAGTCATCAGATTGACTTGATCCCTGGAGCCAGTTTGCCAAATAAGGCAGCTCATAGAATGACTCCGAAAATGAGGAGTTGAACAGCACAAGTTCAGATTTGTTGAGAAAGGGTTTGATTTGAGAGAGTCTGAGCCCATGTGCAGTACTGCAGTACTAGCACCAAAGAAGGATGGGGAGTGGAGGATGTGTACAGACTCCGAGCCATAAATAAGATAACAATCAAGTATAGATTTCCCTTACCAAGGATGGATGACTGATGGACTATTTGAGGGAGCACAGTACTTCACGAAGATTGATTTGAAGAACAGATATCACCAGATCTAGATTCGAGGGTGATGAATGGAAGACTTCCTTCAAGACCAAGGAGGGCCTGCACAAGTGGTTAGTCATGCCTTTTGGGCTAACCAATGCACCGAGCACATTCATGCGGCTCATGAACAAGGTACTAAAGAGTTTCTGGGGAATTTTGTTATTGTGTACTTAGATGATATTTTAATATTCAATAAGTCCCCGGATGAGCATTTGATGCATATTCTAGAGTCTTTGAAAAGTTGAGAGAAGAGAAATTATTGATTAATTTGAAGAAGTGTAGTTTTGTGAAGGAGTTAGTGTACTTCAGGTTTTTTGTCTCGGCAGAAGGTCTCAAGATGGACCCGAGAAGGTGAAGGCTATTCGAATGGCCTACCCCAAGAACGCTACTGTGAGATCTTTCCATGGTTTGGCTAGTTTTTATAGAAAGTTCATTAGAAACTTCAGTATTTGTGCACCCCTAACTGAAACAATGAGAGGATAGAAAAGAGTTCAAGTGGAGCACTGAGCAGCGAAGAGTTTTGATCTATTGAAGCAGAAGGTGATAGAGCAATTAGTTTTAGCCCTCCCAGATTTCAATAAGGTGTTTCGGTGGATTGTGATGCCAGTGGTTGTGCGATTGGAGCAGTGATGAGCCAAGAAGAGGCTTGGAAAGCTTGCAAGGAGCCTATTACAGTTGACAGGATGAAGTGGCTAGATTTCATAATCCAAGATGGCATGTTGTTTAAGGGAAGCCAACTGTGTATTCTAAGGAGTTCCATGAGGGAGAACATGATAAAGGAGAAGCACAGTGGAGGAATGACAGGACATTTTGGTTAGGATAAGACCATTGCCATTATTAGTGAGTATTATTATTGGCCTCAATTATCACAAGATGTGAAGAAGTTTGTGCATAGTTGCAGGGTATGTCAGATGGCTAAAGGAGTGAGCCAAAATACTGGGTTGTATCAGCCCTTACCTGTACCAGAGAGGCCATGGGAGGATATAAGTATGGACTTTGTTCTTGGTTTTCCAAGGACACAAAGAGGGAATGATTTAGTATTTGTGGTAGTTGATAGGTTTTCAAAGATGACACATTTCATCCTATGCCAGAAGACCCATGATGCAGTCCACATTGCTGACTTGTTCTTCAGAGAGGTGGTGAGGCTACATGGTTTGCCAAAGAGTATAGTCTCAGATCGTGACACAAAATATGTTGGATACTTTTGGGGGACCTTGTGGAAGAAGTTGAAAACAGAGTTAAAGTTCAATTATGCACACCATCCACAAACTGATGGGCAAACTAAGGTTGTGAATAGAAGTCTGGGTAACCTATTGAGATGCTTGGTAGGAGATAAACCCAAGGGATGGGACTTGATCTTGCCCTAGGCAGAATTTTCTTACAACAATTATGTCAATAGAAGCACTGGGAGATCACCATTCCAGATTGTGTATGGAGGCAGTCTTAGGACCGCTATAGAATTGAGGAAGATGGACCAGAAGAAGAAGACTAGTGCTAAAGCTGAAGACTTTGCATAGCACATCAAGAATATATATGAGAAGGTAAGAGAACATATTAAAAAGATGAATATGTAGTATAAGGCTAAGGAAGATCAGAAGAGGAGGTATAAGGGGTTTCAGATTGGTGATGAAGTGATGGTCCACTTGAGAAAATAAAGGTTTCCAGTGGGAACCTATAAAAAATTGAAGATGAAGAAGTTTGGTCCCTGTAAAATTGTGAAGAGGCATGAATCAGAGAATGCATATGAGGTAGAGTTGCCAGATGGAATCAACATTTCCCCTGTGTTCAATATTTTAGATTTGACAGAGTATCATGAAGGTGGCACAGAGGAAGTACTAACAATAGAATAGTATGGTATTCCAACACCTACTTCGGAGAAGGAGCAGATTGAAGAAATCCTGGATAGTCGTGTGGGAAGGAGTACTAGAAATAGGCAATATGAAGAATATTTGGTGAAGTGGAGAGGAAGGCCTGTCGAAGATTCATCCTGGCTATCTAAAGCAGAGGTTGACCATTTGGGTTTTCCTCAACCATCTGAGACGTGATGGGGTCACTTCTCAAATTACCCTAGGTGTCTGATGCAGGAGCATCCAGTGGTGTGAGGGCAATCTTGCATCACCCAAAAAGATGATTTCCATTTTTATTCTTGTTGTTGCTTTTTGTAGATGTTTTTACATTTCTGGATACCCTTTTCGTTGAATAAGAGTTTCCAACTTTCAAAACTGCTTTTCTACTCAACTGTTATTTTTAGCATGTGTGAATTTAAAGGCGTGGAAAGACATAAATTTAGGGGAAGGTTCAAGACAAAAAAATAAACACTTTGGTGAAAGAATCAGGTCAAGATCATTCACGGTTTGAAAGTTATTCAAGTTCCAGTTTCTACTTTTTGCCCTGAAAAACCTTCCAAGCTCAGTTTGAGGCACTAAATAGTCCCGGATGGGCCTGAAAATTTGCAGAAATGTCAAATTGGGTGGAACATCATCTTTTTGAGAGCTTTCCGAAAAGGTACTATCATTGAAGATCCGACGGTTAGATTAAAAGTTACGGCTTCCGGAAGTTGGTGCATATTTTAGAAATGTGCTAATTTCAAATGTGAATTTAAATTTGAATTTCAAATTGTAATTTTTGGTGCCAAACCGCCAAAACTCATAACTTGAATGTTGTTTTTGGCTCCAAGCCAAAAAAGGGCTATTTATGGGCTAGTTTCTGATTTTTGGGTAGCTTTTTTTGGAGAAAGAGTTTGCATGCTGCGAAAGGGGATTTTCTGTAATTCTATAAAAAAAAAAATTGAAACTTCTGTAGCTTGCATGTATCACAAAGCTTGGGGATTTTAGATCCTTTGCATGTCATATTTTCATTATTGAATAATAATAAAGTTTGCAAGTTGTGTGCATTATTTTTGTGTCTCGGGTTTGCTCCCTAAAGAGCAAGAAAATGAAGAATCCCTAGAACAAACTTAATTTTTTTGATTTTATATATATGAGTAAAGCACACTATATACCTCTTCACAAGCTTTCCAATGATGTATTATAATTGAAAAATCAATAGATAGATCAAAAGTTATGACTCTAAGAAGTTTTAACTATATAAAAATAAAATAAAAAATCTTCAAGAGGGGGAAAATGGAGAAGCCTTGAAATAGGATAAAAATATTATAGATATGGTGAAAGAATGGTGTAGATATCTTCATAATATTTCCAAGGATGTATTACAATTGAAACTCCAATGATCAAATCGAAAGTTATGACCTTGAGAAGTTGTCACTATATATATAAAAAAAAATAGAGTGGGAAAAAATAGAGAAGCACTAAAACACATTAAAAAGTGTTAATCTTATAAATCTATGAAAAGCATGCTCTAGATCTCTTCACACATTTTCAAGCAATGTATTACAATTGAAAATCCAACAGTTAGATTGAAAGTTACAACTTCAAAAAGTTGTAACTATTTAAAAGTAAAATAAAAAATCTTGAAGAGTGGAAAAAAAGAGAAGCCCTAAAACAAGCTAAAAATTGTCCATCTTAAACACTTGAGGAAAGCACGATGTAGATCTCTTGAGAAGATTTCCAATGATGTATTACACTTGAAAATCCAACGATCGGATAAAAAATTATGACTGTGAGAAATTGTAACTATATAAAAACAAAATAAAAAAATTTCAAGTGCGAGAAAATGAACAAGCTCCAAAATAGGTTGAAAGTGTTAATTTTATATATCTAAAGAAAACATGATATATATCTCTTCACAAACTTTTCAACAATGTATTATAATTGAGAATCCAACAGTAGGATCGAAAGTTATGACCCTAAGAAGTTGTAACTATATAAAAATAAAATAAAAATCTTCTAGAGTGGGAAAATGGAGAAGCCGCTAAATTAGTTGAAAAATGTTGATCTTATAGATCTAGGGAAAGCACATTGTAGATATTTTTACAAGCTTTTCAATGATGTATTACAATTGAAAATCCAATAGTTAGATCTCAATTTATGACTCTGAGAAGTTGTAACTATATAAAAGTAAAAATAAAAATCTTCTAGAGTAGGAAAATGAAAAAGCTTCGAAAGAGCTTGATAAGTATTGATGTTATAAATTTGGGGAAAGCATGTTCTAGATCTCTTCATGAACTTTTTAACAATGTATTACAATTGAAAATCCAACAGCCAAATCGAAAGTTATGACCTCAAAAAGTTGTAACCATATTTAAATAAAATAAAAAATCTTCAAGAGTGGGAAAATAGAGAAGCCTTGAAACATGTTGAAAAGTGTCGATCTTATAGATCTAGGGAAGCATGCTATAAATCTCTTCACAAGATTTCCAATGATGTATAAAAATTAAAAATCCAATGATCCAATCAAAAGTTATGACCTCAAAAATTTGTAACTATATAAAAATAAAATAAAAATCTTCTAAAGCAGGAAAATGGAGAAGCCCTTGAACACATTGAAAATTATCGATTTTATAGATCTCAAGAAAACACACTATAGATCTCTTCAAAAATTTCTAATGATTTATTGCAATTGAAATTTCAATGGTCAGATCAAAAGTTATCACACCAAGAAATTATAATTATATATAAAAGAAAAATCTTACAAAATGGAAAAATGGAGAAACCCAAAAATAGGCTAAAAATTGATGATCTTATGTATCTCAGAAAAGAATGTTGTAGATCTCTTCACAAGCTTTCCAACAATGTATTACAATTGAAAATCCAACGGTTAGATCGAAAGTTATCAACTTGCGAATTTGTAACTATATAAAAATAAAATTAAAAATATTGGAGAGTGGGAAAATGAAGAATCTTGAAAAAGGCTAAAAAGTGTTGATCTTATAGATTTGGGAAAAAAATGTAATAGATCTCTTCACAAGCTTTCCAATGATTCATTACAATCGAAACTCCAACTATTGGATTGAAAGTTATGACTCCAAAAAGTTGCAAATATATAAAATTAAAATTAAAAATCTTCAAAAGTGGAAAAATAGAGAAACCTGGGAAATGACTAAAAAATTTTGATCTTATAGATTTGGGTAAAGCATGCTATAAATATTTTCACAAGCTTTCCAATGATGTATTACAATTGACAATCCAATAATTGGATCGAAAGCTATGACACCAAGAAGTTATAACTATATAAAAATAAAATAAAAAATCTTCAAGAATGGGAAAATGGAGAAGCCCTAAAATAGACTAAAAATTGTTGGTTTTATAGATATAAAGAAAGCATGTTGTAGATCTTTATACAAGATTTTCAACAATGTATTACAATTGAAAATCCAATGGTCGGATTGAAAGTTATGACCCCTGAGAAATTGTAACTATATAAAAATAAAATAAAAATCTTCAAGAGCAGGAAAATGAAGAAACCCCATAATAGGCTAAAATGTGTTGATCTTATAGATCCATGGAAAACATGTCTTGATCTTTTCACAAGATTTCCAATGATGTATTACAATTTAAAATCTAATGAGTGAATCAAACTTTATGACTCTGAGAAGTTTTAACTATATAGAAATAAAATAAAATAAAATAAATCAAAAGTGGGAAAATGGAGAAGCCCTAGAATAGTTTGAAATTTTTTATGTTATAGATTTTAGGAAAACTTGTTGTATATATTTTCACAAGATTTTTAATCATGTATTACAATTTAAAATCCAACATTTAGATCAAAAGTTATGAACCTGAGAAGTTGTAACTATATAAAAATAAAATAAAATAATTTATAGTGTAGGAAAAAATGGAGAAGCACTGGAGTTTGTTGAAAAGTGTTGATTTTAAAAATCTGAGGAAAGCATTTTGTATATTTATTCACAATCTTTCTAATGATGTATTACAATTGAAAGTCCAACAGTCATATCAAAAGTTATAACACCCAAAAATTGTAACTATATAAAAATAAAATAAAAAATCTTGCAAAATGGAAAAGCGTAGAAGCCTTAGAATTGGTTGAAATGTGTTGTTCTTATATATCTGGATAATGCACTTTATATATCTCTTCACAATAATTTTAATGATGTATTACAATTTAAAATACAATGGTCGGATTGAAAATAAAATAGATAAGGAGATAAGATTTGCGAACAAAATAGTAAAAGGCAAGAAAAGATGGTAAAAGATAAAAGGTGCACATGCATAGCTCGAAACTAGATTTGAATGGGTAACTTGCTAATTTTATTGATCTTTATGTTTTCAAAAACTTATCCCATCTTGGACTTTACGTATGCTAATTTTTGGGAAATAATATCATCAGTTAATTTTGGCTTTCAAAAAGAAAAAGCTAAAATTTTTGCTATAGAAAAATAATTTTAAGAGGAAAATTATAGTTCTTGGCGGTGGATATTGCTTTTGATTTGAATTATTTTGGGGGCTGATGAGGGTTCAACTTGACCTACTCATTTCCATGCATATGCCTGATCAAGAAGTGTGATAGAACCACTCAGTCTACTATTCAGGAGATTGAGAAAGCTACATTTGGAAGAGGGAAAAAGTTAAGCACTTTCGAGGAAGATCATTGCAATGGTAACTTATGAACTACCAGCTATCTAAGAGGTAAAAATTTAAATGAATTTTATAATACATACCTTATTGGTTTCAATCCATTTGAATGGGAATGTAATGCATGTGAATTTCATGACTTGCAAATGAATAGTTGTTCCTCAATAGGTAGGGATTTGATGATTTGCAAGTTTAATTTTGGTCCCATAGCCTATAAAATGTTTGTCGATATGCAAGTCCCTTCTAAGCAATATTCGTAACTTGCTACTATTGTCACCTCTTCTTATGCTTTATCCACTACATTTCTAAAGCCAAACAAACTATATCTTCTCTCTTTTTCCACATGATTGCATGTACTTGAGCACATTAGAGTTTATGATGTTATGATGCTCTTGAATTCATTGTTCAATGTTCCCTTTGATTGGAAGTTTCTTAACCCAATTGAAAAAAATCTATTCTGTGCTCATTCTGCATTCATTTTTAATTCCATGAGGAGACGTCACTTTGAGTTATTTTTTATGCATTTCTTTTAACTCATTTTTGGGGATCAAAATTTTCACTTCACAAATATTTTTTCCTGAAAACCTTCTTAAGCCATCTCAATTCATCATCACACATGTCACCCTACTTCTGTCGTTTGCTTGTTTGAAGGTGATGTAGTGACTTTCCCTCTGCATTTGATTTTCTTCAATGGAGGGATTTGATCTTGTATTGGTGACTCCATTTTATGTTGTTCAATGCCTTGGCCTATGAACTTTGTTTCCATGCATTACCTTAAAATTTTATTATGTTTGTTTTTTATGAAGGAACAATCAGGTTTTAGAGGGATCCTGAAACCCATAACAATATCAAAGAATAAGATAAAACATTGACACAACATAGAAAAAAAACAAAATGCTTCCCACAAAGAAGATCACATAGTAACACCAGGGCAGAACAGACAAAAAACCAAACAAAGGCCACAAGACACTCAGCCACTAGGCCAAGTTCCAAAGGATCTCTGTCGCTTCCTACTCAAGACTGTTCATGTTGAGTGTAGACTTCTTAATCTCCTAGATTTTTACAAGCAATTGGTTTTCCTTCCTTTCCAAGTTTTCTCTAGTCCTATTGCTCTGTCCCCCACTATTCAGCTGCCCATCCTCATTATCCAAGTCCAAAAACACAACAATTTTTACTTGATGGGATTTCTCCAGGTTTTCCACCATGGTATTAATGGTCTATGCAGTAGATTACAAAATTTTATGGTTCATAATAAACACTTTGTGGAGAGAGATTTTAATATTCCTCAACTGCTCCTCCATGTCTTCCTGCTTGCCATCATGACTGCCTTTGAAATGTTGTAGTTCCTCCACCATTTTCTTGAGGAATTCAACCATATACTTCTTCTCCTCTTCTATTCATAAATCAGTAGTCTGACCACTGCCACTACCTCTGTTATTTTCATTTGTGGCTTTCTCCAAAAAAAAATTCATTTCTCTTTGATTTAGCTTTATTATCTTAATTTCAAAGAACACCCATCTCATAAGTCTAAAATTATCCACCACCCCATTACGGGCTATAGCAAGGACATCAGTGGGAAATTTCTGTTCCTCCTTAAAATAATAATCCCCAACTTTAAGGTCCATAGGGAAGTGATGTCTCTCTTCTCTGTCAATCTCAGGGTGGTTGGAATATTTAGACAATGATTTTGATTGCGACTCCTCATCATCCACATCATAGGAGGGTTCCTCTGAAAATTTTCTCTGTCCCTTTATCAGAGTGGAATCCCTAGGTTTACCCTTTTCCTTTTCATCAACCCTAACCTTAGGCGATGGGGGCAGAGCCGACATGGCTTTGAAATGATCATAGATAAGGACAAGCAATCCTTCATGAAGGATAGAATACCTAGTCGGGTTCTATCTATGGTTTTTTAGACTAGTATTCAAAGAAGAAGCTAGGTAAAAATGGAAGGAAATCCTGACCTGGTGCCTGAAGTGATTCAATAAAACAAAGTGATACCCAAAAACTCTAGTGTAGCGTCCATCCAAAGTGACATACTCTATAAGCACATTTAAAACCCTCCTCCAATGTGAGACAATTGTGTTCGTGTCATAGTAGCTTCTAGAGGTCCTCCATAATTCCTCCTTCTTAGATTCAAACTAGGGGATCTTGTTGAATGCCTCATCAGACTACTTCCTGTCCCTATAGAATTTAATTCCATCCATTGAAAGGCTAGTGACCTCAACAATTAGTTTTTTCGTTGATAATATGTCTACCAAACAGGTTTATCTCACCATTTTTCCAATCCTTCTTGAAGACCCTAGTCACCTTCGGATCCCAGCCATGGAGCTTTTCAATAAAAATCATGATGCCACCATTCTCCAACTTCTTCCAAAGCTTAGGATTATTCTTCAACTGATCACAGCCAATCAGCTCCACTCTGTGATTTTTCCAGCCATCATTGCACCAGTAGGAGTAGAATAGTCCAGAACCGTATAGAGATAAATTCCTAAACTACCCAAAAAGCATGCGATAATAATCACATACAACCAAGGGATGAAGTAATTACCCCTCGGCCAACTAAAAATCATCATTAAAATGTAGTCCTGAGACTGAAAGTGATGACACTCAACCATCAAACTAAGGAATGGGACATTGTGCCTTCTTGTGAACATGATCAAACATTGGCAGAGCTTTGACATCAGCCTCCAACTCATCTTGCCCCTACCACATCACCTTTTGCAGAGCTTTGACACCTTTGTTTACAAAAAAATCCTCCACCGTGTTTATTTCATGATAGGCATGTGTGATATAACTTTTCTCAAAGGAATTAATAATTTCCTTAGAGAGATCTATCCAATTTTGAATTGACCATGAAGGTTTATGGAGGCCCTTTAGACATTGGATGATGTTGTTCAAATCCCCTTCAGTCCACACATTTAAACTTTAGTTGACTAGCCAGCTTCAAGGTCTAGAAAACACCAGAGGCTTCAGCCACATGGTTGGTCTAAATTCCTAAAGGAACCATAAAAGCGGCAATGAAAGAGCCATTATCATCCCTTATCACCCCTCCACTGCCAATAGGCCCAAGGTTCCCCTTGGCCACACCATCGAAGTTGATTTTGACCCAACCAGGGGGAGGAAGACTCTAGAATATGCCATCTCTATGATCCTTAATGCTTTTAGACATATTGAACATGTCCACATTAATCTTCCAGGCCCCCACAACTCTACAATCATAATCAAGCATACTAACCTTACCTTTACCTTTTAGCTTATTGTTAAGAAGATAAAAAATTTTAATCATAGCTCTAGTGATCTTACCAAAAACCACTTCCTCTGAGAGGGAAACATCCCTAAAGATTTTTTTATTGCATTCTTTCCAAATACCCCAAGTAAAATGAGGAAAGATATAGTTCCAGGGCATATTAAGGGCCCAATTCTTTGAGGGGGGCTTCCATTGGTTATAAAAATCCACAATAGTTCCAGGAAAAACCTAGCTAAGATCCCACATGCACAGAATCCTACCCCATATGGCATATGCAAACGAACATAGGAGAAATAGGTGTGAAGATGTCTTAGCCTTAGCACAACGCAGGTAGCATCTGTTAGGAAATGAAATCCCCCTCTTATAAATATTATCATTAGTCAACTGCTTATTCTAAAGAAGGATCCACATAGACAAATTAAATTTTGGAATAAGGTTGTTCAACCACACCTTATCCCAATCATAAACATCAATACCAGAGTAACAAGAGGAAACAACAGAAGAGACAGATTAGGTGCTAGAGGATGATTGCAAATCAAAGTATCCTCCCTCCCTCGATAACTAATCTTAATAGAATTAAGAAGAACCTGCAAAGGTTGAAGATACTGACTAATATAAGAGATCTCTACCCATTGATCATTCCTCCGATAATCCCTAACAAACCACCCAAACCTGGACTTGCAGTCCTCCATATGGACACTATAGATTGGATTATTGCACAGAAACTCCTTGCCAATCCACTTGTCTTCTCATAACCAAATTTTCCACCCATCACCCACCTTCCAAAAAGCTTCTTTTCCAACCAAGTCTCTATCTTTAATAGTGTTATTCCAAAGAAAAGAACCAGAAGGAAGGTTCTGAGAGTTGAGAAAATCTTGAAGGGAGTTAGCATCCCTCAAGTATTTACTTCACCATATTGAATTCCATTCTCGAACATCCACAAAATTTCTCCACACTTGCTTAGCCAGGAGTTCTTTATTAAACACTCTGATGCTTCTCAGACCAAGGCCTCTAGACTTCCTGGGTCTATACACTCTCTCCCAAGCCACCAATGGAATCCTCTTCTTCTCCTCAACCCTTGACTAGAGGAACCATTTCTAAATCTTTTCAATAATATCAACAAACTTAGCCGAGATCTTGAACAAACTAAGAGCATAAACAGGAAAATTCTGAAGAGAGGCTTTAAGTAATAGAACTTTACTAGCTTGACTCAAAAGGGCACCTTTCCACCCAGCTAATTTCTTGTTGAACCTATTGACCAGAGAAATCCAAAAAGATTCTAGAGGTTCGGACCCTAAATGGAGGCCCAAATAAGTAGAAGGAAGGGAATTAACACCACAACCTAGGATCATAATAATCTTCCTCTTCCTATGCTTAGGGGTATTGAAAAATTAGAGGGAACTTTTGGTCCTATTAATCTTCTACCCCAAATCTTCCTCATAAATAACAAGACAACTCTTTAAAGCCTAGGCTTCACCAACAGTAGCACTTCCCATGAGCATCATATCATCTACAAATTGTTGGTGAGAATAGACTAGAGTTGTTGAGGAGGGTTTTAAACCTTTCAAGCTACCTGCTATCACCTTTTTTGCATTAGCCTCCCAAGACTCTCAGCCATGAGGATGAAAAGAATCGAGGAGATAGGATCTCCTTGTCTGACACATCTTGACACTTTAAAGAAGCGGGAAGGAGACACATTTATCATCACCGAGGTACTAGTGGTAGAAATCAATTCCCATATCAATTGAAGAAATCTTCCAGAAAATCCAAAAGCCTGTAAACCTTTAATCAAAAAATTCTAGTCAACCCTATCATAGGCCTTAGCCATATCCAGTTTAAGCAGGAAGCCATTGTTTTTTGAAACTTCAAGAGAGTGGATATCCAATGAAAATTTTATTAGGTTTGTTAATGTTGATCATATTTTGATGTTATGGTTTATGATATAGTTTCCTATGCATGTCGCTAGCAACTTAGGTTGGATATTCAATATTTTGTTTCCTTTATGATATGGCTTCTTCCCCTAGTTTGGGTTAATTGTGG
Organism: Sequoia sempervirens; assembly: GCA_007258455.2. Lineage (NCBI taxonomy): Eukaryota > Viridiplantae > Streptophyta > Pinopsida > Cupressales > Cupressaceae > Sequoia > Sequoia sempervirens. Next base: position 56,836,109 of record VDFB02193867.1, on the reverse strand, counting down.
TGTAAATTAGAATCCAAAACTGTAATATTTTATTGAGATTGCTCTTTCCTAGCGACCTTCTTATGTTGGCCTTACGTTGTGCTTGATCATGGATTACTGCATGAGTAAAGTTCACTATTTATTTTATTGCATAGAATTTTCAATAGATTCTTCATGCACACTTTCCCTGTTATCATATTGGCCTTCATCCACCCTTGGTTACCAATTGATTGTCTTATACAATGAGTTCTCCATATACACTTGTTTATAGTGCTATGTTTAGATGATTTGCTAGATAGGATCTCCTTTTGTGATTCAATGCTTTTGTTGGTAGTTGTCAGCTGCCCTCTCACCTTTTGGGTTAGTAGGTATTCATGTTGTGTTTTCCTCCTTTAAATAGTCTCTAGTTAGCAATAATTTAGTTGGTGAGACCTATGCAATGAATTACTATTTTAATTCATGGCTTGAAGTATGCGTAAACATAGTATTAGGATTTTGATTAACTTTCTCTTTGTTTGTTACTTGATAGAGATATATTGTGGGGCATTCGATGGAAATTTAGTATGTTAGGATTTATTTTTTCTGTTAGGCACCCTAATCTTATAACTATTTATTCCTAAAACCTCTTCCTTGGGCTACACCTTCATTCCCACCTTCCTTCTACTCAAGCTTTAAGTTTTGTTTTCAATTCCATAAAAATTGTTGTTTTGGATATCTACTTCTTATCCTTTTGTATTACTAATATAAAGAAGACTAAGAATGTTTATTTGAGTTTGCAATAATATGGCTTATATACAAGATTTTTCCTCGATATTGAATCCCCATGAACACTAGTCTCCATGGATCATTCTTTTGTTGAAAATATTTATCACCTAAATCTTAGGCCATTTTAGGATTTCTTGAGACTTCATTCCTTGAAAATACTCAATCATTGTAATACTACTTTAAGAATTGCATAAATCTAGAATGTATAGGCATATTGATGATGTATTAGTTCATTGTTCTTGAGCGCAACCCATTGTTCCTCTTTGTATTTGATTAACCAACAAAGTACTATCCATTCTACTAATCATTTGGATTGTTGATGCATTAAATCTAACCTTCCGCCTTAAGTCAGTTTTAGAGATTCAATCAACATAGATGTTATGCGTAAGAACATACCATGCCCATGAATTAGTAAACCAAGTAGTTTCTAATGTTAGGTATACCATGCATATGATCTATCAGATTTTTATTGGCTTTAATATATATATAGGAGTATGATCATAGGGTCGATAAGGTTGTATAGTTAGGTCAAAAATAATAACAATAAGGTTATATAGGAAATTATTTAGTTGAATTTATAAGTTATGAGATTTCAATTTAAATGTAAGATGCTAAGATATGCTACTTATCAAAGATGAAATTTGATATATTAAATAAGAATTTTGACTCAAAATTTGAAGATTTTATTGACAAGTAAATTAGAATTATTCTCCTTCTAATCAAACAATGGTCTCTCTCACATTTGTTGAATTGACATAAGGTTTATTCCCCTTTTTGTGTTTTACGTTTGGCATTCGATAATCTATCTTTATATGAATAAGATATATAAATGTACTCCATTATAACTTGAGATAAAATAATGAATCATGGTATTAAGTGAAGTATTTGTATAGCGAAGATAAGGTATTATATTTTAAGTTCATCAGATAATCAGTTTGGTAGTGATGACTTGACAATATTAGTTATATTTTAGGATGTTAAACATATATTTATTATATTTTATAATGCTTATTAATAGGAAGAATGTTTAATTGAATTCATTGTATTACCTAGATAATTGGATGATTGATTTTGATCAATTTACATTTAGATAAATAAAAGGCCAATGTAAATAAATGAAGATAGACAATCCCTTGAATGTTGTTTTCCCTTATTCATGAGTTTTTTATATGGATAGTTATTTAGAACTATTGTGATTTATTTGATTGTTTGAGTGGGTTGATTTTTGAATTGAGAATGTGAATAGTTAATTGCTATTGTTGTCATGTTTGTTGACTTTGTTGAAGGTTACTTGCCTGCCAACTGTTAGGGTATCTCGTGAGGAGAAAATTGAGGTCTCTTGTGGACGCCCAGTTGGTTGCTTCTAGATTTTTGAGTTGATTTTGATTTTGAGGTCATCTCCTCTAGAGTTATTCCAATGTGTATGCCCTTTGAGTTCATCTTGATTTGTGGAGTCTTTATTCATTGAATTTGTGGTGATGATTTTGGTTCTTGGAGGGATATTTTTGTGCCTAAGGGTTAATGAGAGGGTTTTGACTTTTTAGGTTGATTTGGTATTGAATTGACTGTGTTAGTTGGATTGAGTTTGGAGATTTTGTTGGGATGTTGCCACTCGCTATTTTATACTTGTTGACTCATAAATTGTGGATTGAAAATAGTTTCTTGAGATCTTGTAATTGCCATCTTTTATGGACAAGGTAACCTTGATGTTAGTGTTTTGAGAGTCTTCTATAGGAGGGGAAAGAAAATGTTGCTTTATAATTATTTCTTCTTGTTGGGTTCTTTAGAACGGTTGCTTATATGTTCAATTTGATTTTGGTGGGTTAAGCCTTGCACTTGAAAAGTGGTTTTCTTTATTTTGAGTTCTAGCATGAGATGGTCCATGCCTCACATGGTGATTTATCTTTTTTTTTGTTTCGGTAACTTGTGCAAGTGGGCTTGCCAGTTTGTGATTTTTAGATTTGGTTGTTGGTAAGGAGGATTGGCTCTCAATGAGGGTTTGCCACCCAAAGTGGTTGGCCCAGGGTAACTCATTGGGAGTTTAATCAAGTGATAACTTAATTAATTAATTAATTCAAATAATGTAGCCTTACTCATGGGAAAAAATGCTCATTTAGGCTTAGAATGAGTGGGAAGGCCTAGAATGGCAAGATCGCCTACCTTTCCTATGCATAGTAATTTGCAAGGTATGTTGATCCTGCATAGAGGCATGGGGGTCCAGTGGTTGGTAGAGGTGGCTAGGGTGATTCGACAACCTAGGAAAGTTACGCTAGGGTAACCCATAGCACCTATGTGATGACACTCCATCCTTTAGCAACCTTGCTTTCTTGTTGGTTCCCCTTCATGTTCTTGTACCTCTAGAAGTAGCTATATCTTATGATTGTTGAGACAATTGTTTCTTGATGTTTGTTGTTGAAGACTCCTTTCAGTTATTTAGTGTTGCATTTTTGCCTCATGGAAACTTTATTGATGTTAATGAAAGGTTCCTTTGATATTTATTGTTTTTTGATATTACAATCTCTTTCGAAGGCTTTGGATCCTATTGTTGTTGGCACCTCTTATGGCTATTTAGTGTTTATCTATAATATTGGAAATTGGTTTTTATTGGACTTCTTAAAATATTTTTTTGTTATGGTTATGTGTTGGAAATTTTATGGGTTGTTATCTTGTGTTTTTGTTATCCTGGTTGTGGAGTCTTGTTTACTACTAGTCCACTTGACTTTTTGGTTGAGGATCTTTCTAGTCAACTCCCAACATGGGGGGTGGGATTTTGAGTCCATGTAGTTGGGTGGAATGTGCTAAGCACCATATTGGGTCCCCATCTAAAGATCTAGATGTACAGAGTTGCTCCTCATGTAGTGACTCCAGGGATGTACCAGATTTGGATCTAGTCTTGATGTTGGAATGCATCATTCTTGTTGTATTATTCCATGTTATTGTACTATTCCCGTTCATGTTGGGAAGTACCATTATATTGATGTAATCCTTGAACAATGTAATTTCATATCATAACTATGATGTAATTGGTTACTCTAATTGATCATTGTAATATATATATGTACACCTGATTATCTTATGTTTTCATTTATGGATGTATGCACATTTGTTTACTTATGTTATGTTCTAGGCTCATAATGTAACCTTGGGATTTTTCAATTATCGTTGTGAAGTGGGTTCATGTTTTGTAAGGTTGGAATGTGTACCCTAGAGGAAATAGTTGTTATTACATTAGTATAATTGCATTGCATGTATTGTATGTTAGTGTACATCTTATATTATGCTTTACTTTAAAAAAAATGTTGTAATTTTGGTTAGTTCTAATTGTCCTTTGGGGTTCTCACGATGGGGCATTATAGTTTATAGTTGTGCCATAGAAAATTGGACCCTCTTGAGAAAAGAGACAATTTCATGCATAATTAGACCCACTATTGAGCTCTCTCACATCATTTATCCTTCAAAACATCTATAGGCCCCTAAGACCCATTATTTTTTATCTAGAGGCCCATTTTACCTAAGAAATCACCTAAAACCCGACAAACAACACATAATTCTTTCATACCCCGAAAACCCACCTTCAAAAGTCGATAATGAGTCCCCTCTAGTGGGACCTATTCGCCAAGGGTGGTGAATGAGCCCCCTTTGAGGAAAAATTCAATTTTGACCAGGAATTTGATTAATTTAACTTAAATTTCTAGTGAATGTCGGCCTCTTAGGTCTAAATAATGGGAAAATAAGATTTTTTTGCTTATAAATACTCATTTTAAGTCATTTTACAAATCTCTTAATCATTTTTCAAAAGCAATTTCAAAGTTCAAGTCTTCTACCACAAGTCTCATTTGCAAAAGTTGAAGTTTTAGGGCAGCAAACTAGGGTTTTTACAGGTCTTGAAGCTCACTCTTTTTGTTAAGATTCAACATTGAAAATGGTTTTTGATGGATTCCTATGGTGAATCATGAAGAAATATAGGCTGAGGAGGTGTAACTAGCCACCAAATCACACCTAAGGACTTGGTTTCATATTTATTTCATCTTCCATTTTCACTCTATCTTCAAATTAAGGTTTGCATTTTGTTTGTTTGTTATTTGCATGTCATTTCATTTCCATTTTTCATGTGTTTTATTGTTTCTAGGGTTTGAGATCTTGCATCACACAAATCATCTTTGCATTTCTTAATCTAGAACAATAGAATAGGGATTTTGTTATGATTCATACTTTCCTAGTCTTTAACCCATCTAAGGCTAAAGTATTATGAGTATTTTTATCCATTCAAGGTTTAATTACCCAAGTAGGGGTTTCACCAAGGAAAAACCCCCATTAGACAAACAATTTTAAGCTATTTTGTAGGAATTTTATGAGATCCTAAATCGGGTTTCTATCATAAATTGATGTACAGGTGTCAAGGTGCAAAACAAAGATTTGAAGTTACAAAAATTTAAAAGTGGTTTGATTCATCATGCATGGAGAATGAGTCCCTCTTGAGGTGAAGATTTGAATTAGATGCAGATCTTGTTTCCTAGTTGACAAAAAAAAACTTTTGTATAGAAAAAGTCCTGACCTAGGACTGATTCGCCCAGGGTGGCGAATGATTCCCAGTCAGCTCAAAATCAGACATCATTAATTTTCTAGACTTTTTCAGTCTTCCTTAGTTTCCCAGGGGCACAAATTTTGAAAAATAGCCTCTTGTTTGGTTTAGTTTGCATTTTTGTTCATCCTTTTTAGCCTTTTACAAACAACATTATGTTTTCAAACATAGCCTAAATCTTAGTTTTGCATTCATAATCAGTCATTTAAAGCATTTGATTGCATTTAGTTCAATTCATTTAGCTTAGATAACATCACACATAACATAATTTGAATTAACCCTTTAGAATTTTTGGCCCTACCACTCTCCTTTTAGGTGAAAAACCCTAGAAGAGCTACAGAAGTGCATTGGTGCAAAAGTTCTATGGTTCATTTTGGTGAACCTTAAATTTTTTTTACAAAAATAAATCAAAGGCCAAGCCTTAACTGATCACTTAGTTGAAGCTCCTTCTCCTTTCACTTTACCTACTCATGACTCCTTTCTTGATGATCATGTCTTAACCGCTGACATTTAACCATGGGAATTATTTTTTGATGGATCTAAGTGTAGAACAGGTTTTGATGCTAGAGTGGTACTAATTCCACCTAACAGAAAACCTATTCCCTTGTCCTACTGACTCAATTTTCTTTGCACAAATAATATAAATAAGTATGAGGCATCGATCGCAGGTTTGTGAGCTGCTTTAGAAATGAACACTAAACATATCAATATTTTTGGCGATTCACAATTGGTCATCAAACAAATCACTAGTACATATCAAACTAAACATGACAAATTATCAAAATAAAAGGATATTATAATGAAACTATTATAAAAATTTGAATCGTTCACCATTGATAACATCCCACGAAAAGACAATAGGCATGCAAATGCAATGGCAAGTGTGGCAACTTTGATTTCCCCACACATTCCTTCCATTAATTTCACCTTTGTTATCCATCCCATCATGAAACCTTTGATCGATACTTCGCTATACAACATTTTGGAAATAACTCAAGATGAATAGTGCGAATGGTATGATACAATATACAACTACTTGAACAACAACACCATTCGCGAACCTATCACAACAAATACTCAAAAATGTTTACGTAAACTCGTGACTAAATATTTGATCCTTGTAAATGCATTGTATAGAAGATATTTTAATGGTCTCCTCTTATGATGTCTTAAAGATTCTAAAATCCCTTTATTGCTTGAATAGGCTCATGTTGGTGCCTGTGGAGGTCATTTTGGAGGTCGTTTGTTAGTGCAAAAACTTATCTATATTGGTTATTATTAGAGACATATGGAGAAGGATTGCTTCACCTACATTAAATGATGTGGCCAATGCCAAGAACATAGAACTTTGATCCACACTCCTGATGGTGAACTTTGTGCCCATGTTCCCATTTGGTTGTTTTTAGTATGGGAGTTGGATCTTATTGGAAAAAGTTCACCGCCTTCTTTTATTGAACATACATTTATCATAACCACAATAAATGATTTCATGAAATGGGTGGAATCTATTCATGTCCATTCTACAAATGCTAAAGCAATTTTCTGTTTCATCTTGGACCACATAATTGCTTGTTTTGGGCTCCCTTCCACAATCATTTCTGACAATGGAACTCCATTTAAGAATAATAAAGTTCAAAAATTTCTTGAAACATTCAACATTCAAAATCACTTTTCCACACCGTATTATCTCCAATACAATGGACAAGCTGAAAATACTAATAAGATTCTTGAACAAATCCTTAAGAAAATTGTCACCAAGCATCATAAAGATTGGCATACACAACTATCTTATGCATTGTGGGCTTATAGAATAAATGTTACATCATCCATAGGAAATACCCCTTATCACCTTGTCTATGGAACTGATGTGATCATGCCCTTGGAGTTAGAAATTCCTACATTGTGAATTTCTCTCCAAGATCTTATTAACGATGACACTTATAAAGAACGACAATTACATCAACTTGAGATGCTTGATGATCAACACATTAACACTCTCAAACATCTCCAAGCTCACATCAAAAAATTACAATGCAAACACAACATTCATGTCATCCCACGATCATTTTGTAAGGGATGTTTTGTTCTTATTGAAAATAAATGCAATACTAGTGCTGACAATGTAGATAAAGATAAATTCAACCCTAATTGGTTAGGACCTTACATAGTTGATACTAATTACAAGTTTGGTGCTTATCTCTTAACATAGCTTGATAGAACACACCTAAAGGAACCTATTAATGCCATGCATTTGCATCAGTATTATCTCTAACCTCCTTGAATAGTATGATTGATAAAGCAATGTTGTTTAAAGTTATTTGATGTTATTCTAAATAGCTTTCATATTACTTTGTTCTTAACAACTTATTTTGTGTTTGTCTTGAACACTAAGGTAATTATTTAAATTCATTTTATAATTACTTTAGGATCCATACTATCCACCTTTGTGTTTTATTAAGTTAAATCCTTATATTAGTTATAGGCGTATTTAATTTAAAATATTCTCTTATAATTAACAATGTTGTATCTAAAGTCAAACTGCACTACATTTTACATTAGATCACATCAACCCTATTAAATAATGTAGACATTAATTAAATAATTTAACCATAATTCATTTAATTAATCACATTTCATTTAACATCCACACAATAAACACATCATAATAACATCAACTACGCATGTCTATATACATATCAAATTTTTATATACATCTCAGTATCATATACAAAGTCATAAAGGTCTGTGGAAGCTAGACCCCTTAGGATATGGTGCTCATGATCTAGTCCCTAGACATCATGAGATGGTCATGTGTGACCGTAACCACAAACTTCTGAGTCTAAGTGCATACTCTAGACCTTGTACTCGACCAACGACCACAAGTCACTCCTCTACCATCTGATCCCTCTCTACTCATTTTTGTGCCAGCTCTGCATGTAGCCTCTCCACCTCTACCAAGGTATCTACTGACTGTAGTGCATTCTCATCTCAATGGAGGCATCTCCTCACACTCTTGTACACTTCCCATAACCTCACGAAAGGTCTCAGTGACTTTGGCTCCTCCTCCATGATCGGTGGGGGTAAATAGTCAAGATCCATCTCCTCCTTGTCGATGGATGCAAGCACTATCTCTATGGAAGCCTGATGATAGAAATCTCACTAGTATCTTGCCACTCCTACAAGATAGACAATGTACACAATTAGTAACACATCGTCATGATACATATATACAAATAAAGCAAATAATACTAAAGGACATGCGTAAAATTAAATATCATCACCTATTTCTCCAGATGCATGAGGAATGTCAACCTCATCCTCTCTAGGGTGCATCAAGGATGTGCTAGTCTCTCTCTAACTTTGGGTGTCAATGTCTACTATAGCTACTACATGAGATCTAGCCCTGTAAGTATGTGAGGACTCTCCATGATCATATCATTCCTCAATAGCTACCTCATCACCCTCACTCAAGGGTGGCTCCTTGTAATAATCATCCTCATCCTCCTCATCCTCTCCTCCATCCTAGTCCTCATAGTCAGGATTGACATCAGACTGGTACTAATCAATAACATCTGTAAAAATATATGTTGGCCTGTTCCATAACCCCTCTTTTGTCTCTTTTGGTTCATCACCCTCATCTAGTGTTGATCTTGCATCACCTATAGGGAAATCCATGGGGAACACAGGAGCTAGTTGTGCATATGACCACCACTTATCATGCTCATCTGTGTTGTCAACATCATCAACGTTGGATGTGTTGGAATAAAGCAACATTGAGAGGGGGGTGAATCAATGTTGTGCAATTTTTAACCTTATTAATCTATTCTCTCAAGTTCCTAAAACATTCAATAAAAATAAAGATGCATGAACATAGAACAATAAGCCACAACACCATAACACAAGGATTTTTATGTGGAAACCCTGCTAGGGGAAAAACCATGGTGGAGGTCAATCCACAATTTGAGTACTCAAAATATAAGTGTTTTACAAAATGAGGAATGCACTTGCATTTAGGCACACTGCCTAGAGCTAATTGCTCAAAATTAGAAAGGCTCACTACCTTACAAAAGAATTAGATTACAACAAAAGGTTGAAATGAGAAAATAGCATCTAAAAATGCTTGATTACAATTTTGATTAGGCTCATATATCATATTCTAGACCCTCTAATAGATTCTACACTTTGCTCTATTCTGTTTTAATTCACTTCACAAAATCCTCTTCTACACAAATGAAAATTTATCAACTTCTCTTTTGATATTCGCACATAAATCAACTCATATCAAATAATCTCACACACACACCAAAATGAATTAACCAATCTCATATATATATCTACTACCAAGAATTCAATTGCTATATGTCAACTTCAATAGAATAGAAAATATCTTCCAATTGTTAGCCCAAATCATGAATAACATTTAATGCACACATTTCCATAGCATAGTTAGGACCCAAAACAAAATATTCAAACAAAAAAATACTCCAAACTATTTCACTTTAGACATCTACAACACCTTACATTCACTTAGTCAACTTTCATATACTGATGAACAGAAAATCAAATGACCAGATCTCCTAACTCATACACCACTTGATACGACAACGCAAAACTCAAGAGTAACACATTTCATATACCCAATGACCTTCCTAGAGATCCACAACCAAAATTGATAAGCTGGTAATGAAAACCACTTGATAGGTTCAACTTCAGCTAGATACCCTATTCTTTGCTCTTTCTTTTGGTATGGTTAGATACAGAAGTGCAGACTGGATCAACGAATTAGGTTTCCATCAATGAAAACACTAGAACCCATATTACAACAAGATGTTGGAGGTTGGTCATGATATGAATCATCTAAATCACTCTCATGAACATGATCTATAGTTATTCAAACAATATCACCTAGCCTTCAGGAACTCTGCATTGATTGTCTAATTAAGGGGCATGCCCTTGGTGGTGTCTGTACCTGTCCAAACTATCGCATGACTCACCCATAGTAGAACAATTGTACAACATAGTCATGCCTCCCAGCTAGATACATGTCCATCTGCATCCTCTATAGTTTTCTTGTGGGGTCTAGCCACTGCAAAGTGACTAGATAAGGTCTCCATAGGATCTCATCCTCCTCCAACCGGTCAAATCTCACCCTCCAAAAGTGTAAATCCCCATACTACTACAGGAATTACAAAGGATAATCAAATGCTTGTGGATATCTTGTAGCTATAGAAAAAGGGAATATGATAGGCTTGGTACACGTGATATGCTTGAGGCACTACAACTGTAGAAGTGTACAATGGACCATATTCTCGATCTCTCAAAACATAAATCAACCAAGACAAGTGTGGTAAAATGTAGTGACCCCAAGCATAGATTGTCCTCTACTCATACATCCCTCGTATCAAGTGTACCAGTCCTCCATCCAAGTGTGTCACTCATCCATCTGGATTGAGAACCAAAGCCACTATGTGCATCATAATTTGTCTAACAATTGGAGCTCATGAATACAGTAGCATGGGAAGCTCGTTTCATGCTCTATCCTGCTCATCATGTATTGGTCCACCTGGACAATACTACATATCTCTCTTCTTCACCTATAATGACCGATCACCTCAAAAATACACTTGCTCTCCCCAAATGGGAACTCAAAGAATGTAGTGTACATCCTCGAGAGTGATAGACATTTCCCCAATGTAAAGATGAAATGTACAAGTATCAACATCCCAATGCTTGCACAAATCCATCAACATAGCGTCATGGTATGTCATAGTTGGCATAAGATATGCCCAATAGATACCCACTGACTGTAAATGCTCTATATTTGTCATTGATAGTGTTGGTGCATGATCTCTTAGAAATGTGAACTACCTTCCCCCTATCCATTGTCGTGACTAGGTGGGGACCTATCAAAATCATCACAAAATGCTCTAAATTTTATCTAAGTTCTTCAATTTTCACATATTTCATCAAGAAAGTGTGCTAAAGAAAATCTAGTGTGATTTTCTAATGGCCCTAGACACTTTAGAACCCTTTTAGGAAATTTAAAAAATAAATGAGACACTTTGCAAGAAATGGAACCCTTCACAATGAAACGAGACACTTTGCGAACAAAAGGGACACTTTGCAAAAAAGGGGACACTTTGCAAACTTTTTTTCCAAAACCCTACATTAACCTATCCATGCATTAAAATAATTAAATTAATATAAAATTAGATGGAAAAATTTGCATAAATGACTCACCTCATGATATAGCTCGTCATGTACCACTTGCTCCCAAAGATCATCCAACCACAAAGGTGTGTACTCCCCTTTGCTTGGTGTTTTCTTCTCTCACACATCACTCTCAAGCTACACAAAGGTAAAATGAATAGTAGGTGACACGTTATTTTCTTCTACTTCTTTTAATTCATTTTCACCTCTTTTTACTCTTACACATTAACCTAAGGTTATCTTATCTTAAAAATTCATAAAGTGTATATTCTTTAAATGAACATAACAGGAGCTAGGGTAGTCCATTTTCGACACTGTTTGATGCATTGGAATTGTAATTCCACACTCAACATCATCATTCATCTATCATAATGAGGAATGGTAATTGGAAA
>VDFB02193867.1:56783259-56824081 GCA_007258455.2 Sequoia sempervirens | reverse complement strand
TATTACTAATATAAAGAAGACTAAGAATGTTTATTTGAGTTTGCAATAATATGGCTTATATACAAGATTTTTCCTCGATATTGAATCCCCATGAACACTAGTCTCCATGGATCATTCTTTTGTTGAAAATATTTATCACCTAAATCTTAGGCCATTTTAGGATTTCTTGAGACTTCATTCCTTGAAAATACTCAATCATTGTAATACTACTTTAAGAATTGCATAAATCTAGAATGTATAGGCATATTGATGATGTATTAGTTCATTGTTCTTGAGCGCAACCCATTGTTCCTCTTTGTATTTGATTAACCAACAAAGTACTATCCATTCTACTAATCATTTGGATTGTTGATGCATTAAATCTAACCTTCCGCCTTAAGTCAGTTTTAGAGATTCAATCAACATAGATGTTATGCGTAAGAACATACCATGCCCATGAATTAGTAAACCAAGTAGTTTCTAATGTTAGGTATACCATGCATATGATCTATCAGATTTTTATTGGCTTTAATATATATATAGGAGTATGATCATAGGGTCGATAAGGTTGTATAGTTAGGTCAAAAATAATAACAATAAGGTTATATAGGAAATTATTTAGTTGAATTTATAAGTTATGAGATTTCAATTTAAATGTAAGATGCTAAGATATGCTACTTATCAAAGATGAAATTTGATATATTAAATAAGAATTTTGACTCAAAATTTGAAGATTTTATTGACAAGTAAATTAGAATTATTCTCCTTCTAATCAAACAATGGTCTCTCTCACATTTGTTGAATTGACATAAGGTTTATTCCCCTTTTTTTGTTTTACATTTGGCATTTGATAATCTATCTTTATATGAATAAGATATATAAATTTACTCCATTATAACTTGAGATAAAATAATGAATCATGGTATTAAGTGAAGTATTTGTATAGCGAAGATAAGGTATTATATTTTAAGTTCATTGGATAATTAGTTTGGTAGTGATGACTTGACTATATTAGTTATATTTTAGGATGTTAAACATATATTTATTATATTTTATAATGCTTATTAATAGGAAGAATGTTTAATTGAATTCATTGTATTACCTAGATAATTGGATGATTGATTTTGATCAATTTACATTTAGATAAATAAAAGGCCAATGTAAATAAATGAAGATAGACAATCCCTTGAATGTTGTTTTCCCTTATTCATGAGTTTTTTATATGGATAGTTATTTAGAACTATTGTGATTGATTTGATTGTTTGAGTGGGTTGATTTTCAAATTGAGAATTTGAATCGTTAATTTCTATTGTTGTCATGTTTGTTGACTTTGTTGAAGGTTACTTGCCTGCCAATTGTTAGGGTATCTCGTGAGGAGAAAATTGAGGTCTCTTGTGGATGCCCAGTTGGTTGCTTCTAGATTTTTGAGTTGATTTTGATTTTGAGGTCGTCTCCTCTAGAGTTATTCCAATGTGTATGCCCTTTGAGTTCATCTTGATTTGTGGAGTCTTTGTTCATTGAATTTGTGGTGATGATTTTGGTTCTTGGAGGGATATTTTTGTGCCTAAGGGTTAATGAGAGGGTTTTGACTTTTTAGGTTGATTTGGTATTGAATTGATTGTGTTAGTTGGATTGAGTTTGGAGATTTTGTTGGGATGTTGCCACTTGCTATTTTATACTTGTTGACTCATAAATTGTGGATTGAAAATAGTTTCTTGAGATCTTGTAATTGTCATCTTTTATGGACAAGGTAACCTTGATGTTAGTGTTTTGAGAGTCTTCTATAGGAGGGGAAAGAAAATGTTGCTTTATAATTATTTCTTCTTGTTGGGTTATTTAGAACGGTTGCTTATATGTTCAATTTGATTTTGGTGAGTTAAGCCTTGCACTTGAAAAGTGGTTTTCTTTACTTTGAGTTCTAGCTTGAGATGGTCCGTGCCTCACATGGTGATTTATCTTATTTTTTGTTTCGGTAACTTGTGCAAGTGGGCTTGCCAGTTTGTGATTTTTAGATTTGGTTGTTGGTAAAGAGGAGTGGCTCTTAATGAGGGTTTGACACCCAAAGTGGTTGGCCTAGGGTAACTCATTGGGAGTTTAATCAAGTGATAACCTAATTAATTAATTAATTCAAATAATGTAGCCTTACTCATGGGGAAAAATGCTCATTTAGGCTTAGGATGAGTGGGAAGGCCTAGAATGGCAAGATCGCCTACCTTGCCTATGCATAGTAATTTGCAAGGTATGTTGATTCTGCATAGAGGCATGGGGGTCCAGCGGCCGGTAGAGGTGGCTAGGGTGATTCAACAACCTAGGAAAGTTACACTAGGGTAACCCATAGCACCTATGTGATGACACTCCATCCTTTAGCAACCTTTCTTTCTTGTTGGTTCCCCTTCATGTTCTTGTACCTCTAGAAGCAGCTATATCTTATGATTGTTGAGACAATTGTTTCTTGATGTTTGTTGTTGAAGACTCCTTTCAGTTATTTAGTGTTGCATTTTTTCCTCATGGAAACTTTATTGATGTTAATGAAAGGTGCCTTTGATATTTATTGTTTTTTGATATTACAATCTCTTTCGAAGGCTTTGGATCCTATTGTTGTTGGCACCTCTTATGGTTATTTAGTGTTTATCTATAATATTGGAAATTGGTTTTTATTGGACTTCTTAATATATTTTTTTGTTATGGTTATGTGTTGGAAATTTTATGGGTTTTTATCTTGTGTTTTTGTTATATTGATTGTGGAGTCTTGTTTACTACTAGTCTGTTTGACTTTTTGGTTGAGGATCTTTCTAGTCAACTCCCAACATCGGGGGTGGGATTTTGAGTCCATGTGGTTGGGTGGAATGTGCTAAGCACCACATTGGGTCCCCATCTAAAGATCTAGATGTACAGAGTTGCTCCTCATGTAGTGACTCCAGGGATGTACCAGAGTTGGATCCATTCTTGATGTTGGAATGCATCATTCTTGTTGTATTATTCCATGTTATTGTACTATTCCTGTTCATGTTGGGAAGTACCATTATATTGATGTAATCCTTGAACAATGTAATTTCATATCATAACTATGATGTACTTGGTTACTCTAATTGATCATTGTAATATATATATATATATATATATATATATATATATATATATATATATATATATATATATATATACACTTGATTATCTTATGTTTTCATTTATGGATGTATGCACATTTGTTTACTTATGTTATGTTCTAGGCTCACAATGTAACCTTGGGATTTTTCAATTATTGTTGTGAAGCGGGTTCATGTTTTGTAAGGTTGGCATGTGTACCCCAGAGGAAATAGTTGTTATTGCATTAGTATAATTGCATTACATGTATTGTATGTTAATGTACATCTTAAATTTGTTGTAATTTTGGTTAGTTCTAATTGTCCTTTGGGGTTCGCACGATGGGGCATTACAGTTTACAGTTGTGCCATAGAAAATTGGACCCTCTTGAGAAAAGAGACAATTTCATGCATAATTAGACCCACTTTTGAACTCCCTCACATCATTTATCCTTCAAAACATCTATAGGCCCCTAAGACCCATTATTTTTTATCTAGAGGCCCATTTTACCTAAGAAATCACCTAAAACCCAACAAACAACACATAATTCTTTCATACCCCGAAAACCCACCTTCAAAAGTCAGTAGCGGGGCCCATTTGCCACCTTGGGAAAATGAGTCCCCTCTAGTGGGACCTATTTTCCAGGGGTGGTGAATGAGTCCCCTTTGAGGAAAAATTCAATTTTGACCAGGAATTTGATTAATTTAACTTAAATTTCTAGTGAATGTTAGCCTCTTAGGACTAAATAATGGGAAAATAAGGTGTTTTTGCTTATAAATACTCATTTTAAGTCATTTTACAAATCTCTTAATCATTTTTCAAAAGCAATTTCAAAGTTCAAGTCTTCTACCACAAGTCTCATTTGCAAAAGTTGAAGTTTTAAGGCAGCAAACTAGGGTTTTTACAGGTCTTGAAGCTCACTCTATTTGTCAAGATTCAACATTGTAAATGGTTTTTGATGGATTCCTATGGTGAATCATGAAGAAATATATGCTAAGGAGGTGTAACTAGCCACCAAATCACACCTAAGGACTTGGTTTCATATTTATTCTATCTTCCATTTTCACTCTATCTTCAAATTAAGGTTTGCATTTTGTTTGTTTGTTATTTGCATGTCATTTCATTTCCATTTTTCATGTGTTTTAATGTTTCTAGGGTTTGAGATCTTGCATCACACAAATCATCTTTGCATTTCTTAATCTAGAACAATAGAATAGGGATTTTGTTATGATTCATACTTTCCTAGTCTTTAACCCATCTAAGGCTAAGGTTTTATGTGTATTTTTATCCATTCAAGGTTTAATTACCCAAGTAGGGGTTTGACCAAGGAAAAACCCCCATTAGACAAACAATTTTAAGCTGTTTTGTAGGAATTTTCTGAGATCCTAAATTGAGTTTCTATCATAAATTGATGTACAGGTGTCAAGGTGCAAAACAAAGATTTGAAGTTACAAAAATTTAAAAGTGGTTTGATTCATCATGCATGGAGAATGAGTCCCTCTTGAGGTGAAGATTTGAATTAGATGCATATCTTGCTTCCAAGTTGACAAATAACAACTTTTGTATAGAAAAAGTCTCGACCTAGGACTGATTCGCCCAGGGTGGCGAATGATTCCCAGTTAGCTCAAAATTAGACATCATTAATTTTCTAGATTTTTTCAATCTTCCTTAGTTTCTCAGGGGCACACATTCTGAAAAATAGCCTCTTGTTTGGTTTAGTTTGCATTTTTTTCATCCTTTTTAGCCTTTTACAAACAACATTATGTTTTCAAACATAGCCTAAATCTCAGTTTTTCATTCATAATCGGTCATTTAAAGCATTTGATTACATTTCTAGTTCAATTCATTTAGCTTAGATAACATCACACATAACATAATTTGAATGAAACCTTTATAATTTTTGGCCCTACCACTCTCCTTTTAGGTGAAAAACCCTAGAAGAGCTATAGAAGTGCATTGGTGCCAAAATTCTATGGTTCATTTTGGTGAACCTTAAATTTGTTTTACAAAAATAAATCAAAGGCCAAGCCTTAACTGATCACTTAGTTGAAGCTCCTTCTCCTTTCACTTTACCTACTCATGACTCCTTTCCTGATGATCATGTCTTAACTGCTGACATTTAACCATGGTAATTATTTTTTGATGGATCTAAGTGTAGAACATGTTTTGATTCTAGCGTGGTACTAATTCCACCTAACAGAAAACCTATTCCCTTGTCCTACTGACTCAATTTTCTTTGCACAAATAATATAAATAAGTATGAGGCATTGATCATAGGTTTGTGAGCTGCTTTAGAAATGAACACTAAACATATCAATATTTTTGGGGATTCACAATTGGTCATCAAACAAATCACTAGTACATATCAAACTAAACATGACAAATTATCAAAATAAAAGGATATTATAATGAAACTATTATAAAAATTTGAATCGTTCACCATTGATAACATCCCACGAAAAGACAATAGGCATACAAATGCAATGGAAAGTGTGGCAACTCTGATTTTCCCACACATTCCTTCCATAAATTTCACCTTTTTTATCCATCCCATCATGAAACCTTCGATTGATACTTTGCTATACAACATTTTGGAAATAACTCAAGATGAATCATGTGAATGGTATGATACAATATACAACTACTTGAACAACAATACCATTCACAAACCTATCACAACAAATACTCAAAAATGTTTACATAAACTCGTGACTAAATATTTGATCCTTGCAAATGCATTGTATAGAAGATATTTTAATGGTCTCCTCTTATGATGTCTTAAAGATTCTAAAATCCCTTTAGTGCTTGAACAGGCTCATGTTGGTGCCTGTGGAGGTCATTTTGGAGTTCGTTTGTTAGTGCAAAAACTTATCTGTATGGGTTATTATTGGAGACATATGGAGAAGGATTGCTTCACCTACATTAAACGATGTGGCCAATGCCAAGAATATAGAAATTTGATCCACACTCCTGCTGGTGAAATTTGTGCCCATGTTCCCATTTGGTTGTTTTTAGTATGGGAGTTGGATCTTATTGGAAAAATTTCACCGCCTTCTTTTATTGAACATACATTTATCATAACCGCAATAAATGATTTCATGAAATGGGTGGAATCTATTCATGTCCATTCTACAAATGCCCTTCCACAATCATTTCTGACAATGGAACTCCATTTAAGAATAATAAAGTTCAAAAATTTCTTGAAACATTCAACATTCAAAATCACTTTTCCACACCGTATTATCTCCAATACAATGGACAAGCTGAAAATACTAATAAGATTCTTGAACATATCCTTAAGAAAACTATCACCAAGCATCATAAAGATTGGCATACACAATTATCTTATGCATTGTGGGCTTATAGAATAAATGTTACATCATCCACAAGAAATACCCCTTATCACCTTGTCTATGGAACTGATGTGATCATGCCCTTGGAGTTAGAAATTCCTACATTGTGAATTTCTCTCCAAGATCTTATTAACGATGACACTTATAAAGAACAACAATTACATCAACTTGAGATGCTTGATGATTAACACATTAACACTCTCAAACATCTCCAAGCTCACATCAAAAAATTACAATGCAAACACAACATTCATGTCATCCCACGATCATTTTGTAAGGGATATTTTGTTCTTATTGAAAATAAATGCAATACTAGTGCTGACAATGTAGATAAAAATAAATTCAACCCTAATTGGTTAGGACCTTACATAGTTGATACTAATTACGAGTTTGGTGCTTATCTCTTAACATAGCTTGATAGAACACACCTTAAGGAACCTATTAATGCCATGCATTTGCATCAGTATTATCTCTAACCTCTTTGAATAGTATGATTGATAAAGCAATGTTGTTTAAAGTTATTTGATGTTATTCTAAGTAGCTTTCATATTACTTTGTTCTTAACAACTTATTGTGTTTGTCTTGAACACTAAGGTAATTATTTAAATTCATTTTATAATTACTTTAGGATCCATACTATACACCTTTGTGTTTTATTAAGTTAAATCCTTATATTAGTTATAGGTGTATTTAATTTAAAATATTCTTTTATAATTAACAATGTTGTATCTAAAGTCAAACTGCACTACGTTTTACATTAGATCACATCAACACTGTTAAATAATGTAGACATTAATTAAATAATTTAACCATAATTCATTTAATTAATCACATTTCATTTAACATCCACACAAATAAACACATCATAATAACATCAACTGTGCATGTCTATATACATATCAAATTTTTATATACATCTAAATATCATATACAAAGTCATAAAGGTCTGTGGAAGCTAGACCCCTCAGGATATGGTGCTCATGATCCAGTCCCTAGACATCATGAGATGGTCATGTGTGACTGTAACCACAAACTTCTGAGTCTAAGTGCATACTCTATACCTTGTACTCGATCAATGACCACAAGTCGCTCCTCTACCATCTGATCCCTCTCTACTCATTTTTGTGCCAACTCTGCATGTAGCCTCTCCACCTCTACCAAGGTATCTACTGACTGTAGTGCATTCTCATCTCGATGGAGGCATCTCCTCACACTCTTGTACACTGCCCATAACCTCACGAAAGGTCTCAGTGACTTTGGCTCCTCCTCTACGATCGGTGGGGGTAAATAGTCAAGATCCATCTCCTCCTCGTCGATGGATGCAAGCACTATCTCTATGGAAGCCTGATGATAGAAATCTCACTAGTATCTTGCCACTCCTACAAGATAGACAATGTACACAATTAGTAACACATCATCATGATACATATATACAAATAAAGCAAATAATACTAAAGGACATGCATAAAATTAAATATCATCACCTATGTCTCCAGATGCATGAGGAATGTCAACCTCATCCTCTCTAGGGTGCATCGAGGATGTGCTAGTCTCTCTCTAACTTTGGGTGTCAATGTCTACTATAGCTACTACATGAGATCTAGCCTTGTAAGTATGTGAGGAATCTCCATGATCATATCATTCCTCAATAGCCACCTCATCACCATCACTCAAGGGTGGATCCTCCTTGTAATAATCCTCCTCCTCCTCCTCCTCTCCTCCATCCTAGTCCTCATAGTCAGGATCGACATCAGACTGGTACTAATCAATAACATCTGTAAAAATATATGTTGGCCTGTTCTATACCTCCTCTTTTGTCTCTTTTGGTTCATCACCCTCATCTAGTGTTGATCTTGCATCACCTATAGGGAAATCCATGGGGAACACAGGAGCTGGTTGTGCATATGACCACCACTCCTCATGCTCATCTGTGTTGTCAACATCATCAGCGTTGGATGTGTTGGAATAAAGCAACACTGAGAGGGGGGGTGAATCAATGTTGTGCAATTTTTAACCTTATTAATCTATTCTCTCAAGTTCCTAAAACATTCAATAAAAAGAAAGATGCATGAACATAGAACAATAAGCCACAACACCATAACACATGGATTTTTATGTGGAAACCCTGTTAGGGGAAAAACCACGATGGAGGTCAATCCACAATTTGAGTACTCAAAATATAAGTGTTTTACAAAATGAGGAATGCACTTGCATTCAGGCACACTGCCTAGAGCTAATTACTCAAAATTAGAAAGGCTCACTACCTTACAAAAGAATTAGATTACAACAAAAGGTTGAAATGAGAAAATAGCATCTAAAAATGCTTGATTACAATTTTGATTAGGCTCATATATCATATTCTAGACCCTCTAATAGATTCTACACTTCGCTCTATTATGTTTTAATTCGCTTCACAAAATCCTCTTCTACACAAATGAAAATTTATCAACTTCTCTTTTGATATTCACACACAAATCAACTCATATCAAATAATCTCACACACACACCAAAATGAATTAACCGATCTCATATATGTATCTACTACCAGGAATTCAATTGCTATATGTCAACTTCAATAGAATAGAAAATATCTTCCAACTGTTAGCCCAAATCATGAATAACATTTAATGCACACATTTCCATAGCATAGTTAGGACCCAAAACAAAATATTCAAACAAAAAAATACTCCAAACTATTTCACTTTAGACATCTGCAACACCTTACATTCACTTAGTTAGCTTTCATATACTGATGAACAAAAAATCAAATGACCAGATCTCCTAACTCATACACCACTTGATACGACAACACAAAACTCAAGAGTAACACATTTCATATACCCAATGACCTTCCTAGAGATCCACAACCAAAATTGACAAGTTGATAATGAAAACCACTTGATAGATTCAACTTCAGCTAGATACCCTATTCTTTGCTCTTTCTTTTGGTATGGTCAGATATAAAAGTGCAGACTGGATCAACGAATTAGGTTGCCATCAATGAAAACACTAGAACCCATATTACAACAAGATGTTGGAGGTTGGTCATGATATGAATCATCTAAATCACTCTCATGAACATGATCTATAGTTATTCGAACAATATCACCTAGCCTTCAAGAACTCTGCATTGATTGTCTAATTAAGGGGCATGCCCTTGGTGGTGTCTGCACCTATCCAAACTATCACATGACTCACCCATAGTAGAACAATTGTACAACATAGTCATGCCTCCCAGCTAGATACATGTCCATCTGCATCCTCTATAGTTTTCTTGTGGGGTCTAGCCACTACAAAGTGAGTAGATAAGGTCTCCATAGGATCTTGTCCTCCTCCAACTGGTCAAATCTCACCCTCCAAAAGTGTAAATCCCCATACTACTACAAGAATTGCAAAGGATAATCAAATGCTTGTGGATATCCTGTAGCTATAGCAAAAGGGAATATGATAGGCCTGGTACATGTGATATGCTCGAGGCACTACAACTGTAGAAGTGTACAATGGACCATATTGTCAATCTCTCAAAACATAAATCAACCAAGATCATAATACAAGTGTGCTAAAATGTAGTGACCCCAAGCATAGATTGTCCTCTACTCATACATCCCTCGTATCAAGTGTACCAGTCCTCCATCCAAGTGTGTCACTCATCCATCTGGATTGAGAACCAAAGCCACTATGTGCATCATAATTTGTCTAACAATTGGAGCTCATGAATACAGTAGCATGGGAAGCTTGTTTCATGCTCTATCCTGCTTATCATGTATTGGTCCACCTAGACAATACTACATATCTCTCTTCTTCACCTATAATGACCGATCACCTCAGAAATACACTTGCTCTCCTCAAATGGGAACTCAAATAATGTAGTGTACATCCTCGAGAGTGATAGTCATTTCCCTGGTGTGAAGATGAAACGTACAAGTATCAGCATCCCAATGCTTGCACAAATCCATCAACATGGCGTCATGGTATCTCATAGTTGGCATAAGATATGCCCAATAGTTACCCACTGACTGTAAATGCTCTATCTTTATCGTTGATAGTGTTGGCGCATGATCTCTTAGAAATGTGAACTACCTTCCCCCTAGCCATTGTCGTGACTAGGTGGGGACCTATCAAAATCATCACAAAATGCTCTAAATTTTATCTAAGTTCTTCAATTTTCACATATTTCATCAAGAAAGTGTGCTAAAGAAAATCTAGTGTGATTTTGTAATGGTCCTAAACACTTTAGAACCCTTTTAGGAAATTTCAAAAATAAATAAGACTCTTTGTGAGAAATGGGACCCTTCACAATGAAACGAGACACTTTGCAAACAAAAGGGACACTTTGCGAACTTTTTTTCCAAAACCCTACATTAACCTATCCATGCATTAAAATCATTAAATTAATATAAAATTAGATGTAAAAAGTTGCATAAATGACTCACCTCATGATATAGCTCGTCGTGTACCACTTTCTCCTGAAGATCATCCAACCACAAAGGTGTGTACTCCCCTCTGCTTGGTGTTTTCTTCTCTCACACATCACTCTCAAGCTACACAAAGGTAAAATGAATAGTAGGTGAAACGTTATTTTCTTCTACTTCTTTTAATTCATTTTCACCTCATTTTACTCTTACACATTAACCTAAGGTTATCTTATCTTAAAAATTCATAAAGTCTATATTCTTTAAATCAACATAACATGAGCTAGGGTAGTCCATTTTCAACACTATTTGATGCATTGGAATTGTAATTCCACACTCGACATCATCATTCATCTATCATAATGAGGAATGGTACTTGGAAATTCCCTACGATATGATGTTTCTTATTTGACATGGCTAGATTGCTACCTCGATTCCACCTTCATAAAGAAAGCAAAATCAAGGGGGGAATACATCTACCCTCAAATTGGATTCCTAGGAGTTAGATAAAAGGATTTTTGGAAAATTAATAAATGTGTGTTGTAGGATGTGGTTCCTAATGTTGTGGTTGTGTAGATAACTACACTGGGGGCTTCATTATCCTATCTCTTGAATGAGTATCCTTTTATGTAATAAAGTGCATTATTTAGAGTCCTTTAGCTTAAATATGCATGTAGACTCATATGGGCACTAAATGGGGGCTAAATGTACCATAGAAAATTGGACCCTCTTGAGAAAAGAGACAATTTCACGCATAATTAGACCCACTTTTGAGTTCCCTCACATCATTTATCCTTCAAAACAACATTTATAGGCCCCTAAGACCCATTATTTTTTATCTAGAGGCCCATTTTAACTAAGAAATCACCTAAAACTCGATAAA
The DNA here is from genome assembly GCA_007258455.2 of Sequoia sempervirens. Lineage (NCBI taxonomy): Eukaryota > Viridiplantae > Streptophyta > Pinopsida > Cupressales > Cupressaceae > Sequoia > Sequoia sempervirens. Next base: position 56,812,370 of record VDFB02193867.1, on the reverse strand, counting down.
CAACACATAATTCTTTCATACCCCAAAAACCCACCTTCAAAAGTCAGTAGTGGGACCCATTAACCACCTTGGATGAATGATTACCCTCTAGTGGGACCCATTCGTCAAGGGTGGCGAATGAGTCCCCTTTGAGGGAAAATTCCATTTTGAGCAGGAATTTGATTAGTTTAACTTAAATTTTTGGTGAATGTTGGCCTCTTAGGTCTAAATAATAGGAAAATAAGGTTTTTTTGCTTATAAATACCCATTTTAATTCATTTTACACATCTCTTAATCATTTTTCAAAAGTAATTTCAAAGGTCAAGTCTTCTACCACAACTGTCATTTGCAAAAGTTGAAGTTTTGAAGGGAGCAAACTATGGTTTTTGTAGGTTTTGAAGCTCACTCTTTTTGTTAAGATTCAACATTGCAAATGGTTGTTGATGGATGCCTATGGTGAATCATGAAGAAATCTAGGTTGAGGAGGTGCAACTAGCCACCAAATCACACCTAAGGACTTTGTTTCCTATTGATTACATCTTCCATTTTCACTCTATCTTCATATTAAGGTTTTCATTTTGTTTGTTTGTCATTTTCATTTCATTTTATTTCCATTTTTCATGTGTTTTAAGGTTTCTAGGGTTTGAGATCTTCCATCACACAAATCATCTTTGGATTTCTTATTCTAGAACAATAGAATAGGGATTTGTTATGATTCAAACTTTCCTAGTCTTTAACCCATCTAAGGCTAAGGTTTGATGCATATTTTTCTCCATTCAATTTTTAATTACCCAAATAGGGGTTTGACCAATGAAAACCCTCCATTAGACAAACAATTTTAAGCCGCTTTGCAGGAATTTTTTGAGATCATAAATTGGGTTTCCATTAGAAATTGTTGTACAAGTGTCAAGGTGCATAACAAAGATTTGAAGTTGTAAAAATTTAAAAGTGGACTAATTTTCCATGCATGGTGAATGAGTCCCTCTTGAGATGTAGATTTGACTCAAATGCAAATCTTGGTTCAAAGTTGACAAAAAACAACTTCTAGGTAGAAAAAGTCCTAACCTGGGACTGATTCACCCAGGGCGATGAATGAGTCCCAACTAGCTCAAAATTAGACATCATAAATTGTATAGATTGTTTTTGGGTCTTCTTTAGTTTCCCAGGTGCACACATTTTGAAAAATAGCCTCTTGTTTGGTTTAGTTTGCATTTTTGTTCATCCTTTTTAGCCTTTTGCAAACAACATTGTGTTTTCAAACATAGCCTAAATCTCAAATTTTCATTCATAACTAGTCATTTAAAGCACTTAATTGCATTTAGTTCACTTCATTTAGCTTAGATAGCATCATACATAACATAATTTGAATGAAACCTTTAGTTTTTTTGGCCCTACCTCTCTCCTTTTAGGTGAAAAACCCTAGAAGAGCTAGAGAAGTGCATTGGTGCCAAAAATCTATGGTTCAAAAGTGAACATCACTCTTTAAAAATGGTGTTTACCATTAAAAATTAGTTTTTGAAGGAGATGGAAAAAGAAATACAATCTAATTCCATTAAAAAAAAAAAAAAAAGAATCTATACATAAAATTTCATAAATCACTAGTTTGGATCATCTTCAAATCCCTCATGGTTTAGTAGCTATAGGTTCCCGAAAGTGAAGGTTTAGTTAAAAAAGTTTAGTTTGATGTCAATTTTGGAAAAAATGTGTAAACCACTATTGTGGGATCACCCTACAATTGAAAATCAAATAGTTGGATTGAAAGTTGTGACTTCGAGAAGTTGTAACTATTGAAAATCATGGAGATGCATGATAGGCTAGCATATAAGGATATGGAAGCAACAAAGATGCTCAAAGAACTTCTCTAATGGTTGTTTGTTTTGCTCTGCTATTTTTTTATTTTTTATTTTTGCTTTTTGTTGATTGTTTGTTGATGTTTTGGTAATCAACTTTTTTTTAGTCTGTTGGGTAGGCAGTCCATTGTTTCATCTTTTCTACCACTATTTTCATTTTTATTTAGGGTTTTAGGCACCCTTCAAAACCTGTTTATCATTAATAAAAAACTATATAAAAATAAAATAAAATAATTCAAGAGCAGAAAAACAAAGAAGACTCGAAATAGACTAAAAATTGTTGGTTTCTAGATATGAGGAAAGAATGCTATAAATCTCTTTTCAATATTTCCAACAATATATTACAATTAAAAATCCAATGGTTGGATTGAAAGTTATGACCACCGAGAAGTTGTAATTATATAAAAATAAAATACAAATCTTCAAGAGTGGGAAAATAAAGAAGCCTTGGAACAGGTTGAAAAGTGTTGATCTTATAGATCTAGGGAAAACATGTTGTAGATATTTTCACAAGCTTTTCAACTATGTATTAAATTGAAAATTCAATGGTTGTATCGAAAGTTATGAAACCAAAAAATTGTAACTATATAAAAATAAATTAAAAAATCTTGCAAAACAAGAAAAAGGAGACGGCTTAGAATAGGCACAAAAGTATTGATCTTATAGATCTCAAGAAAGCATGTTATATATCTCTTCACAATATTTCCAATGATATATTATAGTTGAAAATCTAATGGTTGGATAAAAAATTATGATTTCAAGAAATTGTAACTATATAAAAATAAAATAAAAAATATTATAGAGTATAAAAATGGAGAAGCCCCAAAACACATTGAAAATTTTTGATCGTATAGATTCGAGTAAAAAAAATTATAGACCCCTTCACAAGCTTTCCAATGATATACTACAATAGAAAATCCAATAGCCAGATCGAAAGTTATGACCCCGAGAAGTTGTAACTATATAAAAATAAAATAAAAAATGTTTCTGAGTGGGAAAAAATGGAGTAGCCCTGGAATAGGCTAAAAAGTTCTGATCTTATAGATCTTGTGAAATCACATTGCATATCTCATAAAAATGTTCAATGATGTATTACAATAGAAATTCCAATGATCAGTTTGAAAGTTATGACCTTAAGAAGTTGCAACTATATAAAAATAAAATAAAAAATCTTCAAAACCGAGAAAACAAAGAAACCCTAGAGCAGATTGAAAAGTGTTGATTTTATAGATCTGAGGAAAGCATGATTTATATCTCTTCACAAACTTTCCAATGTTTTATTAAAAATGAAATTCCAATAGTTAGATCTAATGTTATGACCTCGAGAAGTTGTAACTATATAAAATATATAATAAAAAACTTACAAAGCAGGAAAATGAAAAAAACCCTAGAACAAGTTGAAAAGATATTATCTTATATATTTGAAGAAAGCACATTGTAGATCTCTTCACATGATTTCCAATGATGTATTACAATTGAAAATCCAACGATTGGATTGAAATTTATTACATCGAGAAAATTGTAACTATATAAAAAATAAAATCAAAATTTTTGAAAAATAGGAAAAAAGGTACCAAAATAGGCTAAAAGTGATTATCTTATACATCTAAGGGAATCACATTGTAGATAATTTTATAAGCTTTCCAACAATGTATTACAATTGAAAATCCAACAATTAGATTGAAAGTTATGACACCAAGAAAAGTGTAACTATATAAAAATAAAATAAAAAATATTGAAAAATGGGAAAGCAAAGAAGCCCCAGAACAAATTGAAAAGTGATGATTTTTCACAAGCTTTGCAGTGATGTGTTTCAATTGAAAATCAAATGATCAGATTGAAAGTTATGACTCTGAGAAGTTGTGACTATATAAAAATAAAATGAAATAATTTCAAGAGCAGAAGAATAGAGAAGGCTCAAAATAGACTAAAAATTGTTGGTTAATAGATATGAGGAAAGCATGTTGTAGATCTCTTCACAAACTTTCCAACAATGTATTACAATTAAAAATCCAATGCTCGCATCAAAAGTTATGACCCCCGAGAAGTTGTAACTATATAAAAATAAAAATAAAAATCTTCAAGATTGAGAAAATAAAGAAGATTTTGAATAGGTTGAAAAGTGTTGATCTTATAGATATGGGGAAAACATGATATAGATATTTTCACAAGCTTTGCAATGATGTATTACAATTAAAAGTTCAATGGTCGGATCGAAAGTTATGACACTAAAAAATTGTAACTATATAAAAATAAACTCAAAAATCTTGCAAAATAAGAAAATGAAGAAGCCTTAGAATAGGCTCAAAAGTGTTGATATTATAGATTTTGGAGAAATAACGTTGTATATCTCTTTACAAGATTTCCAACAATATATTACAGTTGAAAATCCAACAGTTGGATCAAAATTTATGATTTTGAGAAATTGTAACTATATAAAAATAAAATAAAAAATCTTGCAAAGCAAAAAATAGAGAAGCCCTATAACATATTGAAAAGTGTCAATCTTATAGATCTGAGTAAAAAAAACTATAGACCTCTTCATAAGATTTCCAATGATGTATTGTAATTGAAAACCCAATGGCTAGATCAAAAGTTATGACCTCGAGAAGTTGTAACTATATAAAAAAAATATAAAAGATTTCAGAATGGTAAAAAATGAAGTAGCCCCAAAATAGGCTAAAAAATTATGATCTTATAGATCTTGGGAAAGCATGTTGTTGATCGCATCAAAAGTTTTCCAATGACGTATTACAATAGAAAATCCAACGATTAGATTGAAAGTTATGACCACGAGAATTTGTAACTATATAAAAATAAAATAAAAAATCTTTGAAAACTGAAAAACAAAGAAGCCTTAGAGCAAATTGAAAAGTGTTGATTTTACAGATCTAAGGAAATCATGTTTTATATCTCTTCAAAAAAATTCAAATGTTGTATTACAAATGAAAATCCAATAGTCGGATCTAATGTTATGACCTTGAGAAGTTGTAACTATATAAAAATATAATAAAAAATCTTGCTGAGTGGGAAAACGAAAAAAATCAGGAACAAGTTGAAAAGATCTAATCTTATAGATTTGAAGAAATCACATTGTAGATGTCTTCACAAACTTTCCAACAATGTATTACAATTGAAAAACCAATAGTTGGATCAAAAGTTATGGCACCGAGAAAATTGTAACTATATAAAAATAAAATATTTTTTTTTGAAAAATGGAAAACAAAGAAGCCCCAAAATAGGCTAAAAAGTGATGATCTTACACATCTAAGGAAAGAAAACTATAGATCTAATTTCATAAGCTTTCCAACTATGTATTACAATTGAAAATCCAATGAATAGATCGAAAGTTGACCCTGAGAAATTCTAACTATATAAAAATAAAATAAAAAAAATTCAAAAGTGGGAAAACATAGAAGCCCTAGAACAAGATAAGAAGTGTTGATCTTATAGATATGGGAAAATTATGTAGTAGATCTCTTCACAAGATTTCCAATGATGTATTACAATTGAAAATCCAATAGTTGGATTGAAAGTTCTGACTCATTTTAATGAATGGATTAGCCTTTTTAAATACAACTCAAATATTAACTCTATTATGCTTGGTGGACTGGGGCCAAACTTTGAACATCTCTAGAAATTTCACAATTTCATTTGTTACTTTCCTTTGAATTTTAAAGGTACAACTCCCTTGTATGATAAAATGAATTGTGGGTATGCTTTTAACCATAAAGTAGGAAAGGTGACAAACACTAACTCATAAAATTGAAGTTATTGCAAGTGAATTTTAAGAAGATCATAAATCACTTAGTGAAAAGACTATAATAATCAATGATCATTAAAATGGGCATAGGAATGTACCATAGCTGCAATAAATGAACATAACGTAGCAGAGGAGGCCTTACACAAAAAGCGTGCTTAAAGTACTCACACAACACACAAATTGGTACAATCAACACTACATTCAAAACCCACGATTCATATACTATGAGTCATTGCAAACATCAATGAATTAAGGGAAAAATAGAAATAAATTTCTTCATTTTCCTCTATTACAATACAATGCACTTGAGAAAAATTAGGCCCTTAAAGAGACATTCTAAACAAATATATAGGGAGACAATCTTTCCCTATCTCGATGGTTACTAAAAGGTTGCTAAATATAACAATCCCTTCTTGCCACTTAACTTCCTAACCTAGAAACCAATAGATGAATAAGCATTAATGGTTAGAAATAATAATAATTACAGTTAAAAATGATATGACCTTAAACAGTCACAAAATGCCTCTTGCTTCAAATCCTACCTCGTGGTTGGCCATTCGTTTGTAGTTAATGTGGTTCACATGCACTACATTAAATGGCCAAATCATGTTAACCATAGGATCACACATGTAAACTATCTAGATGAATGATCAATTGGGAAAATTAAATAGATCTTTTTCACATCAACTGTTAATTTAGGCCACATCACCATCCTATCATTTTCCACATCTCAATGAAATACAGCTCAGATACATCCCAAATTTTTTATAAATTTGTTGAGCATAATCACATTTCACCAACCAAAGGCATTCTAAAAATGGTGATTACTTAGAGTGATGGAGTTTCAATGAATGACTTCATCATGATCAAAGAGGTCAAGTGCAGTCCTCTCTTTAAACTGTTATCGGACTAGTTGAGGGAGGTCTTCATGGTCTAGAGTGAAGTGGAGGAAGAATTATTGTGTGACATCCTGGGAGAAATAATTTTGAGTCAGATTCATGTGCACAATGCTTTACTTCTTGAGTATTCCATTTACACCGTAGTTCACACTTTTGGATTGAGAGACTAGGGAATGAGGGAAGTTGAACACTTAGTTAGGCCCGATTTTTTGCATAGGGTGAATGTAGTTCTCGTACGACTCAACCATTATTCATGAACCAATCTTATTGGAGATGCTATTTGCATTGCAACTACAAACCAACATGAGGCTAAAAAAGAAGCTATGGCTCTCCTTCGCATGAGGCTAATGTGAAATGATATGGGGTTGTTCACATAATTTCTACAATCCATTGAAAACTTGTCCCTAGCCCATATTGAGCATCTCTAGGAGGTGGTGGAGGGAGTTTGTGTGTTGATGTTTGCCCTGTGTTCCTAAAAAAATGATATTTTGATGCCTTCAATTTCATAACTAAATAACAATTTTGTAACACCGATAATATAAATATAATAATTTTTTTTGATATTTTGGTGTTTTTGTTCCTTCTAAATATTTCCAAGTTTCAATTTCTTTTTTGTATCTTGCAATGGTATTCATTTGTGTTTGTTCCCCTCTATATAGCACTTTGTAAATATGCAACTTTAACTATTCGCAAACTTCAAGTACAAATTGCCAACATCAAAATTTTCAAGTATAAAGACTTCATAAAGCACTTCTATGACTCAAGAAGTTATAACAATTTAATAAGATGTCACCCACATAAGTTAAATTAAACAATTTTGAAGAGAAAGCGACACAAGTAGGAGTTAGAATAACTTAGGTGATGCCCACCAAGGTTAGAGGAACTCAATGAAACATCGCCCAACACCTAAATTTAGCAAAATTTTGAGTAGGGGCGATGATTTTAAGGGTAATGATCAAAATTGAGGTAATAGTGGCTCTGACTGGGGACAAGGATTGAAAAGGATGTAGCAAGGAACCCAAAGGTGTTTAGAACCAGTGTTGTATCCATTGGGAACATAGTCATAAATAAGGAAGGAACCAAAACAAAACAAACCCCAAACCCAAACCAAACACACCAAAAAGGGAAATATGTACAGGGTGGGATTAGACCTACCAACATAAAGGTGAATGGAAGCTCATATGAAACCATTGACTGGTTGAGAAAAAAATGATCCAGAGCTAAAAGAGTGCATCACCTCATGTAGCTTCTAAATAATGGCAAAGATTCAAATTGCTCAAACAATAACATTGCTGAAGAGAAACTCACCACTCATCATATTCTCAAACAACCACTACTCATCATAAATTTATTTCTGAGGTAGATGATTTTGTATTGAAACATGCATGTTACCTTTCACTCCTCTCAAGGGCTTGATCATTTGAATAATTTCCTATTCATGTAATAGATTTGTATTTTTTTGTGTCAATATATCATTGTGACTCTTTACCTAATGGAATGCCACTTCATCACCATTGCATTCTTATAATTCCAGAGTATTTTCATCCCCCGTCGATTCAGGGCCTTTCACCTCATCAACATCTAAAAAACAAGCAGCCTCTCCTGCCACCATATCTTGTAAAAAAAAATTCTAAACCATCAAACAAGGGATTACCCTTTATTTCAAATGACTCATCAAAAGTAAATAGAGGATTATATCTTATATACCATTTCACTTCGCCTTCTTAATTTTCAATTGAAAGATCCTTGTTATCATCTTTTGTTATACCCAAAGTTTCATAATCAGGATTTTCAAAGGTAAATACTTCATATTCTGAGATGAACAAAGAGTCTGATAATTGACTTTCTTTGGCGAGGTCACAAGGAAGCATAACAACCTTAGGAGAAAGTGAAGAAACAAATTGAAATATGGAAACACATCACACCAGAGGTGAAAATCCTCATATTTACTTGATGAATTGAGGTCATCCTCTATTCCAAGTGTATTATTCAAACTATATTCCTAAGCATTCTGAACTTGATTTACCCTCCCCTCATTTTCTTTTCTATCATGTCGAAGATGTGTAGGGCTCAAGGCTGTCAAATTCATGTTTTTAGCGGTAGGGTTGGGTTGATTTGCAATGTACAAAGATTTAGGGGACTTTCAAATAGATGATGGATGGACAATAACAAACTTTATAGCACAATCTGATTTCCATATTCACTGCCTCAAGCTGAGCTTGTTCTAAACCACACACTTTGTGTCTTTTTAGAATAAGTTGAAAATCAAGATTTAAAGTAGAAGTAAATATACGGACTTGAATTACCTTGCTCAGTTGCTTTGGTGCTAGGATTTGTTGAAGTACTCGATTGAAATGATATATGAAATCTCTCATAGGTTCCTTTTCCTCCACAATTTGGAATAATTATTGTAACAAAGCATCAATATTGGCAAGACTTTTCAACCATCTAAGAAATTTTTCTTCAAGAATGCTCTATCCAATTATAAAGCCTTTTTCAAGTCCTTTGAACCATTATGTTTCCTTTTCAATTAGGCTATCAACAAAGATTCTTACAAAGAAATCTTCTTCCTAAATTCCTAGAATTCCACTTACAATAGTCATAGCCAGAATGTGTTCCTTTGGATCTTGTGAATAGTTGCCAAAGAATTTCAAGAAATTTTTTATCGAGCCATTTGGTAGATCATTACAAATTGCAATAGGGCTAGTAGTCCAATACAATTTCCCCAAGAGTATGAAGCAATTAATCATTCAGATTCACTAAGTCCACTACAAAGTGAAAGGAGATGAAAACCCTAGGTCAATTCTTAGGTGGTGGTTGAGCTAGAGGTTCCTGGCACTGATTAGGATGCCAAGGCGGATTATCATAATATTTGACCACCATCCTAGTGGATCCTCAACCATAGGTATGGGTGGATGTTGGGTACATTCTTCTTCCCCTTCCAAGAAAAAATTAGCTTGCATATAATCAACATTTCTCCTTCTATACCTCCAAGTAAGTGTATTTAATTGTGAAATGAGGTCTTCTTGCTCTGCCTACATCCAATATAAACCAGGTTGAAGTACAAGAAATATATTTTCATGTGGAAGTACCATTCTTCTGCATGACCTAGAAGTAACTCATTAGAAATATATATATTTATTTTCCCTAGCGAGTCATCAAAAAGCTCTTACCAAATGGATTGTACTTTTTAAATATAACTCAAATATTAACTCTATTACCCTTGGTGAACTATGGTCAAACTGCTAATAGCTCTGGAAATGTCACAATTGCATTTGTGACTTTCTTATGAATTTTAGAGGTACAACTCCCTCATATGATAGAATGAATTGTGGGTATGCTTTTAACTAGAAATCAAGAAAGGTGACAAACACTAACTCATAAAAATGAAGTTAATGTGAGTGAATTTAAAGATCATAAATCACTTAGTGCAAAGACTAGAATAATCAATTATCATTAAAATGGAGATAGGAATGTATCATAGTTGCAATAAATCAACATAATGTAGCAAAGGATGCCTTACACAGAAAACATGCTCAAAGTACACATACAACACACAAATTAGTATGATCAAAACTACATTCAAAACCTATGATTCATAGACTATGAGTATTACAAACATGAATGAATTAAGGGAAAAACATAAATAAATCTATTTGTTTTCCTATATTGCAATAGAGCGCACTTGAGAAAAATCGGACCCTTAAAGAGTCATTCTAAACAAAGATATAGGGAGACAATCTTTCCCTATCTTGGCATTCACTAAATGGTTGCTAAATATAATGATCCCTTCTTTCTACCCATTTCCTAACCTAGAAACCAATAGAAAAAGAAACATTAATGGTTGGGAATAATAATAATTACATTTGCAAATGATATGACCTTGAATAGTCACCAAATGCCTCTTGCTTCAAATCCTGCCCCATGGACATCCATTCTTTTGCAATTAACGTAGTTCATAGGAACTACATTAAATGGCTAGTTCATGTTAACTATAGGATCACAAGTAAAAACTATTTAGATGAAAGATGAATTGGAAAAATTCACTAATAAAATTTGACTCAAAATATGACAAAAGTTCGTCAGAATTTTGATGCCATTTTGTCGGTATTTTTTTGTTGATTTTTTGACGAAATTTTAAACATCCAAATTCTGACTCAACCGACAATGCTGGGTTGAAATTTCAACGTTTCAAATGTCATCAAAAAATTGATGAAAAAATACCGATGAAATGGTGTTGAAATTCTGACAAACTTTTGTTGGATTTTGAGTCAAAATGTATCAGTGATTAAATAGATCTTGGCCCCATCAATAGTTAGTTTAGGCAACATCATCATCCTATAATTTACCAAATCTCAATGAAATCCTGCTTAGATACATCTCCATTTTTTTATAAATTCATTGAGCATTGCCACATTTCACCAACCAAAGACATTGTAAAAATAGTGAGTGCATAGAGTGATGGCATGCCGATGAATGAATTCATCGTGATCAAAAAGGTTGATTGGAGTCCTCTCTTTAAATTTTTATCTAACTAGTTGAGGGAGTTCTTTGTGGTCCAAAGTGAAGTGGAGGATGAAGTATTGTGTGATATCCTAGGAGAAAGATTTCTAAGTCAGGTTCATGTGCACAAAACTACACTTCTTGAGTGTTTCATTCACATCGTAGTTTGCATTTCTGGATGACAAGACTACGGAATGAGGGAAGCTAAATGCCTAGTTAGGCCCAAGTTTTTGCATAATTTGAATGAAGCTCTCACAGGGTTTAGCCATTATCCACAAACTAGTCTTATTGGAGATGCTATCTACATCACAACTGCAACCGAGTATGAGGCTATGGAAGAAGTTGTGACTCTCCTTCATGCAAGGCTAGTGTAGAATGATATGGGTTTGTTCACCCAATTTGTACAATCCCATGGAAAATTCTCATCACCAACCCAGATTGAGCATCTCTAGGAGGTGGTGGAGGGAGTCTGTGTGTTGATGTTTTCCCTATGTGCCTGAGAAATGATATTCTAATACCCTCAATCTTTTAATTGAATTCCAATTTTGTAACATTGATAGTATATACTATAATGAGAACTATTTTTTGATATTATGGCATTTTTGTTCCTTCTAAATATTTCCAATTTTCAATTTCTTTGTTGTATCTTGCAATGGTATTCATTTATGTTCATTCCCCTCTATATAACACTTTGTAATTGTGTGGCTTTAATTATTCATTGATTTTGCATTGTTATCAGTCATTATGATAAGTCTGAATGAGTTTATTGGAGTATATTATAATGAAATTAGTCTATTCTTTCATCATCATTTCCTTCTTTTGAATAATGCCTTTTGAGGCGGTAGAACAAGGGGTTCATGAAACCCTAGCAGGAATAGTCAATGATACTCAAACCAACTAAAAATCCCATCCATACTTAAAAATTCTTTAACTTTCTATCACTGATGGTCTTTTAGACAGGTTCACAAACTTCAAGTATGGACCACCAACATAAAATTTTAGGTATAAATACTTCATAAAGCACTTCCATTATTTGGTAAGTTATAACAATTTAATAACATGCCACCCACATAAGTTATTAAACAATTTTGAAGAGAAAGTGGTGTAAGCAAGAGTTAGAACAACTTTGGTGGTGCCCACCAAGGTTAGAGGAACTCAATGAAACACTGCCCAACACCTAAACTTAGCAAAAATTTGAGTAGGGATGACAATTTTAAGGGTAATGACCAAAATTTGGGTAACAACTCCAAAAAGTTGTAATTGTATAAAAATAAAATAAAAAATCTCCTAGAGTGAGAAAAGAGAGAAGCCTCAAAATAGGTTGAAAAATGTTGATTTTATAGATATGGGAAAATCAAACTATAAATATCTTCACATGCTTTCTAATGATGTATTGCAATTAAAAATCCAATGGTTGGACTAAAAATTATGGCCCCGATAAATTGTAACTATATAAAAATAAAATAAAATATTTTCAAGAGTGGGAAAATGGAGAAACCCCAAAATAGTTCAAAAAGTTTTGATTTTGTAGATGTGAGGAAATGACATTGTATATCTATTCATAAGCTTTCCAATGATATATTACGATTGAAAATCTAACATTTAAATCAAAAGCTATGTGCTCGAGAAGTTGTAATTATATAAAAATAAAATAAAAAATCTTGTACAGTGGGAAAATAGAGAAGCTTTGAAACATGCTAAAAAGTGCTTATTCTATAGATTTAGAGAAGGAACGTTGTAGATCTCTTCACACGAATTCCAATGATGTATTACAATTGAAAATATAACAGTTGGATCAAAAGTTATGACTCCCGAGAAGTTGTAACTATAAAAAATTAAATAAAAATTCTTCAAGAGTGAGAAAACAGAGAAGCCTCAAAATAGGTTGAAGAGTGTTGATATTATAGATATGGGTAAAACACACTGTATATCTCTTGACAAGATTTCCAACAATGTATTACAATCGAAAATCCAATGGTCAAATAAAAAGTTATGACCTCAAAAATTTATAACTTAATAAAAATAAAAAAATCTTCAAAAGTAGGAAATTAGAGAAGCCATGGAATAGGCTAAAATCTGTTGATCTTATAGATCAAAGTAAAACACACTATATATCTTTTCACAATCTTTCCAACAATGTATTATAATTGAAAATCCAACGATCAGATAAAAAGATATGGTTTCAAAAAGTTGTAACTATATAAAATAAATAAAAATAAAAATTTAGAGCACGAAAAAAGAGAAGCCTCAGAACATGTTGAAAAGTGTTGATCATATATAGATCTAAGAAAAGCATGCTATAGATCTTTACCCAACCTTTCCAATGATGTAAATATTATAAATGAAAATCTAACAATCAGATCGAAAATTATGACTCCAAAAAGTTATAACTATATAAAAAAAATGAAAAAAATTAAGAGTAGGAAAATAGAGAAGCTTTGAAATAAGATCAAAAGTACTGATCTTATAGATCTAGAGAAAGAACATTGTATATATCTTTACAAGCTTTCCAATGATATATTACAATTTAAAATCCAATAGTCGGATTGGAAGTTATGACCCCAAGAAATTGTAACTATATAAAAAGTAAAAAAATCTTCCAAAATGAGAAAATAGAGAAACCCCAAAACAAATTGAAAAGTTTTGATCTTATAGCTCTCAGAAAAGTACACAATAGATCTCTTCAAAATATTTCCATCTATGTATTACAATTGAAAATCCAATGGGCGGATTGAAAGTTATGACCATGAGAAGTAACTATATACAAATAAAATAAAAAAATTTATAGAGTGGGAAAACAAAGAAGCCTCAGAATGGGCTGAAAAGTGTTGATAGTATAGATCTAAAGAAAGCATGTAGCAAAAATTTTCACAAGCTTCCCAACAATGTATTACAATTGAAAATCCAATGGTCGGATAAAAAATAATGACTTCGAGAAGTTGTAACTATATAAAATAAAATAAAAAAATTCAAGAGCAAGAAAATGGATAAGCCTAAAATAGGTTAATTTTTTTTGATGTTATAGATCTAAGGAAAACACGATGTAGATCACTTCACAAGCTTTTGAATGATGTATTATAATTGAAAATTCAATAGTTGGATCAAAATTTATGACTTAGAGAAGTTGTAACTATAGAAAAATAAGATAAAAAATCTTCTAGAGAAGGAAAAATGAAATGCCTCAGAATAGGTTGATAATTATTGATGTTATAGATATGGGAAAAGTACACTGTATATTTCTTCACAAGTTTTCCAACGTTGTATTACAATTGAAAATACAATAGTTAGATCAAAAGTTATAACTCTTAAAAGTTGTAACCATATAAAAATAAAATAAAAAATCTTCAAAAGTGGAAAAATGGAGAAGCCTAGAAACAAGAAGAAAATTTCTGATCTTATAGATCTGACAAAAGAATGTTGTAAATCTCATCACAATTTTTTCAATGATGTATTACAAATAAAAAAATCCAATAGTCAAATCGAAAGATATGATCCCAAAAAGTTGTAACTATATAAAAAATAAATTCAAGAGCGAGAAAACGTAGAAGCTCTCAAACAAGTTGAAAATTGTTGATCTTATATAGATTTGTGGAAAGCATGTTGTAGATCTCTTTACAATATTTCCAATGATGTATAACAATTGAAAATCCAATGATCAGATCGAAAGTTATGAGGTCTCAAGAAGTTGTAATTATATATGTTGAGCACATAGAATACTGAGAGGGGAGTTGAGTCAGTATTCTACTAAACCATTTGATTGTTAACCATCTAGTTATTAAAACATATCTAGTTGCAGCTATAAGTAAAATCAAGGGAACATAACATCACACAACTCATAGACACCGTGATTTTTATGTGAAAAACCCAAAATGGGAAAAATCACGGTGAGGATTAAGTCACAATATATTATAACAGATCCTAAAATATTACAGGGCACACTATCCTTGAAAGGCTCACAATTGGAGTACAAAATATATGGCTTACTCTCTAAATACAAAAAGATATGGATCACTACCAAGAATATGAACTGAATGGAATGCACCTTTTGAGTGTTGAGTACAATTCCAATTAAGCTCTGAAAGATAGAAAATCCTGCATTGGATTGTAGGTATACAACAACTATCAACAACTACCACATCTTCACACCATATCACTTTGTCGCACATCTTACATCATCACTACTTATCATCTCTATCTCTATGTATCTACATGTACATCTATATTTACATTTTTGTTCAATACAAGGATGTTATACATAGTCACATCTTCATACATCAATTAGGTTGGCCTAATTGGATGTAAGCATATTCAACTCAAAATATCTTGTTGGCTTTAAAATAAAAACTTCTTTGGTGCTCTAAACAAAATATGCAATACATAATTTAGGTCAACCCAAACCTAAAAAGGAAAATTTTAAACCTCCATGAAGCATGCACCACATGTTCAAGTTGGCCAAAAGAAGATCATAGAAAAAATTGTAATTCAAACTTCTTTCATTTATAACTTTCATCTAATTTGGCCTAGATTGTTAAATTCCTGACTAAATTTGTATCTGAGACCCTTGAATAACATATCAAAATCATATGAGCCAATATTCTACTCAATGTGATTCTAGACCTATCAGATCAATGTAGCACATACACATTTTGTTGGATGGGAAAATAATCAATCACCAAACAATGTTGGCATCAATGACAACAAAGCAAAGGAATCCTTCTTCATTCTTCCAACAATATATAAGTGGGAAAACAAAGAAGCCCCAAAATAGGCTAAAAATTGCTGATCTTATAAATTAGAGGAAAGCAGGTTGTATATCTCTTTAGAAGCTTTCCAACGATGTATTACAATTGAAAATCTAACAATCAAATCGAAAGTTATGAGCCCCAAATGTAACTATATCAAAATAAAATAAATAAAAAATAAAAAAGGCAACATCGAGAAGCCTCAAAACAAGTTGAAAAGTGTTGATCTAATGATGTATTATAATTGAATATCCAATGGTCGGATTGAAAGTTATGATACCAAAAAGTTGGAACTATATAACAATAAAATACAAAATTTTCAAGAGTGGGAAAATTGAGAAGCCCTAGAACACGTTGAAATCAAAGATCTTATAGATATAAGTAAAACATGTTGTAGATACTTTCACAACCTTTCCAATGATGTATTACAATTGAAAATTCAACGGTCAACTCAACAGTTATGACACCAAGAAGTTGTAACTATATAAAAATAAAATAAAAATCTTTCAGAGTGAAAAAATGGAGAAGCCCCAAAACATGCTTAAAATTGTTGATTTAATAGATTTGAGGAAATCATGTTGTAGATCTCATCACAATTTTTACAACAATGTATTGCAATAGAAAATCCAACAGTCAAAAAATGGAGAAGCCTCAAAACAAGTTGAAAGGTGTTGATCTTATAAATCTAAGGAAAAGATGTTGTAGATATCTTTACAAGATTTTAATGATGTATTACAATTGAAAATACAATGATTGAATCGAACGTTATAACCTAGAGAAGTTGTAACTATATAAAAATAAAATAAAAAAATATTGCGAAGTGAGAAAACGAAGAAGCCTGGAATAGGTTGAAAAGTGTTGATCTTATAGTTTTGAGGAAAGTGTGTTGTAGTTATATTCACAAGTTTTCTAATAATGTATTATTGTAGACACTGAAATTGTCCTGATTGATATTATGCATCTGATTCTGATCAACTAACACTATTTCTTCTAAAAATCATCTCAAAGTGATCATTTAATTGAATAATCAACATTATTTAATTAAAATCAGCAAATTCAGCTATTAATCAAATAATTAAATTTATTGATTAATTCATCCTTCTTCTAGCTAATTATTCATCTTATTTAATTAAATCAAATTATTTAATTAAATCCTCTCTTAATCCTTGCATTTGATTAAAAATTAATAAAATAAAATGCCACATCTCCTAATTCACTCCAATTACTTAATTATGGATTAATTAATCCTAAATCAGCTTTTTAATCATCATTATCAAATCCTTCAGCTTTTAACTCTGCAAGAGTTAAATCAACCATGGTCAACTAACCAGGTTGCACATAAAATCAATTTCTTCTATTTATTTAATTACTTCAAATATCCTCACAAAGGCATATTCCTCTCAACCACCTCTTATTCAATTTCCCTCCAAAGGTTTTCAAAAACCTTTCACATCTGCATTTACTCCTCTTACAACCTTTCAAATCTTCCTACATCCTCTCAAATCTCATTCAATTCCTCTTACAAAAATTTCAAATTCTCAACCAACAACATTTACTTCTCTTCCATCCTCCTGGGTATGTTCAAGATCATGATGGGCCAAAAAGTGGCAAGATGATGGGTATGTCACTAATGATTATTTTTTAACCCAAAATTGATGAAATGAAAAGGGTTTCTAAAGGATTTTCTTAGCTTTCAATTGATATAAATTATGCTTTACTTTGAATTTGATAAGTAATTATTATTCATTTTCTATTCAAATTACGACTAAGGTCCTGATTGATAGGCTAATTAAAAAAAATCTATAGCTTTCAAATGGTATCACATTTTTTGAATCCAAAACATGCGTCACATTCTATGCTTCACATACTATATGATTAAATAAAGAAAAATTGAATTTCATGAAGTTTTGACCAAGTTAAGGTGGTCAGACAAGTTTTTATATTTTTTAAAAAGTTGTAATAAAAATTCATAATTAATTATTTACTTGGAAACAAATTACAAAAAAATATGCATCACATCAAGGCATGAGTCCTCTACCTATATCTAAAATCTTATAAAACATATTATCATTTTATTGTAGTTAGGTGGTTAGAGACACCTACTTCTTATTTTTCCCTAAAATTTAAGTACCATTGCATTGAAATTTCAAATTTTTACCAAATAGATTTTTTTATTTAAACAAACCTAGTAGTTTAGAAACTGCATTCCATTTTCTACATATTCTATTCTTACATATTTTTGAAATAATATAGATAACTTATTCAAATTTTTACATCAAATTGCCTAACTCTGATTTTTCTAAATTTTTTGCCACTTAAGGGATTGTTTTTTCCATGATGATCCTGTGCATACCCTCCTCCACTCACGCATTTCCCAAAATGTGCTCCGCCCTTATCTAATAGAATTGTGACACTTGGAACAATCTCATTGGCTCTCAATTTATTCCACATTCACCAATTTCCTTCAATCTTCAACCCTTGGATTCTATAAATAGAGGCATCCTTTTCATAATATGGATCCACAACTTCATGCATTATTACTATAGCCATTTGAGTTCTTAGTTTTCCATCATTTTCAAGTTTCATATCTAGATTATAGCATTTTTAATCTTTGAATCATCAACAAATCATCAATCTTATCAAGGGATTGGGAAAGGGCTTCTTTCCACATCAAAGGAGCACCACTCCCCCATGGGATGCAGGTTTTGTTAATTCAATTTGATTTACATGTTATCTTTGATTAGTTTCTTGTTGTTTTTATTTTTTTCTCTTGAATTAGCTAAAGAATCTCATAGGGAGCATTAGGTTTGTGTTACTAACATGTTTGACATTGATTTTTTGATCTTTTGTTAGTCTATGTAGGTTTCATGCTCACAATTACAATTGAAAATCCAATGGTCGGATTGAATGTTATGACACCAAGAAATTGTAACTATATTAAAATAAAATAAAAAATCTTAAAAAATGGGAAAATGAAGAAGCCCTAGAACAGGTTGAAAAGTGTTGATCTTATAGATCGAAATAAAATATTTTGGAGATCTCTTCACAAGTTCTCTAACAATATATTACAATTGTAAATCCAATATTCAGATTGAAAGTTATGACCTCAATAAATTGTAACTATATAAAAATAAAATAAAATAAATTCAAGAGTGGAAAAACAAAGAAGCCTTAGAATGAGCTGAAAAGTGTTGATCTTCTAAATTTGAGAAAATCACATAGTAGATCTTTTCACATGCTTTCAAATAATGTATTTCAATTGAAAATCCAAAAGTTGAATCAAAAGTTGTGACTTCAAAAAGTTATAATTGTATAAAAATAAAATAAAAAATCTTCAAGAGCGAGAAAATAGAGAATCCTAAGAACATGCTAAAAAGTGTTCATCTTATAGATTTGAGGAAAGCACACATAAACTTTTTTCACATGCTTTGCAATAATGTATTACAATTTAAAACCCAACAGTCAAATCGAAAGTAATGACTCCAAAAAGTTGTAATTGTATAAAAATAAAATAAAAAATATTCAAGAGCAAGAAAATGGAGAAGCCCTAAAATAGGCTAAAAAATGATTATCTTATAAATTTAGGGAAAGCATGTTGTAGATCTCTTCAAAAAATTTCCAATGATGTATTACAAATGAAAATCCAATGGATGGATAGAAAATTATGACCTTGCGAAGTTGTAAATATAGAAAAATGAAATAAACTATCTTCTAGAGCAAGAAAATGAAGAAGCCTCAAAATAGGTTGATAAGTGTTGATCTTATAGATCTAGAGAAAGCATGATGTAGATCTCTTGACAAGCTTTCCAATGATGTATTAAAATTGAAAATCCAACAGTCAGATTGAATGTTATGAACCCAAAGTGTTGTAACTATATAAAAATAAAATAAAAAATCTTTTAGAACAGGAAAACAGAGAAGCCTCAAAATAGGTTGAAAAGTGTTGATTTTATATATCTAGGGAAAGCACACAATAGATCTCTTCACAAGCTTTCCAACAATGTATTACAATTGAAAATCCAATGGTTAGATAGAAAGTTATGACTTTGAAAAGTTGTATCTATATAAAATAAAAATAAAATAACTTCAAGAGCGGAAAATTAGAGAAGCCCTAAAATAGGTTGAAAATTGTTGATCTTATAGATCTAGGAAAAGCATGTTGTAGATCTCTTCACAATCTTTCCAACTATGTATGTTATAATTGAAAATCCAATGGTTGGATCAAAATTTATG
Source organism: Sequoia sempervirens (assembly GCA_007258455.2). NCBI lineage: Eukaryota > Viridiplantae > Streptophyta > Pinopsida > Cupressales > Cupressaceae > Sequoia > Sequoia sempervirens. The sequence goes on along the minus strand of VDFB02193867.1, from coordinate 56,792,401 downwards.
ACCTAAAGAAGTTGTAACTATATAAAAATAAATTTTGTTTTTCCAATGCAAGAGTCTTTTAGCAAGACAATCTTATCACAGCCAAAATTGCAACAATTTTAGGACATTCTAATCGCAGCCAGCCAAATTTGGTTATGCCAGTGCAGGAATCTTTTCAAGCCCATATTTTTAATGATTATAGTTTCTAATTTTTATTTGTGTGGATGCAAAGATTATGTACTAAGCTAGCTTGTTAATCATTTTAATACATGCACAAATAGGGAGGTGCCAAAGGAAGCTTAATGGGTTTCTGCAGAGCAATTGTGAGATTGGTAGTTCCTATGATGTTTGCAGATATCAAGTTGGTTTCATGTGTGTCATCATTTAAGTTTTTCTTCTTCAGGAAGCTAGATACGAAAATGAGTTTACAAAGTGCTTTTAACCATTGTTTGGCTCTAGAAAAACTTAGCTAAGTGAAAGTCAAGCGAAAGAATTGTGTAGGGTGTTGTTCTGGGTTTCTATATTTGCAGGCCTTATCGAGCTCATGGAGCTTAGAGTCAAGAATTACAAGGTTTCGGTGGTGGTGAGACCGTGGGAAGTTTCATTTTCAATGTGTATCGACAAGGAAGAGTTACATCATGTTTTCAAGGTCAACTACAAGTCTATTCTAAACTGTATCAAAACCATCATTGGTGAAGATATCTTGCACATAGAGTTGTAGAGGCTTATATTCCCAGCCAATATTCTATCCATCTTCCTCTCTAACACGTTGAACTTGGTGCAGAATTTTAATGTTCTACAAACTATTGCTAGTAAAGTTGTTGATTGGGTTTATCTGGAGAATGATGCTCTATTACAAAGTGTCCAAAAATATGAGTTCACGATGAGTGATGGGCTGGTTGGTGGGTTGTTTCCTAGGAATTTCATCCATCATAAGAAACGATATGCAAAAATTTTCTAGGGAATGATTAAATTATCAAATTTGTATGACTCTTCTCCCTTTCTGTATCAAGCTCTCAACAAATATTGCCTTGAGTTCTCTAAGGAGGATGTAGACCAGTTTAAGAAGAAATACCATGCTATTTATTTTCTAAAGAATCACAATTGTGTATAGTTTGCAAGTGTTTTCCATTCCACACGTTCGCATGGGTGCTCAGTGATATCCTAGAGTTCTTGATATCAACATCACAATTCCATCGTAGGCGGATGTAGCGAAGCAGAAGCAAGTGCAAGATGAAATTTCAATGAATTGTCCTCATAGGGGTGGCTTCAAATCTATTTCATTTTACTAACCTTTGAATGGGAATATATTATATCTAGGGTTGGCATGTTTTTTATGTATGGATTTACTAGTAGTAGTACTGTATAGGGAGTCTATTATAAGAGTAATATAGATAGTGATAGAAGCATAGGGGATACCTAAGTGCCTATAGCATCTGCACTCATTTTGAATCCTTTTTGTTATTAGTTGCTTATAGACAATATGTACCTATCTATTAAATATTATTAATATATTATACAAGCTTAATGCCTTTGCTTAAAATAAAACTATATAAAAATAAAATAAAAAATTTTGAAAAGTAAAAAAATGGAGAAGTCCCAAAACAAATTGAAATGTGTTGATTTTATAGATATTAGGAAAGAACACTATAGATTTCTTCACATGTTTTTGAACAATGTATTGCAATTAAAAATCCAATGGTCGGATCAAAAGTTATGACTTTGATTAGTTCTAAATATATAAAAATAAAATAAAATTTTTAAAGAGCGAGAAAATGGAGAACCCTCAAAATAGGTTGAAAAGTGTTGATCTTATAAATCTAAGGAAAGTACATTGTATATCTCTTCACACATTTTCCAATGGTATATTACAATGGTTATCCCATATAAGTGGGTTACAATTGCATTAACGAACAAAAATTTCTTTGATGCTCAAAACAAAATTTGGTTGGGGGGGAGGGTTCACTAGAAGGGGGGTTCACTTGAGAACCCCTTGTTGGCCTTTTTTTTTATTACAAAAATGGTATTAATTTTTTTAATGTTATTTTAAGGGGGTTCTAACTAACCCCCTTCATTCAAAGGGGTCCAAGGGGTTTCATTCGAGTGGTGGTTTGCTAGAACCCCCATTTTTTGCCCTTGCCCCCCTCCATCTACAATTTTATGTAGTTTTTTAGGTTTTGAAGCTTAGGTTGAGGATCAAAATGGAATCAACTTGACAAACCTCAGCTAGAGGATTATAGTCCTCGAAATGAGCTCTCCATCAAGTATAATTTTAATATATTTTAGTTTTATTTGTATTTTTTATTTTAATTAAACATATGTTTTTGATTGAAAATCAAGCTCTCTATTCTACACATATGAAAAATAGTAAATTATCAAAAAAAAATTCTAAAAAATTATCTAGGTGCTTGGTATTGATGCCCTTGATCCAATAAAAAATAATTGATGCATACCAAAAAAGTTGTGTTATATAGTACACCTATGTCTAAATTGCACTTGGTTTAACTTCAAAACTTAATTAAGAAAAAATATTCAATAACACACTATGAAACCAAATGAAGATGCTAGATATCATACTTACAAATCTAAATTCGAAAAAATTATAATTTTTTCCTTCATAGAAAAAAGTTGTGTTATACGGTGAACATCACTCTTTAAAAATGGTGTTTACTATTAAAAAACTAGTTTTTGAAGAGATGGAAAAATAAATTCAATTTGATTCCAAAATTTAAAATATATATATATATTTATAATCTATAGACAAAATGTCACAAATCACTAGTTTGCATCATCTTCAAATTCCTCGTGGTTTAATAGTTATAGGTGTTTGAAAGTGAAGATTTAGTTAAAAAAGTTCAGTCCAATGTCAAGTTTGGCCAAAAAGTGTAACCCACTATTGTGGGATCACTCACAATTGAAAATCCAAAGGTCGGATTGAAAATTATGACCTCGAAAAGTTGTAACTATATAAAAATAAAATAAAAAATCTTCAAAGGGGGGAAAATAGAGAAGCCCTGAAATGAGCTAAAAAATATTAATTTTATATATATGAGGAAATCATGCTATAGATCTCTTCAAAAGCTTTCTAATGATGTATTGTAATTAAAAATTATATGGTAGGATTTAAAGTTATGACCTTGAGAAATTGTAAATATATAAAAATAAAATAAAAAAAATTCAAGAGTGAGAAAAATAAGAAGCCCTAGAATAGGTTGAAATGTGCTATCTTATAGATTTGAGGGAATCCACACTATAGATCTCTTTACAACCTTTCCAATGATGTATTACAATTGAAAATCCAACGATTGGATCAAAAGTTATGACTCTGAGAAGTTGTAACTATATAAAAATAAAAATAAAAATTCTTTTAGAGCAGGAAAATAGAGAAGCCTCAAAATATGTTGAAAAGTATTGGTGTTATAGATTGAGGGAAAGCATGCTATAGATCCCTTCACAGGCTTTTCAATGATGTATTACAATTGAAAATCCAATGGTTGAATCAAAAATTATGATCCCAAGAAGTTGTAACTATACAAAAATAAAATAAAATAAATTCAAGAGTAGGGAATCAGAGAAGCACCAAAATAGGTTGAAAAGTGTTGATCTTATATATATATTGAGAAAGAACATTGTGGATATTTTCACAAGCTTTCCAATGATATATTACAATTGAAAATCCAATAGTTGGATGGAAAGTTATGACCTTAAAAATTTGTAACTATGTAAAAATAAAATAAAAAATTTTAAGAGTGGGGAAATGTAGAAGCACTGAAACAGGTTGAAGGTGTTGATCATATATATCTTGGGAAAGCAAGCTATAGATCTCTTCACAAGATTTTCAATGATGTATAACAATTGAAAATCCAATGGTCAGATCAAAAGTTATGACTCTGATAAAGTGTAACTATATAAAAATAAAATAAAAAATCTTTTAGAATAAGAAAATGGAGAAGCCCTAGAATAGGCAAAAAATTGATCTTATAGATTTGTGGAAAGCATGCAATAGATCTCTTCACTAGTTTTCCAACGATGTATTACAACTGAAAATCCAAAAGTTAGATCGAAAGTTATGACCCCTAATAATTTGTAACTATATGAAAATAAAATAAAAAATATTCAAAAGGGAAAAAACATAAAATCCCCAAAATAGGTTAAAAAGTGACGATCTTATAGATCTAGGTAAAGCATGATGTATAAATCTTCACAAGATTTCCAATGATTTATTACAATTGAAAATCCATCAGTCGAATCAAAAGTTATGACATAAAGAAATTATAAGTATATAAAAATAAAATGAAAAATCTTGCAAAATGGAGAATTCCTAGAACATGTTGAAAAGTGATTATCTTATAGATCTATGGAAAGGATGTTGTAGATCTCTACACACTCTTTCCAATGATGTATTACAGTTGAAAATCCAATAGTTATATTGAAAGTTATTATCCGAAGAAGTTGTAACTATATAAAAATAAAATAAAAAAATCATCTAAAGCGAGAAAATGAAGAAGCCTCAGAACACATTGCAATTTTTTGATCTTATAGATTTGGGGAAGTCATACAATATATCTCTTCATAGGCTTTCCAAAAATGTATTATATTTGAAAATCCAATGATTGAATCGAAAGTTATGACTCTAAGAAGTTGTAACTATATAAAAAATAAAATAAAAATCTTTGAGAGTGGGAAAACATCCATGGAACAGGCTGAAAAGTTATGATCTTATAGATTTTGAGAAAGCACATTGTAGATCTTATCACAAATTTTCAATGATGTATTATAATAGAAAATCCATTAATAATCAGATTGAAAGTTATTACTCCAAGAAGTTGTAACTAATATAAAAATAAAGTAAAAAATATGTGAGAGCAAAAAATACAGAAGCCCCAAAACAACTTGAATTTTTTTGATATTATAGATTTGAGGAAAAGCATGATGTAGATCTCTTCACAATCTTTCCAATGATGTATTTGTTGTCTCCAAATAGTACACCCTTGCTGAGTAAACTCAGCCTATTGGTGAAACATTGGAAAGCTTCCTTGATTGTGGGCTCAAATTTTGGAAGCTAACCTCCAGAGTAAGTTGGTGCTTATGGTACTCACCTAAAACTAACTAAACTAATTCCTTTGTAGAGGAACAGGTAAGGAAGAAAACATAAAAATGAAAACTAACTCCTAGGGTGATTCACCAAAATGTTATCTAAAACTTGTAAAGTTGCTTGTACACACGGTTTCAACCAACAACAAAACTTGACTTGCACAACTCAATACCTATATGCTTTTGTATTAATATTTCATAAGGAGGATATAATGTATAAAATCCTAAAAGGAAAAAAATACTTTTCACAACTCAAATCACCTGCATCTCAACACAAGTTATAACCTGCAAATACATATACTTTCTATACAAAGGTGCAACTAATGAGATACAAAGACAAGGAATGAGATAACTTCACAAGTAATTGCATCAATCATTTAAATGCACAAAATAGAACAGAAAATGAAGGAAAACTTGCCTATCTTCATTGATCTCCAAGGTGTAAATTGCTATACATGTCTATAAAAGAGAGTTACAAATATTGTCTTCTGCTGAAAATGACCTCCAAAGTCACAATGTAGCAAAAAGATGATAAGGAATAACTTCAAAAATGAAGTTTGGAGTTACTTATTCTTTTCCAAGTAGCTCCACAAGGATAGGGACTTCAACCTCCCTTGGTCGTGTACAACAATAAAGCCTATTTTTAGCCCCTTAAAAGACTCCAAAAAGGCTTTAAAATGAAGAAAAGGTCAAGGTTTGACCTCTCCTACCATAAGGAACTTAAAAATGCTTCTAGATGCTCTCATTTCCCTCCAAAACCAAGTCAAAACTACCCCTACATTCTTGGTACTTGTCTGACAACCTCCTCAACTTCTCTTATATGCTTGACATAAACCATAAATCTCCAACCATATCCCTTTGACTCATTCTTAGAAACAAATGCCTCACTATTTTTGCATTCACATAACACTAATAAAGTGGTCTATAGCACACCACTTTAATAAATGTTTTACATTTTGAAAAGTTACAAATTTATGCAGAAGGAGAACATTTGACTTCAAGCCTATGTTTTTGAAAGCTAGACTTTGCAAAATACAAAAGTCTTAAATGGGGTACACTTAGTTACTAAGCATGACTCAATGCAAGGTATTAATTTGATGGATACAAGTTTAAAAACAAGGAAAAAATTCCTATGGGAGGTTGGCCACTTAGGGCTTTGGAAAACCCTAAAGACAAAAGTTGTGCCACACATTCATTTCATTTCATTTTTGTAACTTTTCACTCTACTGGGTGCCACCATGGTCTGAACCCAAGCTTTCATGGAGTCTTTGGAGGGTTTTTTGGGTTTGTTTCATGTGAAATGCATACTAGTATGGTTTCATTTCCTGCTAACAATACTGATGTATTTTTTTTATATGAGTCTATGTAGCTTCTGAGCTCAATAGCTTTCCCTTCTATAGAGTTTTTAGTTTTTGAAGGTGTGGACATTGGCTTAGCTACAATAAGGGTTATTTCTTGAAGTGAAGACTAGAAATTACACAGTAATCTATTTAAATCATGTATTTTTACAACCAAATGGCTGGGAAATTGAGTATGATCAAGTGCAAGATATTGAACATTAGGTTGATAATTACAAACAATTGAGTAAGTCTTTTGGGTGCCACTTAAAAAATCCAAGGTCCACTTCAATTTTGTTGCCTCTATGTCTGACAAGCACACTGATAATCTATTCGCACTAGTTGACAATGTCCTTGGAGAAGAACACTACATTGAGCTTGGGTTGTAGAAAGCTTGTATGCATCAAAACACTATGGTTTGAATGTCATATCTAGAAATATTAATTGAGAATAATTGAGGGGCCAAAAAATATCTTTTCTTCCCTCTGTTGCTGAGTTTCATGGCCATTTCTCCTTTTTGCATTCTGGGTTTCATTTTCTTTCTACATAGATTTAAGGTTTAAATGTGAAACCCTAGGCCGAGCTTGAGAGTTTCAACTCTGGAATACTCTATTTTGCTCAAAACCCTAAGGAAAACCTGCTATTCTTGTAGGGTTTCATTATCATTACTCATGAAAACATTCTATACCTTGAACTGTACCTCTCTATTTTTCTAGTTTCATGAATGAAATGAACATGTTGCTACAAGTTTTGAATGATTTGAGTAGACTTGTAAAATATATGATGTATCCATGAATAGTGCTACCTCTATTTTCTATTGATTTGAAAGAATCATTGATTCATAAATACAAGGTTTGATGCATTATTCCTCTGTTTGTTCATTTTATAATGCTTTTTTTGACACTATTTTCTCATTGTCCTTATGAATAGCACAACTACTAAACTCATGAATGTGGCTTGATATAATGCCCACCTCCTGAAGGCTATACATTGCATCATCTGTCTTCAAATTTTGTATATCCCCATGCCCTTTTCTATGGAGGCCATCATGATATAACTCACTGTCTTCATGTACTTGAAACCCTATTTGGTAACACTATCCCTGTGACCTTTACTCCACACATTTTTATGACTGTCCTTGCAACTTGTTTCTATGGCTTAGTGTCTTCAATGTATTTTCAACAAAATGTAATTCATAGCTTACTATATTTTCAATGATGTGAAATACAAAATGATGCATAATTGTTCCTTACTCATTGTGATTCCATTGAGAAAATATTTTCCATTTATGATAGTGACCTACTAGCTCACTATTATGGGTGATGAGTACTTTCTCAATGCTGAAAAAAAGATGAGTTTACATTCTTATTCCTCTTAAAACACAATAGGGCAACATGCTAGGCTCAAACCTTGTGGGAGCCCATTTTACTCCACATGCTATGATGTCAAATGAAAATAATCTAGCAATGAAAATTTCACCTATACCTGCACAGTGAACAAACATGTTAGATAAAAAATGAAGGTGAAAGCTTCCATTGATGCTTCATGATGATTGATGATACTCCTCTACTTTTCTTGATATTTGTGATGTTACAAAATGGTTTTAATGCCTTAAGAGAATAAACTATATATTTGTTGATATAGTATATGCAGAGAATATGGGTCCTGAGCTCTAACACAACTTTCTCATCCCTCACAAGCATTTCAAGTAGCAACAGGTAAACTCCTGGAGCAACCAAATGAGAGGGACTGAAGCAAGGATGCAACAATTCAACTTGGGGTTCATCATTCAATAAATGAAAAACCCCTGTTCCTTTCATATGCTCTTCTTTTTATTTAAATGTATAGTTTACTTTTGTATTGCATTGAATCAATCATTCCCATGGATTGTGTGGGACACCATACATTTGTAACTATCAATAAAAGACAACATTTGTGCAAAATTTGTGCAATATTTCTATTGTATACATTTTCATAATGAACTGCAATATTTCTATTGTATACATGTGCATATGAATAGAAATTAGCAGAATTGAATGTGTACCTTTATCTTTATTTTGCAAAAAATATCTCAGCCCTACCTGATTGAGCTGGAAGCTAAATTAGGTAACATTATTACAACTGAAAATCCAAACATTGGATCAAAAGTTATGACATCAAGAAATTCTAACTATATAAAAATAAAATAAAAAAATCTTGAAATTTTGAAAAACAAAGAACCCCAAGAATAGACTGGAAGGTGTTGATCTTACAAATTTGAGAAAATCACACTATAAATATTTTCACAAGCTTTCCAATGATGTATTACAATTGAAAACTTAATGATCAGATAAAATGTTGACATTGAGAAATTGTAGCTATATAAAAATAAAATAAAAATTTTCAAGAATGAGAAAATTGAGAAGCCCAAGAATAGGCTAAAAAGTGTTAATCTTATAGATCTAATCATGTAGTAGATTTCTTCACAAGATTTACAATGATGTATTACAATTGAATATCCAACTATCAAATCAAAAGTTGACTTTGAAAAGTTATAATTGTATAAAAATAAAATTAAAAATCTTCAAGAGCAAAAAAAATGGAGAAACCTTGGAACATGTTGACAAGTATTGATCTTATAGATTTGGGGAAAAAGTGTTATAGATCTTTTCACAAGCTTTCCAATGATGTATTACAATTGAAAATCCAATAGTCAGATTGAAATTTATGACCCCAAGAATTTGTAACTACAA
>VDFB02193867.1:56521651-56783159 GCA_007258455.2 Sequoia sempervirens | reverse complement strand
TCAAGATTTCCACCAAGAACTCTGATGCAATTAACAATTTCATCCACTTTCTACATGTAGCTTGTAATGTTTTCATCCTCTAACATTCACATATTTTTAAATATGATCTTCAAAATTTGCATCTTAGGTTGCTTGACCTTATCCTCTCCTTCATAAATGCTTTCCAACTTTGTCCAGATATCTTTAGCGATTTTCATATTCATAACCTTTGCAAGTTCAATATTAGAAAGACCACTCAAAAGAGTATACACTGCTTTACCATTTTTTCCATAGGCATTGATCTCATCATTAGTGCTCAGACCATTTGTAGGCATAGTGTATCTAGTCACAATAGACTTCCAAACTCTATATCCAAGAGATACCAAAAAACCTTCCATTCTTGTCTTCCAGAATGCATAATCCGTTAATCAAACAGAGGAGCATCTCTCTTGTGAGCCATCCCAAATCTACCTCAAGCGGTTAAGCTTTCTTCTGAGGAACCTTGCTATGATACCAATTGTTGAATGCATAAGACAACTGAGAGAGGGGGTGAATCAATTTTACATTAAAACATCAAAACCCTCATTAACATTTAGATCCACATCAACTTTAGTTACCTTCATACTATTAGAATGATTTAGCATGAAAGAAAATAATAGAAACTAAAAAACATCAACACCATGCATAATAGATGTATCTAGGGAAAATGGTTAAAATATACATGATATCAAAATGACTAAGACCACAAAGAAAATATCATGAAATAAAACCCCAATACATCAACAAAATTGCGAGAACGAAATGCATAAAGAAATAAATGGAAATGAAAACCCTCGTGATGTGCTTCTCTCACTCCATTTTGTTTTCCTTCTTGTTCCTTCAATAGATTTGATGTGTAGCTCTCAAATGTGATCAAATGCACTAAATATTGAAAGCAATTTGACAAAATGATCACAAGGAAATTGAAGATGTGGTCTCTGTAAATTGAGAAATAAGTCCTCAATTTATAGATTTCGAAAAGATAATTGAATGGACAAGATTGAATGCGAGGATAAGTTAGAAGGGAAACTTGCATTTAAAAGTGGAGGAAAAAATGAGTTAGTTGAAAATAAATAAAGTATTTATTTTCATCAAAATATACTTTTTTGAAAGTGGAGGAATGAAAGAGTGAAGGATGAGTTAAATTGAGAAAGAGAAGAGTTAATTAAAAATAAATAAGGAAACTATTTATTTTCAACTAAAGCTCCCATTTCGAAAGTGGGGAGTGGATTTGGAAAATAAGAGTCATGAGTGGAAAGGGGAAAGAGTTAAGTGAGATAGAAATTAGAAAATGGAAGAGATAAATGGGAATGAAATCTAGGTGAGGATAATTAAAGATTTTATAATTAAATAAGATGAATTATCCTCACCTTTCAAAATTAACAAGTTAGAAGGATAAATACAATAAATTAATAAATATAATTTATTAATTTATGATCCCATATTAGGTAATTAAATAAAATGAATTTATTTAATTACAAAGAAGATAAAAGGGAATAAATAAGTAAATGCTATTTATTTATCACACTAGGATATGGGGGGGGGGGGAATTAATTAAATAATTAATTCCCCTAGGACATGTTAATGCTGAAAAGGTTAGTCGATTGAATGAATTAATCAATTGGACTGATGCCAGGGATGATCGAAATTGAAGACAAATTAAATAATTAAAGAATTATTTAATTTGAGAGGAAAGATTAAGGGATTAAATAATTAAAGAATTATTTAATCTAAGAGGAATAGTTAGGAAGAAATAGTGATGAACATTAATTAAATAATGAAAATTATTTAATTAATGGTTTAGAAGAACAATAATTAAATAATTAAAAATTATTTAATTATAGGGAATTAGAAGAAGAATATTAGTGCTAATTAAAAAATAAATTATTTAATCAGTTTTAGATGAAAAATTAGTGAAAAGTGTCAGCGGACACCTAGGATAATTTTCAATGTCTACATTTTGCCCCTCTTTGAGACAATGCAATTTTGAGTGTTGTTTCAAAGAAAAATTAAAAGATCATGCCCCAATAGACTGAGAGATGGAGGTAGGATGCCACCTCGAGAGATTGTTTGTGCGTTAAAGGCATGAATGATCTCTCAAAATAAGAAGAATGTTAGAGAAAGATGAAATGTGATGAAAGAGATGAATGGTTAGGAAGAAGTGAAGAATGATGGTTGATGGTTGATCAATCGATTGATATATTGACCAAGTGATGATTGAATGATTGATAGACTGATAAATTGATTGATTGGACTAAAGAAGTGTTACTAAATAAACAAAAAATAGGCAAAGAACAATTAGTAGTGATGAAACCCTTGCTTTCATAAGTGCACTTTATTTTAAAGAGTCATTTTTTATTTTGCAAAATGGATGCGATGCACCATGGCACATAAAGCTAGGGCAATGATGCAGTCCATTTTGTGTAAAAACTGACAATCACAGACAAGGAATGTCCCGACTCATACTAAGGGTCATGTTGCCCCAGTCTTTTTGTCAAGACAAACCGTAGACAACAATCAAATAAAAGACAAGTCATGAGACATTCTCGCTCCTCTAAATCCTACATGGGGTCCATCCTTGAGGTAGCTAGTAACATGACCAAAGAAAATCCAAAATATAAGACAAAATAGGCCAACAAGATCAATAGTCATTCAAATTATTTTCCAATAAGTGTTTGCAAGTATGTTAAGGGACGATGTGAGCAATGGGTTGACTGTTTTGACAAGGCCTAATTTCAGGAAAAGAAACATGTTGTATAAGACGTTAAGTCTGGTTTTGATCATGCAACTATGTGTATAAGGCAAATGACAAAGTGTGATAGTGACAAGGTTTGGTTTCAGGAAGGACACATCCTATATAAGACCATTGGTTTTGATCGATTTGACTAGTTTGATTGATTTGACAAATGACTAATTTGACTTGGAGACTTGTTGGATTGCACTTCTTGTTGATTCAAGATTTGTGTTTGAAGTTCAGATGATTATGTTGCATTTGAGTTGATAGTGTCTAATTTATTTTGATTGACCCGACAAACCAGAAAAAAAGAATGATCTAGGGGGCCTCGGGGGCTCATCGATAGATGGCCTTGCCTACGTAGCAATGCACAGAGACCTCGTAGTTCGACATGACCCTTGACTTTGTTTGAAATACAAAGGACCAAATCATGATTTTATTTGACAACACCTAAAGATTGACCTAATGCCTTGGGGGCACATCGATAGATGGCCTTCCTACATCCAATCGTAGAGGCAATGTAGTTCAACAACTGACATGACTTGACACGACTGACTTTGACTCTGTTTTTGGGTTTTGACATGTTTTTATTTTTTTGGATTTTTGAATGTTTTATGATGTTTTTTGGATTTTGTCATTTATGATTTTTTTTGGAATTTTAGGAATATTTTGATTTTCTTTTGGAATAATTTTTTTTTGTCATTTTTGGAATGCTTTGATTTTTTTGTCATTTTTGAATGTTCTATGTTTTTTTTTGTCTTTTGATGTTTTATGAGGATCGTGACAAATGCATGTGAATGATGCCTACAAGCAAGCAATAAATCATGCACAAGAATCCAAGGACAAACATGATCTTGCCCCTATTCAAGTTGAATACCAATTGACAGGTGATAATGATGGTGATGAGGTTGTTTGACGTGGGAAGGACACATCCTAAAATAATGTGAGGATGATGATAATGCAACTAAAGGATCAAGGTTTGCAACAAGGCTAGAAATGAAACCAAGGAGTGTGTTGGATGATGCTATGATGCATAGCAAGATTATATGGATTAGGCTTATTGCATTTGGAATGACTTATTTTTGAGATTGAATGGGATGATGGAAGGATGTTTGATAAGTGGATTACAATCTTGAAACCAATGACAAGGGAAAGCCAAGTCAAGAAATAGGTATGAAGGATAATGGATTGATTTTGGTAAAATATAGGAGAAATGAGGATTATTGGTTGGAAGAATTATCATTTGGTCTCCAAGGACAATTTCACATAGGGATAATAAGGTTATGAAGGTAATGACTTGATATTTCATGGATATTGCATGACCAAAGGATAGAAATTTCAAGAGTTTCTCCAAAGCATGATTTATGTTTGTACACTTGTGTTTATCAAGATCAAAGTAGGTGGGAAAATGGATGGAAATGATAGGGCTTAGATGGATAGATGGAAATTCCATAATAAATGTCATGCGAAGGGTATGAAAGATGAGACATCTTGCCCCCAAGTGTTATGGTCCACATAGATAATTTATTTTACACATGATGCATGTTTGCTAGGTTTTCATCATGGTACTTATCCAAAGCGCCATAAAAATGGTTTTCATTATTGAACGAAATTTTTCTCTTTAGTTTTTTTCTTTTTCTGTTTATTTTCCTTTTTTTTTTTGTCACACAAGAGCTTGTTTGCCAGGTTCTCATCAAGGTGATGATTTTCTTTTTTTTGTATTTATTTATTGTATTTTTTTAGGACTTTTTCTCTTTTTTTTTGTATTTTTGATATTTTAGAATGGCCTTGATGCTTTAAATGATCACTGATTAGTTTGAATCCTTCAATGGTGCTGATGTAGAGACCGAGGCCATGATATGCCAATAATGACTTTTATGAAGTAGTTTTCTTGTTAGGATCATAGCACTTGTATACAACTAATTGATGCTATTGTGATACTTTATGATACTAGAGTTGGCCTTATTAGAATGCATACATTGTGATAGAGTTCCATGAGAGTCCTTACAATAAAGAGTTGTTGCCAAGATGTGACAAATTTGTGAGGTATGATTTTTGGAATGATGGATGATGGTAGATGTGGAAGGATTATCTGGATGTTTGGATGAATCACTTTTTATTTTCCAAACTTGGGATGTTGGATGGTGGAGTTTAGAATTTTGATTGGGATAATGCTTGGAACCAACACTTTTATATGCCTTGCTTGATGACCATTTTGAAGGAGGTGGACATTTTTTATATGTGGGAGTCATTTTTTCTTGTGGCTCCACATTTTGATTGAATTTTATTTTAAAATATTTTCTTTGCTTGATCCATTTTTCTTTGGGATCCATTTTAACTTCATTTGTCCACTTGGATTTTTGTTTGATGCAATGGCCTTTGATTTTTTACTTTGAACTTTGGATTTGTAATCATTTTCTTTTTGTTGGTTCCAAATGGAAGGTTTAAGATATTGGGAATGATGGTTTATGGTATGGATGGAAGGAGTATTGGCAGCGAACTTATGGTAAGAACCACTCATGGACCCCATTTTGATGTTTGTATTAGATAAAGTTTCCCCAATATCGAGGGGTACCACTAACATCATTATATTTATTGATTATTGAATAGCCAAGACCTTGATGTCTAGGATTTTCATAAAATTGTATTGGTTCATGAATGCCTTGCTCATGTATGCCTAGTCCTCTTCCTTGATACTGCATGCTCTGACGGATTTTGTTTGCAATGGGGTATTTGTCATTTTGGAAGCAAGATGCTAAATCATCAATGTGTATGTGGACACTGTTACTTGGAATATTCTCTTCTACAAGAAAGCCTGCCTTGATAAAAGTGGATGATCCTAGTTGATAGGATGTCTTAGCTTCATTGACATGTTGGATAGATTTATGATTAACATCTTTGGTCTGATTTTGTGAAACATTAGATTCTGACGGTTCTTAAAAAAATATCGACACTTCCAAGTCGACGTAGAAACCTTCCTTATGGTCATTATCATAGAGTCTAATGAATTCAGCTATAGCTTGATCATTTGCAAATATGTCTAGAGTAGGAGACTCTTGTTCTAGAGGAAGATTGTCTATGTATCCCATGGGAGCAATTGTCTCATTTGCAATGGTGGAAGTGGTTGAAATGTGGATGACATGAAAAGGGTTAATATTTTGATCTATGATTAGGCTATCATGGATAACTTGATCTTGATTTGTTTCGAGGTTTATTTCGTCATGCTTTGGATCATGCTTATGACATATGTCTAATGATTTAGGCAATTGAATTATATGATTTTCTTTAATGGACTCAATATTTGGACATGGAAATGATGGAGTTTCAATGGCAAGATCCTTTTTGGGATTGGTAGGAAATGACAAACATGATTGTGATAGATGGCTAGATGGTGTATGAGTAGAAACTTGATTGGATTTTCTAACTTTCTTTTCATTTTAGAGTTGAACAAGTTTCCTTGCTAGTCGTCCTTGGAGAGAATTAATTGTCATGGACTTATTGGATGGTATAGTAGATTGGGATGTAGTGGATTGGAATGGACTAGTGGAAGGTTGGTTTCCCTTGTCAAGGTTAGGATAGGGATGACTAATAGATGTTTGTTGTGGATAAATGGCAAGTGACTCTTGATATTGAGGGTAGGTGGATGGAGGACTATAATTCATGGGTTGTTGGTAAGAGGGATAGATGGTTGGTTGACTATGGGTTGAGGTTCGTTGGTATTTAGATTGGATGAATTGTCTTTTGAAGTCTATGGCTTGCTGGTATTGACCACTACGAATTAATTGACTGTATTCAACCTGACTAGAAAGCATATCAAGGTGAATTGAAGACATGATGTCACTATGGTCCAAGATCTATGGTATGATGTCCAAGGAATGCCAAGAGGGTGACTTAAGTCTAAGGTGTGCAACCTAAACTATGTTTTTGGATTTTTTTGTAATAAGGTATGCCTAAATGCAATGCAACTATTTGTTTTTTGAATATATAGGGATGCCTAATAACAATGCATAGATTAAGATTCAAGGTGATGATAATCTATGACTAAGTTATGTAAAGCATGGAATGAAGGGATGTACTAGTATGAAGGCTAAAACCTAAGATATGGTTGCTAATCAAACTAAGATAAGAATAGCATCTAATCTGATTGTCAATGACATTGGGTATAGTAAAGACTGATATGTTGATAAGGTGGTCTCAAACTGGATTGTTGAGCTGAGGAACCAACCTAAATGACGAGGGCTAGGATAAATGTTGTTTGAAAGATAAGGTCAAGAGAATACAGATTTGAGGCTGTAGTCTAGTCTAAGTTTGATGGGCTTCCTAATCAAGAGGTTTATGCAAGAGGTTAATGCAAGCTAAAAGGAGGACCTAAAGTTTAATCTATGGGGAATTTTTAATGCAAAAGATGAGGTGATGGATGAATGAAATAAGCAAGTACTTGGTCTAAATAGATCTAAATGTCAAGCTTGTTTTGGATGTGTTGGCCTAGTTTGTGTCAAGATTTGAATGTTGTCAATTTGGTTGTGGTGTTTTTTTGAGATTTGTTTTGAACACACGCAAGACAAAATAGACATAATGTTGTTTGATTGTTGCAATACAAGTACAAATCCTAGGTTGGCAGAGACAATATTTGTTGGGTTCCCACTTGAATTTCTCCAACCACACTTATTAAGAGTTGATGACCTAGGAACTTCATAGCATTGGCTCCCCTCCACGACACTCACTTCTCGGGCATACCAAGTTCTGAATTCCCTAAGACCACAAGGATCTCAAGAAATTTGTCATCTCTATAATGAACTGCGAAAGTGTGGGATGGCTTCAGAGTTCCTGTTGGCACCTTCAAATTTTTAGATTTGAAGTGCCCATATTGAAAAATTTTCCTTTGCACACTCAGAAGTGCGCCTGCAAAATCTGCTTAAGTGACCTACTTTCGAGGGTCACAATTCAGAGCCAGTTGATTTTCATGTCAAATGGATTGTTGCTCTCCATTCTCCTTACATTCATGTACTCCCCTATCCGATTTCAGAGTCTCAAGATCAAATTTGCTATTTTTTTGAGATCAAAAGTAGATGCAGTTTGTTCAATTTTTACACCTGCATTTTTGACAATGTTTCAAAGTGGTCATCTTTGACCCCTAATATCTTGTGAAGAATAATGATTGAAACAAATCCCTTTTGCACACATACTCAATGTACCTAGATGAGCTTATGTTTCCAGAGGCAGCCCCCTAGAAGTTGTTTTGATATTTTTTCAAAGTGGTGACTTTGAGAGCCCTGATTGGTGTTAAACATGTGCATTTCTAGAAATGCCTGAGTGGGCAACTTTTTCAATTAATATCTTTCACCTCAGGATCCCTTTTTCCAATCCATTTGTTGCAATACATTCTTGGGTCAAGTTGGTACATGCCTTCTGAGTTTCGTGCCTCCTAGATGAGCTTTGATGGGTTAACTAATCATTTTTTGACTGCAACATGCCCAAAATTAGTGTCCCAAAAATTTTCAAATTTTGAAATTCTAAGGAAAACCCATTTCTTGTTTTGGTCTAAAACCTCTATAAATCCATTTTCATAAAAAAAAAAGGTCATATGATGTGTTATTTTAATACATTTTGGGTGTGGCTAACACGTCCCGGGGGCCAATTTATAAAGGAGGTACCTGCTTTTTGATGGCTGGAAAAAGTTTGAGGAAATGGGTTTTATCTAAATAATTGATTATGGTCGTACAAAAAAAAATATCAGCTCTAGTGGTCACTGCTTGTGCGCAGTGAACTTTCTCTGTTTGGGCCATAGGCGTAATTAAAATTTGTCCATTTTCTAATGTTTCAAATGTTAATATTTAAAATATTTAAAATATTTAAAATATTGGGAAAATGCAAAAATGCATTTAAGGAAATTATAAAGCACAACTTCAAATGTCTTGAGGAAAAGCAAGTTTAATTCTTGCTTGTGATTAGTTGAAAAACGACTTTCACGACTTTCACTCTGCACGGATAACTCATGGCCGATTGCTATTTTGGTTTGTTTTTTCCATTTAAATCAGCGATGGTGCAATGGTTGTGTCCTCTCATCGCCCATCGTGGATTCGAGGACTCTTTCTTTTTGCACATTGGCGATGGAGTATGTTCTGAGCTCTTTATCGCTCATCTCTAATTTATATATCAGTTTCTTGTTGCAGATCTGTGATGGAGCAATGACTTCGTTCATCACTCATCTCGAACCTCTTCTCCATGATGAATTTGTGATGCACGATGGTGCACTCCTTGGCTTCGCTCATTGTTAATTTCTTATGATCTTCCCTTCTCACATCTGCGATTGGTGATGGTGGTTGTAGTGAATAAAGTTTTCACAAATAAAATAAAGTTCTATTTGTTGAGGTGAAAAATGGTTGGAGAAAATAATTGAAGGTAAATATGAAGGTGCATAGGTAAATTTATATTTTCCTAATAAATGATTTTAACGAGAACTTGGCTCATTTTTTCATCGCCATTATATTTCTCATTTGGCATTTTCTATTCGCAATATGCGATGAATGTTGGAAATGTTGGAATAAAGGAAAATAGTGGAGCCCAAGTTAATATCAAATATTATTATTTGATAAGATCTTAAAATGAAAATAAAATATGGGTAAATGTTTTTACATAGTCCAGTGAAAGAATCAAATTCTTTTGTAGTGCAAATTAATTTTTGTTTGCTGGGAGGTGAAAAGAAGAGGACATGGGTAATTATTTTATTACCCAATTGAAAAATTAAGGCCTTCACAAATAAAGTAAAAAACTTTATTTATTAAGTAGTGAAATAAAACATTTCATGAGGATTTGCAAAATGTAAAGGGCTTTGTATTGTTGGGTGAGAAGAAGGTAATTGCACATGTGAAATGGGGATTTTATAGCCAAGGAACTTTTTACAACAGAATAAAGACTGAAGGCTTTCACTCAAGATTATTTTCAGTTGCAAGGCATTTTCAATGTGGGTAAAAGGCTGAATGATGAAGGATGAAGTCTTCCCATGGGGAATATTTTTCTGTTGCAAGGCAATGGAGTGAGGAGCAAGAAAAAAAATTGTTGGATGAAGATTCTTCAGCAAGCAAAGGAAGTTACTGATCTATGGACCTGAATGTGCCAGATGTCATTGGGAGATCTTCACTTAGGGTTTCTTTCTCCTTAAGTGTTGTTTTTTTGCCTCACTTTAAAGGGAGGTTGTTTTATAGTTTTAAAAAAGAACACTATAGCGTGAATACAGAGCATTTTAGAGTTAAGTTTTAAGATCTAAGTCTATCAATATTTATGTAATTATGATTACAATACTAGCAAAATAATGTTGAATGTTTCAAGTTTGAGACTATTTTACTCTCCTATATATTGGTTTTACAGATTATGAATGATACAATCAAGGTTTTCTTATTTTCCTCTATCAATTTCAGATAGATGTGTGTCTCTATTCTTGTTTATTAATTCAAATAATTAACATGTAGGTGCTTGAATATGGCTGTAAGTTTGTATTGAATTGAGTGCTAGGATGGTAGTAAGAAGTAAAGGTTAAGACATAATGCTAAAATGTTGCAATGCAACATTTTAGAGCTTCATATGCTGTTAGGTGAAAATTGTTATCACATTATGTATGTGTTAGAGTTGACTCCGTTCCAAGGATGAGGCACTGATCTAAGTGTGCTATTCATGTTATATTTGTTGGTAAATACAATAGCTGATCATCTTTTAAATCAAATATCAATCTCAGTTTGTTTGTGTGTTGAGTCCATTATATTACATTTCTCATGTTTAAATTAGGCATTACTATAGAGGTCAGGCAAGCCTTTATAGTATTGTTTCTATTAAGCATTTAAAGGAGAAACATTTTTTTTTACAGTGTATTTGATACTTTGGCATACAAGTATCTATAAATATACTATTGGGATCACCCTCCCAGGTTTAACGGAGCCTGAAGTGCAAGGGAGAAAGGGGTATTTTATTCACTCTCTCGTTCGTTGGCCATATCAACCCATTGAGTCTGAATATATGAGATTGGCTACTCTTTAGGACTCTTTGCATCTATTGATTTGGGAACCAATAGATTGGCGACTCCGCTGGGGAAGACTTGAGAAATTCTAATAGAAAATCATCCTGGCTTAAAGAGTCAATTAGTTTGTTGATCTATAGTTTTGGGTCAAAATGATCCAAGGACCTGCATACTTGAAGGAGATTGCTGCAATGTTTCTGATGTATTCTTGAAATCTAGTGCTCTATTGGTGGAGAGAACTCAAAAATACTTAGATCTTGGAAAAAAAAAATTGTTGCTTGAAGATCTTTTCCTCTTTCAAAGAGGTTGCAACTCTACGTAAGTTTCTACATCATCAGAAGAGTTGGTTGCAATAGTTCTCAGGTATTTTTCTATTGCAATATCTTTGTATGAAGGTTTTCAACAAAAATTTCTAGTTAATATTGTCCCTTATTCAGTATTTCAACATACTAGTAGAAAGGGAAATGAGAAAGTAGGATATTCTAAAAAGGATATTTAGAAGAAATTAGTTGTAGAGGGAATAAATTTATTTTCAAATATGTATTGTTTTCCTAGTTCTCCCTCTACAAGTTGTAATATCATGCCTAGAAAACATCCATTTCCTCAAAGTAAAGTGTTCACTAGTGAAAGATACGACTCCTGAATTTTGGTAAAATCCAACGTTACCCACATTCTGTGCCAAGAAGAATTAATGAATATTTTCCTAAGTTTAGAGGAGGTTTTGAATAATCAACATCACAACATGTACAAGATTTTCTTGATGTAATGGAAGATTGTCAAATAGTACATGAAGATGTTGTCATGAAGTTTTTTGTAAGAACTTTAGAAGATACTATTGAATACTGGTTTTCTAGTTTACCAAAGTATTCCATAGATTCATGGCATGAGCTTAGAATGCTTTTCATTGATTATTTTGAAGAGTCAATAGACAATGAATGCTTGAATGAAGAAAGAAATCTGCATACCCAAGAAGAATATGAAGAGAAATATGAAAATATGGTTGAACTTGTGTCATATATTGATGCATTGTGTAATATAGAAAGGTTTGAGGATGAATCCATCTATGATTTTCATGATAGATTCATGAAATTTTTGCTTGCTATACCGGAATCAAAAAGACTTGATGAGTTATTTTGAATTGATTTGTTCTGTGAGAATTGTGAGTTGGGTTTGAGTACTATGCCAACTCACTTGAATCCCCCTAGTCTTAAATGTTTATATCAATGGCTATCAATAATTGAAGAAATGATAGAGAAGTATGGAACTAATCTCTTGAATAGCTTATGTGATGGTCATTTTTCAAGAATTAATCACATAGATATAGACGGTGTAGTGGAAGACAAAAATGATGCATCCTTAGGTGATGAGGAAGTTGTTTTTGAACATCCTACAGAAGAAATAAACCCAGATGAAGATTGCAGCCATAATGGTCATGAAGAGATAGATGAAACATCTGAAGTTTCTTCTATTTGCTTTGAAAATATAGAAATAGAGATCCAATTTTCTGTATCAAAAGAAGGTTGCAATGATGTAGATGACACTGAAAGTATTTTCTCTTCTATCGATTTTGAATATAGAGTTGAAGATCATGCTGATTCTAAAGTTTCATGTCTTCATGATGAGAACAATAGTGTTGTAAATGAAAATTTTTAACCAATTGTCAAACATTCTTGTATGGGTGATCACGATGATTTCAATTCTATTTGCAGCCCTAGTGACTATGATTCCTCTCATGGGGAAGAGGTAAAATTAATCTCTTCAAGTGAAAGTGTTCCAACAAGGAAAATGATGCTAACATTTCTGAAGGATCACAAGAACATGATGAGGTATATGAATTGAATATCTTGTTTGAAGAAGACATGTGTGATCAGCAATGCAATGGTACAATTGGTCATGCCAATTCTACAAGTGAGTGTAGCATTAATGAAGGCTTTCATGATGGTGAGATACAGGAGCCTGCTTATTTGGAGAGTACTTTTGAGAATGTCAGTGTATAAAATGAAAGTGATAGAGTATGCAATTATTTTTAGTCAGAGCAATCATATGTGAGAAGTTGCAATGAAGAAACCATTGATGGTTTTTAGTTTGATAGTGAAGAAGGTAGCCTTGCCGATTGTAGCAACAGTATCAACAAAGGAGATATGTATACAATAGGTTCATTGAATGAATCACCTAAAGTAGTTGATTATGAAGGGCATGTGTATGTTGGTCATAATGAACAAGGAAATCCTCTTTTTTTTTTATGCTTTACCTTCTACTTATTTTGCTGACTTTGAAGTTATCACTAAATATTTGCATGAGGACAACATTGAAGAAGTTATACATGATAGTGGAAATGTAGTGACAAATATTGGTACAACTAATGAACCTCTTTATGATGAGTTTTCACATGAAGAATGTGATTGTTTCAATCACATGGATGCATATGTAGACCTCTTTTCTAGATATGCATCTCATAATTTTCCTCTTGAGCAGTATGCTTCAGATTGTCATGTTGATGCAGCAGGAGGTGATACTCAGTATGATACTCCTAGCAATAGTGTTTGTGCTTTGAATACTCACTATGAGGAATCTATTGCAAAGGTAAATTTTGAGTCATCAGAGTGTGCATTTGAGGTTTTCATGTGTGATAATATGAAGAATGCAGATTACCTTGTCCATGAACATGAAGTGGAGAATATTGTTTGGGATGCTGACATTTCTTTTGAATGCTATGATTGGAATGTGGATGAAGGTATTATGAGTTTTGGTGAACCTTGTTTTCAGGACATTGGGACGCATGGTAATATCACTAAGTTGTATTGTTGGGATGATGATGCACTTGATCGTGATGCAATCCAGTTGAAAGAGTTAAACATGTGTGAGTATCCTTTGCTCAATATGTTGGAAATATATGCCTAAATCATCATAGGCTGTAACCTCTATTGGAGCCAAGTCGGTGTGATATTTTTAATTTCTAGCCGACTAGCAGCTTTGACACATTGTGTTTTGTATAGGTTGCTGTGATCTTGCAGGAGTCTCACCGAATGCTTTTACTTTGGAGTCATCGGGATAACCTATGGTGGCTCCGTGAGAAATCTTAGCGAGTAATATGTCTCACTGATAGTATGTTACACATTGGAGTCTTCGCTGTGACATTTCGTTTGGTATAACGTCTCACCGCCCATGGAGACCTCTAGCCTACAGGCTATTCTATCTAATATCGAGGAGAGTCTTAGATGTTCGCTATGAGCTCTCAGCGATATGGATGTCTCGCCGACAACGCTTTCTGTTGAAGTCTTTGGGGAGAGTCTAGGGTGTTCGGTAAGAAGTCTTACCGATATGGATGTCTTGCTGACAGCTTTTTACTGGGGACATCGGTATGACTTGAACACTCAGGAAGACCTCTTGGCGATAGTTGGTGTGTCTCACTGACGGTATTCACTCGGAGTAGCTCAAGGCGATCGTTATGAAGTCTTGGTGACTCGTGGGGTCTTGTCGATAGTAGTATGACTCCAAAGTAACATACGAGATCTCGGCGAAACCTCTTGGCAACAGTTGAATGTCTTAGCAATAGATGGGTGCTGATGGAAATGCTAATGTTTCGATATGACTTAGGACCTCGGTATGTAGTCCTGGCGAGAACGGTATGTCTTGCCGATAACAATGTTGAGGTCACTGTGACTGGTGAATAGCGATATGAGTCTTTCCAATGAGGAAGCTCTTGCCGATAGGAATGAAATGGATGTCGATGGATTCGGTATGTCTTGCTGACTGTTGGGACTTACGCTGATATCAACAATGAAGCTTTTGGGCATCGGGGAGACACGATTAGTGTCTCATCGACATGCCAACACAGGTTGATCGCTTTGATCGAAAGAAGACCATCCTATGTGGAGCCTTGTGGACCAATCAGAGAAGCCGAAGGAGAACCGTTGGAAGATAGTTTATTGTGGCAGTTCTGAGAGGAAGCTCGACAGACAGGGAATGACATGAATATAGTTTGTAGTTGCAGATGCTCGATGGTTCGGTTGGTTCGAAGAATAATTGTGTGAATAGTTCAAATTGTATCATAGTGATTTCCATTCTGTAAAGTTTGTAACTTTAAGGTTCCTATACCAGATTGGTCATTGCGAAAGCTGTTGTAATCTGGCATCAAAAAGATAAGTCAGAACTCTGTATGTAATTATTTATTACTGTAATACAAAGTGACTTCTCTTGGTGTGGTGGGTTTTTCTCTTGTAAGGGTTTTCCCATGTAAATACTGGTGTCCATATGTGTGTGTCAAATACTATGTTTCTATTATCTCTTTCATGTGCATCTTAATTGGACTGTAATTGTAATTTTAAAAGGTATCTCTGCATTCTTCCCCAAGTTTTTGATGTTAGGAGAGTTGTTCTCGCATCTAATTTTCCTTACACAATATATAGGGTGATTGCACACTATTTCTAAAGGATGATCTCTTTTCTTACCATAACCATTATGAGGAAGTTTATGAATGTGGTAAGATTGTGTTTTCATACAGTCATGATCTTTACCATCATGTTCTATCATTTTCCACAAGGTCAGAAAATGTAATGAGTGGCAGTGGTATGGCCTATGTCATTTGGTTGCCATGTGATAGTAAAGCTAAATTCAAAGGCAACCAGACACTTGTGTTTGCAAAAATAAAGTCACTCATATTGATGTGGTATGATAGAGGAAAGTATGGATTAAAAGAGATCGACTCTTTTAAAATATTGGTGTTTGAAAAAGGTAAGAACTAGCTTCCCTTTTCCATTTGGTGGCCTAGGGCCGCCAAATGAGGTTAAAAAGTTGAAAAAAATAATGACTATGTTGCCCAATGATTTAGGCACTCGATCTGCTCTCCCAGAGATCTAAATTCTTGCTATGCCTGCAGAGCCACTGTTGGAACCTTCAAATTTTCAGATTTGAAGTGCCCATATTGAAAAATTTTCCTTTGCACACTCATAATTGCCCCTACAAAATCTACTTAAGTGACCTATTTTGGAGGGTCACAATTCAAAGCCAGTTGATTTTCATGTCAAATGGATTGTTTCTCTCCATTATGCTTACATTCATGTACTCCCCTATCCGATTTTAGAGTCTTAGGGTTAGATTTGCTATTTTTTTGAGATCAAAAGCAAATGCAGTTTGTTTAGTTTTTACACCTGCATTTTTGACAATGTTTCAAAGTGGTTATCTTTGACCCCTAATATCTTGTGAAGAATAATGACTGAAGAAAATACATTTTGTACACATACTCAGTGTACCTAGATGAGCTTATGTTTCTAGTGGCAGCCCTCCAAAAAAAAATTTGATAATTTTTTAAAGCGGTGACTTTGAGAGCCCTGATTGGTGTTAAACATGTGCAGTTGCATAAATGCCTGAGTGAGCAAATTTTTAAATTAATATATTTCACCTCAGGATCCCTTTTTCCAATCCATTTGTTGCACTACATTCTTGGGTCAAACATTCTTGGGTCAATTTTCTACATGTTTGCTGAGTTTCACGCCTCCTGGATGAGCTTTGATGGGTTAATTAATCCTTTTTTGACTACATGGCCAAAATTAGTGTCCCTAAAAGTTTCAAATTTTCAAATTCTAAGGACAACCCATTTATTTTTTTGGTCTAAAACCTCTATAGCTACATTTTCATCAAAAATGGAGGTCATATGATGTGTTATTTTAATACATTCTGGGTGTGGCTAACACATCCTAGGGGCCAATTTACAAAGAAGGTACCTGATTTTTGATGGCTGAGAAAATTTTTAGGAAATGGGTTTTATCTAAATAATTGATTATAGTCGCACACAAAAAATCATGGCTCTAGGGGTCACCGTTTGTGCACAACTTGAAATTTCTCTGTTTGGGTCGCATGCATAATTAAAATTTGCCCATTTTCTAATGTTTTCAAATGCTAATATTTAAAATATTTTAAAATTGGGAAAATGTAAAAATGCATTTAAGGAAATTATAAAGCACAACTTCAAATGTCCTGAGGAAAAGCAAGTTTAATTATTGCTTGTGATTGGTTGAAAAGCGACTTTGACAACTTTCACTTTGCATGGATGAACACATGGTCGATCGCTGTTTTGGTTTGTTTTTCCCATTTAAATCAGCGATGGCACGATGTTTGTGTTCTCTCATTTCCCATCATGGATTCGAGGGCTCTTTCATTTTGCACATTGGAAATGGAGTATGTTCTGAGCTCTTTATCCCTCATCGCTAATTTATATCTTAGTTTCTTGTTGCATTCGTGATGGAGCAATGACTTCGCTCATCGCTCATCTTGAACCTCTTCTCCATGAAGAATCTATGATCCACGATGGTGCACTCCCTAGCTTCGCTCATCGCTAATTTCTTATGATCTTCCCTTCTCAAATCCACGATTGGCGATGGTGGTTGTAGTGAATAAAGTTTTCACAAATAAAATAAAGTTCTATTTGTTGAGGTAAAAATGGCTAGAGAAAAGTAATTGAAGGTAAATATAAGGTACACAGGTAAATTTATATTTTCCTAATAAATGATTTTCACGAGAACTTGGCACATTTTTTCATCACCATTATATTTCTCATTTGGCATTTTCTATTCGTGATATGCGATGAATGCTGGAAATGTTGGAATAAAGGAAAATAGTGGAGCCTAGGTTAATATCAAATATTATTATTTGATAAGATCTTAAAATTAAAATTAAATATCGGTAAATGTTTTTACATAGTCTAGTGAAAGAATCAAATTCTTTTGTAGTGCAAATTAAAAATTTGTTTTGCTGGGAGGTGAAAAAAAGAGGACATGGGTAATTATTTTATTACCCGATTGAAATATTAAAGCCTTCACAAATAAAGTCAAAAACTTTATTTATTGAGCAGTGAAATAAAATTTCATGAGGATTTGCAAAATGTAAAGGGATTTGTACTATTGGGTGAGAAGAAGGTAATTGCACAGGTGAAATGGGGATTTTACAGCCAAGGAACTTTTTATAGCAGGATAAAGACTAGAGGCTTTCACTCAAGATTCTTTTCAGCTGCAAGGCATTTTCAACGTGGGTAAAAGGATGAATGATGAAGGATGAAGTCTTCTCATGGGGAATATTTTTTTGTTGCAGGGTAGTGGAGTGAGGAGCAAGAAAACAAATTGTTGGATGAAGATTCTTCAATAAGCAAAGACAGTTACTGATCTATGGACCTGAATGTGCCAGATGTCATTGAGAGATCTCCACTTAGGGTTTCTTTCTCCTTAAGTGTTTTTTTTTTGCCTCATTTTAAAGGGAGGCTATTTTGTAACTTAAAAAAGGAACACTTAGTGTGAATACAGAGCATTTTAGAGTTAAGTTTTAGGATTTGAGTCTATCAATATTTATGTAATTCTGATTACAATACTAGCAAAATAATGTTGAATGTTTCAAGTTTGAGACTATTTTACTCTCTTATGTACTAGTTTTATAGATTATGAATGATACAATCAAGATTGTCTTATTTGTCTCTATCAATTTCAGATAGATGTGTGCATCTATTCTTGTTTATTAATTCAAAGAATTAATGTAGGTGCTTGAATATGGTTGTAAGTTTGTATTGAATTGAGTGCTAGGATGGTAGTAAGAAGTAAAGGTTAAGACATAATGCTTAAATGTTGTAATGCAACATTTTAGAGCTTCATATGCTGTCAGGTGAAAATTGTTATCAGATTATGTATGTGTTAGAGTTGACTCCATTCCAAGGATGAGGCATTGATCTAAGTTTTTTATTCATGTCACATTTGTTCGTTAATATAGCAGCTGATCATCTTTTAAATCAAATATCAATCTGAGTTTGTTTGTGTGTTGAGCTCATTATATTACATTTCTCATGTTTAAATTAGGCATTATTGTAGAGGTCAGCCAAGCCTTTATAGTATTGTGTCTATTAAGCATCTAAAGGAGAAACATCTGTTTATAGTGTATTTGATACTTTGGCACACAAGTATCTATAAATATACTATTGGGATCACCCTCCCAGGTTTAACAGAGCCTAAAGTGTAGGGGAGAAAGGGGTATTTTATTCACTCTCTTGTTCATTGGCCATATCAACCCGTTGAGTCTAAATATAAGAGAGTGGGTACTCTTTAGGACTTATTGCATCTGTTTATTTGGGAACCAATAGTTCCGACCTCCTCCGCTAGCAAATAGAAGTATTTTGGCTACTAAAACAATGGTTCTTAGTTAATACTCGGGGACATGGCACCTCGCGAGTTTCCAACAAGCCACTTACAGCTTTAATCACTCTACTAGGGGCTCTTCGAGTAACACTACATGGCTAAGGCCTACATACCATGAGGACTTGACAATTTAGTATTATCCATTTATATACGGTCATTCCCTCTTTCGAGGCAACCCCTCTAAGGGATTAACACAAAAAAAGATGGTTCTGGCTTTTTGATCACCGAGTTTGCACAAGGTGAGAGAATAATACCTACCATCTTACAAGCATGAAAAATAGTGGTTCATTAACCCCCTAGTTAAATCTATGTGAAAGAAGACAATTGTTCTTTTTAAGCACCAAATGAAATGTGGTTTAAGCTATATAGACAATTAGTTTCAAAATCAATTCTTTGACAAAAGTCCTACATCAAATGTCATTAGTAGTTTCAAATTTAAGTCTTCAGTAAACGTGTGTTTATGTTTTCACCTTTCGAGTCTTTGACATGTGAACACTTGTTATTTAACCCTTAGAAAATGAAGTGTTGTCTAAACTAAAGAAAATAGTCTTATTTCAAAATTTGCATAATATGTGTTCATTGATCCATTTACATCCCAATTAAGACTAGATGAGGTTAATTTCACTTTAATTTGAAAGGATTTGATCAATTTAAGCCATGATTAAATGCAATTTGTTGTTCATTTTAAATCCTTTGCATGCATGAAATGTGAAATTTGTTGTTGTTCTTTGATCCAAATCCTAATTAAGACTATGTTAGAATTATAGGATTCATTTTAAGCCAAAAAATTAAAAAATTGTAATCAATTTTAACCCCTAATTAGGCTATGTGAAATTGTAGTCAATTTAAAACCCCCTAATTAGCATTAGATGAAGATTTGTTGTTCATTTTAAACCAATTGAAGGAATATTTGTTGTAAATTCAACCACCTATTTAGACTATGTGTGAATGAGGTCCTATCTAACCCTGCATGTAAATAAAGAAACTCTAAATGTTAGATTTTCTTCCAACTGTGCATATATACAATCAATGTCACCAAAGCACCTAAAACCTGCAAAAACCCACAAAATTGGATCAAGTGTAATGCATGTTCACGTTGGGTTCGCCAAATGTATCTGGGGAAAATGGTTAAAGCATGCATGATATCAAAATGGCTGAGACCACAAAGCATATACCATGAAATAAAACCCCAATACATCAACAAAATTGTGAGAACAAAATGCATAAAGAAAGAAATGGAAATGCAAACCCTCATGATGTGCTTCTCTCGCTCCATTTTTTTGTCCTTATTCCTTCAATAGATTTGATGTGTAGCTCTCAAATGTGATCAAATGCACTAAATATTGAAAGCAATTTGATGGAATGATCGCAAGGAAATCGAAGATGCGGTCTCTGTAAATTGAGAAATAAGTCCTCAATTTATAGATTTTGAAAAGATAATTGATTGGACAAGATTGAATGCGAGGATAAGTTAGAAGGGAAACTTGCATTTAAAAGTGGAGGACAAAATGAGTTAATTGAAAATAAATAAATAAATAATTTATTTTCATCAAAATATACGTTTTCAAAAGTGGAGGAATGAAAGAGTGAAGGATGAGTTAAATTGAGAAAGAGAAGAGTTAATTGAAAATAAATAAGGATACTATTTATTTTCAACTAAAAGCTGCCATTTCAAAAGTGGGGAGTGGATTTGGAAAATAAGAGTCATGAGTGGAAAGGGGAAAGAGTTAAGTGAGATAGAAATTAGAGAAATGGAAGAGATAAATGGGAATGAAATCTAGGCGAGGATAATTAAATAAGATGAATTATCCTCACCTTTCAAAATTAGCAAGTTAGAAGGATAAATGCAATAAATTAAGAAATATAATTTATTAATTTATGAGCCAATATTAGGTAATTAAATAAAATGAATTTATTAAATTACAAAGAAAATAAAAGGGAATAAATAAGTAAATGTTACATATTTATCACACTAGGATATGGGGGGGGGGGGAATTAATTCCCTAGGACATGTTAATGTTGAAAGGGTTAGTCTATTGAACGAATTAATCAATTGGACCGATGTTAGGGATGATTGAAATTGAAGACAAATTAAATAATTAAAGAATTATTTAATCTATGAGGAATAGTTAGGAAGAAATAGTGATGAATATTAATTAAATAATGAAAATTATTTAATTAATGGTTTAGAAGAACAATAATTAAATAATTAAAAATTATTTAATTATAGGGAATTAGAAAAAGAACAGTAGTGCTAATTAAATAATAAATTGTTTAATTAGTTTTAGTCAAAAAAATTAGTGAAAAGTGTCATCGGAGACCTAGGACAATTTTTAATGTCTACAATAGTTAACCAGATTTACATGGAAAACCTAAGGGAAAAACTACGATGAGGATTAGCTTGCAATATAAAGTAATTGCAACACTAAATACAATAGGCTCACTGTTGGAGGGCTCACTGCTAGATTATAGAAAAGAAGAAAAGAAGAATGTTCCAGTGATAAATCCATCTCAATGCAACAAAAAAGTCCACCACAACATCACTAACACATTCACAACCTTTCTAAAGATTGTAGAAACCTTCTTCTCACTGCTTCTAGTAGTCTAACTCATTAAATATTGCATTAAACTTCACAAATTCACACTTCACAACTCTATAATTCACATCACACAAATTCTCCATCAACACAACACTTATTTATACCTTCTTCAACCTTGAAAAACATTCTCCAAGGTCGGCTATGCACCTCAACTATGCAAATCCAAATTAGGTCGGCACCAAGTTGGAAAGGAATGAAGGAAGACCACATTACACCTTAACTCAAACCAAAATATACTCACACATGCCACACCACGCTTCCAAAATCATCGAAGCAAATTCATAATTAGTGTACACACCCAAGGTAAGTCAAACCTGTGTAAACACCATCAAACATTTAAGTACACGCTTCCTATGATCCAAAGACAACTCGCAGACTACACACACCACTTGAACACAATTTGGAATATTCCACAAGCACCTTGAAATCCAACAAATTCCTTCGCAACAACTTTCACTTGAAGAACAGACTTATCTTGTTCACCCAGATAATATTCCATACACTGTAACTCAAAAAATCAACTTTCAAAGCACCAAACCATGAACAACTTCAACTAAAGGTAGATACGAACATTATCAACACACTTCCAAAATTGTAAGAACATAAACCAAACTACAGAGAAATGCAAAGCAAAACCATTTCTCTTAGACGCCACTACAACACAATTCACACATTGGTGAACACAACTTTCTCTGCACACAACAATCTAGACCAAGAAACTCTAGACATAACCCCTATAAATGCCCCTAATAATCATATCTGAACTACACAAGGAGATATTCAACATAGAAGAAATGTGAAGAAAAACCATAACACCATTTTGTATGCCAAAACACCTCTACAACACACTATTTCCACTTTTATTCATTTTTTCTCAAAATCACTTGGAAACCAAGAACCAAAAATACATTCTCATCATCTTTAATATTTCCTTATCATCACAAAACCAATTGCAACATAGTAAATCATCCAAACAACACCATAAAAAAATTCTTATCAAAGCAACACTAGAGGTTGACACAAGTAGCACTTACTGATGACAACATAATGCAACTAATCAAAGAATCATCACAACTTCTCAACCATCACTAGTTTGCATCAATGACAACACCAACTACTCATACTTGCAACATGTTGGAGTAGCAACAAAATTAACAAAAAATTTAGTGGCTTTCACAAATAAACTTACATAATAAAAATTTAAAAAATAATAATAAAGAATAAAATGAGCTCCTTATATATGTAAGATAAGAAGAAAAAGGGAAGTTAGGAGTAGTCAACTAATAAAATTTCCAAAAGGTGTGACAAATGTGGAACACTTTAGATAAGCATGAGGATTGTTGGAGTGTGGACAGACACTGAGAGGGGGGGGTGAATTAGTGTCTATACCTTTTTAAACTTTGACCAAGACTTTTAATTTTGATTCCCTTTCTTTTGAAAACAGGGTAGAGAAATAGCTTTGAGAGCATTCATGACAGCATTAACTTAGTTCATTTTTGACAACTTATGCCAATTAAAAATTGTGAGAGATATATTGCATTTGTAAAAGAGATGACTGACATTGTTTAGTAATCAGTGCATGATGAAAAAATAGGTGCAACACATGAGACTGTAAATGAAGACCAACTTGTTTAATCACTTTAGGATCACCATATTTTAAAGCGGCCTTATGAGATGCTAAAAACAACTGAGCAATGGAATGATATATGATAAGCATGAAACAACTAAGAGCTTCAATACACCATAACAATTCCTGACCTATGAATCAAATAAATACTTTTATGCTTCCTTTTGAATTAGAATATTCAATAATGACTTGTGCAAGAAATTTTAAAATGAATATTTACAGAGATGAAGGAACTAACAATCAACAATGTTCAGACTAATAAGAACAATCACTCACAAAATCACCATAGTCTAGAAGAATTATGACATCAAAACAAAGAGACCATAAGACAAAGAAATTGTCGAGTGGAAAACCCTTCTGGGGTTAAAAACCACTCCTAAACAGCTGCCATACTGGCTTATATTTTCAAATCACTCCTTACAATGCCTTACAGGCTAATTTATGAGCACCCACTCAAGGAGCACCAACCCCTCATTTAGAAACACCCATTTCAAGGAGCACCAACCCCTTATTGAATTTTAGAACAATAATCATATCAGAGGATTTCTCTATTTCAATATCAACTCACAAGAGCCTCTCAATCAAATACCCCTAATATCCTAAAGGTTCTCAATTGAACCTTCAAAATACCAGACATATTCAAATGTAAAGACTATCACTCTACATTATGTTTGCATATTTTTTATTACAGAACTTTGTGCACTAACACTTTTTGAAAATCAAAATCCCTCCAGAAACAGTGATCAATCACTGTTTTTATATGTTTACAAAATATGCACATATGTTGTCATAGCAGTTTTCTTCTCAAAACCCTAAAAACAACAAAATATGCACCACTAAAATCATCTATTCCAGGAATACAAGAATACAATAACGTATGCACCAATAATATCACTTTCTTTTTTGAAGTGATTTGATAGAACAAAAATACCCTTATAATTAGTGACAAGTGGAAATAAAAATTCACCAGAGCATCTTTTCCCTTCACACATTTTACCATTCTAATAGAAAACAAATCAACTTTCACTGTAAATGCCTGATAAGAAATGTAACAGATTTCATGTCACCACCAAATATCAAAATAAATGATTCTTTCAAAAAACCCATGATGGGAAAAGAAATGTAACCAAAATCATAGCTTGCCAATATTGACTCAATACTCACCAAACCATTTTCACCCATTCATATTCGATCAAAGAGAAAAAAAAATTTCCCTTCAAAGACATTCATCAAGCAGAGGTAGGAATACCTGATATGATGAATAAAACTGAAAGAAGAGCATGACAATCTACTGTGAAGAATTTACCAACCCAATTGTGTTGAAAGAAGCGAATCTTCTTCCTCCATCGAGCCCTCAACAAATGAAAAAATAACAAACCTAGTAAACAACCACAACATAGCTCTTACAATGAGCATCATTTTTTTGTTTTTAAAATGCAACAGGTAATCACCAAAGCAAGAGCAATTACACAATCTTCATGGCGGCGGTTAGGGTTACAAACCCTAGCAAAGTGAGAAGCACAAACAAAATTTCCCTAACTTACTTCTTTCAATCGAATACTATACAAAAGTTCATAATGATGTCAAATCTGAATGAAATGATATTCTATATCATCTAAAATCTGTGTGCATGTCTAAAACCACCGACAACATAATTACCAACTCAATTTCCAAGTCACACTATCCACATGTATATTATTGTCCATGTGAGTCATGAACAATACTGTAATGTCATTCTCTTCCTTCTACTATCCAAGACAAAGTATTGTATACTTTATGATTAGGCCAACACACATAAACATAGTGCCCATGTGATAACCAATGTCGACTATCTAAGATAAGACATATCAAAGTTGATACAAGAAAAAGTTCAAATGAACTATATGTAATATGATAAGCCCGAGTGTAGGTCAAAATACACTATGTGTAATATACAATGTAAACCATATCTCATTTGAAATGTGAAGAACCTGATTACTAACAATGTCATGTGAAAGCTCAATGATAATTGAATATCATATGCAAAATGGGTAATCACCTGAAAACTAGATGTGATAAACATCTGAAAATGGAGACAAACCCCTGTTTGAATGAACTGCACATGTATCCAAAAGGATTAGACCAACCAAAGTAACAAAAAATTGAATAATGCAAGATTATTCAAACTAAACTGAGATCATCACCAATAATGCAAGAATATTCAAATTGAATTGAGATCATCACCAATACAACTAAACAACCATGCCATATACCAATCCAACCCTATAAACTCTGAAGCATAATAGGCAACAATAATTCAATGCAAGTATATGATGACATGTCAACCAATCTGAGATACCATCAACATGAACCTGTACCTGTAAATACCATAGCACCATTTGTGACTTTTTCATCAAGGACAAAGAACTGAGGGGTGAGAGCAACAAACTCCCACTTTGTCCTTGATGGAAAAACACAAATCTATCTCCCCCTTTTTGCATCAAAGACAAAGGGGTAGAGAAAATGTGTAATGCCTCAAGTAGATGTATATACCCATATATGTAACATATGAACATGTTGATATCATAGCAAGAATAACAATATGTCCTTTCCAAGAATCTCAGTCCATATCAACAACACCAAAGGAAAGGAAACATAATATTATAATGCAACAAACCCAATTGTCAAATGATACCTGAAGATTGAAGACCTGTTACCTTGAACATACCACCAAGTTTGTCATGTTAAACTCTATCCTCCATTGTTACCTCATAGGAAAAAATGCTTTGAATAGCATTGATACATTGAGTCACAAGAAAATTTGAGAGGCTTTGCACCAAGATGCTTGCAAGACAAACCATTACATCCATAACTCAAGCATCCAAAATAAGCTTATTTAAACAATGTGCACTGTCATGTCACAAAATTCTCAATCCAGTCAACTACTAGTTCAAGCAAGATAAGTAACCACAGTTAAAAGCAATGGAAATACAAAAGAGCAACAAAGTAGATCACTGCCCAAAATATATCATTGTCCAGAAAGAAACAAGAGCCAATAGCATATCATGAAGCTATCACTTGCTCAATTTATCATTTGATATGAGCACCACCACTAGACCATATGACTGACATATATCACCAATCATCCTGACAAAATATAATGATATTCTTGATACCCTAAGATCCTATTATGACATGAAAATTTGCATGAAAATCATTAAAGCATATATTTGTTCTTGTGTACTATCTCAACCATGAGAAAAAATTCATCTTCTTTGATACCAAAGAATATAAAGGAGATACCGAATTGTTTCACCACTGACCTAGAAAAAAATTCCTTAATGCAGAGATTCATTCACTTCCTTCCAAACTAGATGATTTCCTTTATCAACAATATCAAAAGGTTAAGGCATTTAGACCACAAAGCTTCAACAACAATCAATGTTTGTCAATATCAGAGCCACAAACACTAACAAGTAGTCATGTCACACTATCATATAAATCCTCAATCAAATATTACTGTATTATCAAAAATGAAACCAAGGTCAAACCAAATGTCCTTATCATTGCCAAACTGAATCATTAAACAATTGTTACCTTTTGATCCATGACATTTCTGTTGTTATTGTTATAATCAAAAGTGTTATCTGTCCAAGCTCAGTATAACACAATCCATACAGATTCATTACCAAACACATTGTCCACCATAGAAGAGTATGATATATACCACTTTCCATGCACAAAGTTGTTTTCAAGTACACTGATAAACAAGCAACAGATGTCACTGTCCTAACATGAAGTTCTTTTCAAGCATTGAACTCTTAGGAAATATTTAGTTCACTGACTAGACACTTGATTAAACTGCAAAAGATTTGTCACCAATATGACTATAGTCATCAAACTACTTGATGTAGATTACAAAATTTTGTATAGCTGTCAAACTCATACCTACACCTTAAGAATTGAGCATCAACCTCACCCAAGAACTGTCAATGTACTTCAAACTTGAATTTCAAATCATATGCAGACTTTCATAATTAACATAATGAAATATTGACATTTACAAACCTTTTCTTTACTTCTTATACCACCAATAGCAAATGCATGTTGTCATACCTCATTCTAGACTTCATAGGGGTAAAATATGTTACCATAATAGATTCCCCCTAAGTATTTTCTTCTTCTCAGGACCTGGATGGCAACACCTATGGAAGGAGTGCACAAGGAGTTTTCACAGATTCATCTTTATTGCTCTTCTTGTCATCTTGATTGCTCTTTCTTCTCCACACCAATGTAAACTTTTTCATTTGTTTGTTTGAAGTGTTAAATCTGCATTGTTGTACTTTATGCCCAATGTTATTACATCTGAAACAAATGAATTTGTGACTAATCTGAGGAACATAAGACTTCCTAAAGACATTTCCAACTTTGTTCCCATCATAATTTTCACTTGTATTCATTCTACAATCTTTTCTAAAGTGACCAAAGTTGTTACAATTGTAACACACCACATTTTCATTTCTAGAGACATTAGAATGATTCTTATTTGACCATTGTTTCTTTTGCACTTAGCCATAACGACTACACCACGATCAATAAACCCTAAGATTTTTAGAATTATGCACGGTTATGGATCTATACACCAACATCAATTGAAACTAGATATGTCTTCATATAACATAGTCTATATCATTCAAACAGAAGTACTTTCTTGAACTTGTGACATTTTGAGAAACTCCAAAACTAGAATCAATCCAAGGTGGTTTAGACCTATATGAGGACCCTATGCTCTGATACCAATTGTTGGAGTGTGGAAAAACACTAAGAGGCAGGGGTGAATCAGTGTCTATACCTTTTTAAACTCTGACCAAGAATTTTAATTCTGATTCCCTTTCTTTTGAAAACAGGGCAAAGAAATAGCTTTGAGAGCATTCATGATAGCATTAAATTAGTTCATTTTTGACAACTTATGCCAATTAAAACTTGTGAGATATATCTTGAATTTGTAAAAGAGATGATTGACATTGTTTAGCAATCAGTGCATGATGACAAAACAGGTGCAACACATAAGACTGTATATGAAGACCAACATTGTTTAATCACTTTAGGACCACCAGATTTTAAAGCAGACTTATGAGATACTAAAAACAACTGAGCAATGAAATGACATATGATAAGCATGAAACAACTAAGAGATTCAGTACACCATAACAATTCCTAACCTATGAATCAAATGAATAACTTTATGCTTCCTTTTGAATTAGAATCTTCAACAATGACTTGTGCAAGACATTTTAAAATGAATATTTGTAGAGATGAAGGAACTAACAATCAACAATGTTCAGACTGATAAGAACAATCACTCACAAAATAATCACAATCTAGAAGCATTATGACATAAAAAAAAGATACCATAAGACAAAGAAATTGTCAAGTGGAAAACCCTCCTGGGGTAGAAAAACCATTCCTAAACAACTGCCATGCTAGATTATATTTTCAAATCACTGCTTACATTGCCTTACAGGCTAATTTCTGAGCACCCACTCAAGGAGCACCAACCTCTTATTGAATTTCAGAACAATAATCATATCAAAGTATTTCTCTGTTTCAATATCAACTCCCAAGAGCCTCTCAATCAAATACCCCTAATATCCTAAATGTTTTCAATCAAACCTTCAAAATACCAGACATATTCAAATGTAAATACTATCACTTTGTATTAAGTTTGGAGATTTTTCATTATAGAACTTTGTGCACTAACACTTTTTGAAAATCAAAATCCCTCCAAAAATAATGATCAATCACTATTTTTATGTTTACAAAATATGCACATATGTTGTCATAATAGTTTTTTACTCAAAACCCTCAAAACAACAAAATCTGCACCAATAAAATCATTTGTTCTAGGAATACAAGAATACAATAACGTATGCACCAATAATATCACTTTCTTTTTCGAAGTGATCTTATAGAACAAAAATACCCTTATAATTAGTGATAGGTGGAAACATAATTTCACCGGAGCATTTTTTCCCTTCACACATTTTACCATTCTAATAGAAAACAAAACAATTTTCACTGCAAATGCCTGATAAGAAATGTAACCGATTTCATGTCACCACCAAATATCAAAATAAATGATTCTTTCAGAAAACCCATGATGGGAAAAGAAATGTAACCAAAATCATAGCTTGCCAATACTGACTCAATACTCACCAAACCATTTTCACCCATTCATATTCGATCAAAGAGAAAAAATAATTTCCCTTCAAAGACATTCATCAAGCAGAGGTAGGAATACCTAATATGATGAATAAAACTGAAAGAAGAGCATGACAATCTGCTCTGAAGAATTTACCAACCTGGCTATGGAGAAAGTAGTGAATCTTCTTCCTCCATCGAGCCCTTAACCAATGAAAAAACTGCAAACCTAGTAAACAACCACGACATAGCTCTTATAGTGAGCATCATTTTTTGTTTTTTAAAATACTACAGGTAATCACCAAAGCAAGAGCAGTTATGCAATCTTCATGGTGGTGGTTAGGGTTACCAACCCTAGCAAAGTGAGAAGCACAAATGAAATTTCCCTAACTTCCTTCTTTCAATTGAATACTATACACAAGTTCACAATGATGTCAAATCCGAATGAAATGATATTCTATATCATTTGAAATCTGTGTGCATGTCTAAAACCACCGACAACATAATTACCAACTCAATTTCCAAGTCACACTATCCACATGTATGTTATTGTGCACATGAGTCATGAACAATGCAATGTCATTCTCTGCCTTTGATTGTCCAAGACAAAGTATTATATACTTTATGATTAGGTCGGCACACATAAACATAGTGCTAATGTGATAACAAATGTTGACTGTCTAAGATAAGACATATCAAAGCCATATATCTAAGATAAGCCCGAGTGTAGGTCAAAATACACTGTGTAATATACAATGTAAACCACATAGTGTAATTGAAATGTGAAGAACCCGATTACTAACAATGCCATATGAAAGCTCAATGATAATTGAATATCATATGCAAAATGGGTAATCACCTAAAAACCAGATGTGATAAACATCTGCAAATGGAGACAAAGCCATGTCTGAATGAACTGCACATGTATCCAAAAGGATTAGACCAACCAAAGTAACAAAAAACTAAATAATGCAAGAGTATTCAAACTGAACTAAGATCATCACCAATAATGCAAGAATATTCAAACTGAACTGAGATCATCACCAATACAACTGAATAACCATGCCATATACCAATCCAACCCTGTAACTCTGAAGCATAATAGGCAACTATAATTCAATGAAAGTATATGAGGACATGTCAACCAATCTGAGATACCATCAACCTGAACCTGCACCTGTAAACACCATAGCACCATTTGTCACTTTTTCATCAAGGACAAACAACTGAGGGGTGAGAACAACAAAGGACATATGTAAAATCCTCATGAGGTGAGATAAAAATTAAAAAAAAAAAGTGAGTTTAAGTGTAGTGTGAATAGGTATACTAGTTAAAAGTAAACTATATAGTTAAATCTACTTTTCACATTAACAACCCCTTAAGTGATACTTAGGGAGAAACATGAGCC
Source organism: Sequoia sempervirens (assembly GCA_007258455.2). Lineage (NCBI taxonomy): Eukaryota > Viridiplantae > Streptophyta > Pinopsida > Cupressales > Cupressaceae > Sequoia > Sequoia sempervirens. Next base: position 56,752,407 of record VDFB02193867.1, on the reverse strand, counting down.
TAATGAGGTACTCATGTATAATAATTCTCTCCTAAATAAAGAAAAAGGAGAAAACCATATGAAAAAAAATTGTCTCTAAAAAAGAGAACAAATGCAAAGGAAGAGGGACTCAAGATGAACCCTCAAGGATAAATTCCTTCACCCAAAGCATATGTCACAAATCAAGATAGTTAGGTGATTCTAAGGTTTAGTGAATATATCTACAACCTACTCCTAAGTAGATAAATACTCTAAGGAGAGAACACCATCATGGATGTGTTTTTGAAAGAAATGTGTGTGTATCTTAATTTGCTTCAACTTTGATACTCCACTTCCTTGTGAGAAATGTGAATTATTTTTTTAATCACACCAGATACTATTAGGATGATAAATTTGAGTCCAAAAAACTCTATAATAAGCTATCAAATCCAAAGAATGTATTAGCTAGCAATTACTAAACCTTAATACTCAACCTTGATGGGAGGTAATGCAATACTAGTTTGATTCTTGCAAGAACATGCATCTAGAACAAAATCAAGGAAAAATATAAACCCAAAAGTAGACTTATATGATTCAACATCACCAACCCAACTTGAGTCAATGAAGCCTTCTATCTAAGAATATCATTTTGTGTATTTAATTCCAACAGTGTGGTACCCAAAATATAGCTCAAAATATGCTTGGATGTCTTCCAATGACTCGCATGATGATCATGAGAAAAATGAGAGACAATCACAATAATGAAAGTGATATTAGGATGAATTTGAGTTAAATATAAAAGACTATCAATTATTAAAGTAGAATCAACACTAGGTGTGGTGCAAGTAGCAGTCAAAGTGACACTAGATTGAAATGGTGTAGGTGTAGGATTATAGTCAACCATGCTAAAAATATGAAGCAATTCAAAGGGATACTTCTATTGGCATATAGGCATCCCATCAATATACTATAGGACTTAAAAACCAAGAAAATAATGTAGAAGCCTAAGATTTACCATGTCAAAGTTCTTTATTAAAGTGTGCTAAATATTTTGAAGCATGATTGAGGAAATATTATTGATAATTAAATCATCTACATAAAATACTAGTATCAAAATATTGTTATATTCGAAGAGTATTTTTCTAAATTAATTATTTAATTAGTTAGGTCCCTTTCCACACTAGCTACTTAAGCTTACTTATGTCGTGTGATTTTTGTCTCAATTTATATGATTAGGACACATGTCATGACCTATTTCATCCTCACCTAGAATTTCATCTAGGGTTTCTTTTTGTTTATTTATTTTTTCTTTTTTAAGGATTCATCATTGTATCATTCATTAGATTCAAGTACATTCATAATGGTTTATGATTTTTGGCCTCTGTAACAATTCCTTTGCTTTTTCTCTCTTTCTGTGATAAGTTTTTTATTGCAAGTAATCCTTAGGAGATGTAGGGTTGAGGAATCAATTCCAACATGGTATTAGAGCTCTAGATCTATGATTTAATATCTCATTCTTGAGATTTTTGGACTTAAGCAAAAAAAAATGATGCATCTTGGAGAAAAATAGACCTCACGATTATTTCTAGAAGGCCCAAAAACCTTAAGATCATCTATCGAAACATTGAAATCAAAGACAAAATATTTTGCAATATTTTTTGGGTGTTGAACAAATTTTGAGGGAAAAAATTATATATGTTGTATAGAATCCATATAGTCATATGGATCTATATAACTATAGAAATCCATACCCCTCCTATATAGGCCATTCATCTACAAATCTAACAAATAAATGTAGCAGTGGTAAATTTCTAAATTTCCCAATGGTGTTAACCATTTTTCTAGTCACAATTTCATTTTTACATTAAGATTGAGGTTTTCTAGTGTTTGTGATTTTTTATTAGCAATCTTTTTTAGGTTCGGTGGAATTTTAAATTATTTTAGTGTGGTTATTTATGATGATGACAATTCTCCTACCACTCATGTCAATGATGACAGCTGACACTACCGACCAATGGTAGCATCATTTTGTTTGGGTTTTGTATTTTAGCAACATTGACCATTACCAATGAAAAATTGTCAATGACTACAAAATACCATTGACACTTATGAGACAACCTCAAACATGTTGAAAACCACTATTTAACACCTAAAACCACTTCCCATACAAATTTTGGTTATTTTTTGACCATTTTAGCTATTTTCTAACCATTAGCAAAAAATTTATCATTTTTTTGGTTTTTTAAGTCTACTTTAGTAGTTTATAGCACTTTTTAGAGGTTTTCCATCTTACAACGATGGTTTTAGGGATAAATTGGTCATTTTCCATCACTTAAGGGAATATTTTGGCGACTTGCAACATATTTCATTTACTAATGTCAGCATGACATCATCCATATGACCAAACCCTATCATGCTCCCTAGAGGAGATTTTTTTTTATTTTTGGAATAAATTGGGTATATGAAATCAAATTTTGGTAAATGGGATATCATTGAAAAAATGGTTCTGAGCAGTTTCATTTGGTGTAGGAATTTATCTTAATTTTTCTACTATTACATTTATTACATGTCAAAGTTAGATCTTATTTTTTGGCTCCTAAGCTCCAATTTTTTTCTTGGACCTCAAATTTTATGATTCTTATGGCATTGGAAAGGTATTTCAAAGCTCTTCACAACTATCCATGCACTTTTTCTATATTTAGTTCTAGGTTTTTTTTGTCATTATTTTACATTATACTTCATTACTTGAATATTTTGGCACTTGGAAAATTTCTATTTGCATGAGATGACTTCATTTGGGCTATTTTATATATATTCCTTGTGTTTTATCTTTTCTTAGGAATTTTTAACATCTATTTAATGTACTTTGTATTTTATATATATTCCTTGTGTTTTATCTTTTCTTAGGAATTTTTAACATCTATTTAATGTAAACACACTAAGATAAGGTGCCACCATTCTTCATGGTGTTTAGGGATCTTGTACATAATTTTGTACCTTTTATTATACACACTAATTTATAAAGTGTCATGAGGGACTTTTGTGTGCACTTTGATATTTGTAATCACAACCTTGTCTACCTTCATGCATGTGTTGCTTGTTTTGTACACCCTTCTTTAGTTACAAGTACTCTCTTGTGCATGTTTTAATGGTACATCTTCTCCTTCATGCAATATATTATGATACACACTTTTAGTGGATCTATCATACATCTCCAATGTTAGCATTATGGGGGGTTTTCATAATGCTAGTGCTAATACTTCACTAATTTCAATTTGGACTGAACTATGTATGCAATTTTTGTTCCTATGTACTAGGTAGGTGCAAGGATTAGTTACCCATTTACTTTAGTGAGGTGTAACACATACATATATATAAGTTCTTACATTTTTGTTTTTTGCAGGTGAACTTCCATCCTCATTTGATAATTTTTTGTAGACTATTGGTAATTCTATTTTTTACTTGTAATATACTTTGCATTGGTTGGGTAGTGTATTGGGCATCACTTATGCATATTGACATCTTGTCTATATCTTCAATTAACAAATTATTTCCTTAGTTTTACATATGATCTTTGTTTGAGTAGTGTCATTGCAGTCACTCATCTAATTCTTGTCATCTTGATCATGGTCATCATCCTAATTTTAGAGGAGGTTCTTCATTTTTAACACATTGTAATCATGTTTTGACAAGTGTTTGAAAATTATTCATGCTTAAATGGTGTTCATATTCATGTTCCCATCTTTTTTAGATATTATTTTGGAGGTTTCTTATCCATTCTTTTCTATTTCTATCTTTTGGAGAGGAATTTTTCTAATGAGGTTTTCTATTTTTTCCCCATTTATCAGATATTTTTTCATTTGTACATGAGTACCTCATCAATCCTTGTTATTATCACCCATATTTTTATTTTTATACATTCATCACTAAAGGTTTTAGCTTTGCACTTAAGGGGGTGTTAGAGTAAAAGGGTATTCTCCTAATTAATTATTTAATTACTTGGGTCCATTTTTGCACTAGTTACTTAGGCTTACTTTGGTTATATGATTTTTTGTCTCAAGTCATAGGATTCCAAGACACATATCATGATATATTTTTATCCTCACTCAAGTTTTGTCTAGGTTTGCTTCTTCTTTTTTTCCTTTTTCCTTTTATAAGGGTTCATAATTGTATCATTCATTAGATTCAAGCACATTCATAATGATTCATTATTTTTTGGATAAATAGACAGATCTTTGGTCTCCATAGTAATTTATTTTGTTCTTTATCTCCTTATATGATAGGTTTTGTATTTTACAAGATCCATCTGATCACAGCGACAAGTTTTCAAATGTTACAAAAATTGTCAAATGCATTCAATAAAAAGTTGCAATGTTGTATAACTTTTGTTTTGTTCATCATGGGCTCAAAATTTTAATGAAAACATGTACAAGTGGGTGGTTTTATGCTATGAATTCTCTTGTTTCACTCTCCAACTCACCTAAACATTCCAAGCCACACTATGCCCGTGCATTCTCTTTAGTGCCCTAAGTACGAAAGCCTACCAAGCGTTGACAGGCTATTTCTTAGAATTGGTGGCACGTATGAATATTTTTTATAAACCTAAAAGGTCATGTGATGTACATCTATAATAACCTCTCTCACTTTTTCAATAATCCAATCCATTTGATCGTGTAGGAAATTTTTCAAATGTTGCAAAAACCATCAAATGCATTTAATGAAAAATTGCAATGTTGCATAGATTTTGTTCCATTCGTCATGGGCTCAGCCATCAATTCAACATCTAGAATTAAGGTGATTTTATGCTGGAATTCTCTTATTTCACTCTAACTTGTCTAAATGTTGACTACATTATACGGTGCATTCTAACCAAAGTGTTTCATGCAAAAATTCCAATCTTTGGTGGGTTTGTTTCTTGGAATTCATGGCACAAATATTTCATCTAAATCCTGAATCATGTGGTCCTCTACAATAACCTCTCTCAATTTTCAAGAATCAATCAATTTCTCTACAACATCAGAACACCAAATGTTGCCAAAATCCTCAAACATTCAATGAGAAAAAGTTACATGTTGAATCAAAAAAAAGATTGTTCATGTGACCCAGGTGTGGCTCTAACATAATCCGAGGTGGTTTTATACTAGAAGAGGTATTTTTGCACCCTGGCATGTTGTATCATTCCAAACTACATTGTGTCAACACTTTCTTAAGGGCCTAAGTGCCAAAAGTGAAACTTTGATTATTCTTAGAATCATGCATTTTTTTTTTTTTCTAAAGGTATAGGGTCATGTAGGGTCCATCTACAATAACCTCTCTCAATTTTTCATATCTCCAATCCATTTGGCCATGGTAATAAATTTTCCCAAATTAAAAAAAGAATAAAATGCATTCAATGAAAAGTTACAATCTTGCATAACTTTCATTCTATTCATTGTGCGACGAAATCAACAATGCCAACATGTTTGGGTGGGTGGTTTTATGATAGGAAAGGTTTTTTTTTGCACCTCGGCATGTCAGATCATTTCAGGCTACATTGTACCGACACTTTCTCTTAAGAGCCCCAAATGCCAAAAAGTGGAAAACTTTGATGAGTTGTTTCTTAGAAAGTGTGACACTTGGAATTGTTCTATTTGAAGTTACAGGGTTATTTAGGGTCCCTCTACAATAACCTCTCTCAATTTTTCATATCTCCAACCCATTTGTTTGTGGTAACAACTTTTCTCACGTTGAAAAAGCATAAAATGCATTGAAGAGAAAGTTGCAAGGTGGCATAATTTTTGTTTTGTTTGTCATACAACTAAATCAAAAATGCCAAAAAATCTATGTGGGTAGTTTTATGTTGGTGAAGGTCCTATTTCACACCCCAACACATCGAGTCATTCCATGCTACACTATATCAATGCTTTCTCTTAAGAGCCCCAACTAACAAAAGGTGGAAAACTTTGACAAGTTGTTTCTCAGAAACTATGGCACTTAGAAATGTTTTTTTTAAAGGTATAGGATCATGTGGGGTCCTTCTATAATAACCTTTCTCAATTTTTCATATGTCCAATCTATTTAGCCATGGTGACAAGTTTTCACACGTTGAAAAAAGTGTCAAATGTATTGAAGAGAAAGTTGCAAGGTGGTATAATTTTCGTTTTGTTTGTTGTAAGGAAAAATTGATAGTGCCAATACATCTGAGCGGGTGGGTTTATTCTAGGAAAGGTCCTATTTTTCACCCTAGCATGTCGAATCGTTCCAGGCCACATTGTACCAATACTTTCTCTTAAGAGCCTTAACTACCAAAAAGTGGCAAACTTTGACAATTTGTTTCTCAAAAACTGTTGCACTTAAAAAAAAATTGTCTAAAGGTATAGGGTCACGTAGGGTGCTTCTACAATAACCTTTCTCAAATTTTCATATCTAAAATCCATTTATCCATGGTGACAAGTTTTTACACATTGAAAACAACATCAAATGCATTGAAGAGAAAGTTGCAAGGTGGTATAATTTTTATTGTATTTGTCATACAACAAAACTGACAGTGCCAATATGTCTGAGTGGGTGGGTTTATGCTAGGAAAGGTCTTGTTTCACACCCCAGTATGTTGGATTGTTCCAGGCTATATTGTAATGATGCTTTCTCTTAAGACCCCTAAATGCCAAAAACTGATAAACTTTGACGTAATGTCCCCTTCTCAAACCTGATCTTTCCAGTAACCATTGGCCTTTTCTTTGGGAACCCGAAGGCTAGTCGGAAGATAAATTAGGGTTTCCTATTTTTGAGGAGGTCATTGCTCAGAGATGATGGATTCAATGGCGGATTCTTTCTGGGTTTTCAGAGAGCTTCGCAGGGTATGTTCATCTCGGCATTCAGAGCATTTTCCAGGAATTTACTATTTTTAGTAAATTCTATTTTTGGCAGCTAACAGGTTTGTCTCAGGCAGTTGACTTTCCCTTTCAGTTGACTCAAGTGGCGTATTCAGTTTCGGACTTCAGAATGCAGTTTTGGAGAAATGAGATTATTTCACTTAAAAATAACATTATATTTTAAATGTTATTTTATGACCTTGGCCTAGTCGAATAACTTAATGTTATTTTAAAAGGTGGACTTGAAGGGTGGCGCCATCATTGAGGGTATATTAAATTTATGTTGAAATTTATCAAAGTCCAATCTAGGCTTTAAGGAGGGCGCATTTATTTAAGTGGAATATTTAATGAAATCCAAAATTAATGATGCTTGGAAAAGGACGCCATTTTGTGGGATTAGGGTTTTGACTTTGGAAAAGGTGTTAGGGTTTCAAGGAAGGTCAACAGAAGCTTATAAAAGACAGCCTTGGGGTCTCATTTGGGTATCTTTTGTCTATGCTAATGTTATGCTGCCGAAATGGTTGCGGAATTGCTTCGAGGAATGAATGCCTCCTAGTCTGGGCTCGACTTCGTGCTTGGAGACAGCACCTAGTGGAGAGGTTTGCTTAGTTGAGTGTTTTGTAGTAAGTTTTGCATTTGTAGTTCAATTTCTAGCATGTTAATGAAGTTCTGGAGTTGCTGATTTAGTATAGCTGCATGTTGTATTTGCTCATAAGTCAAAAAATAAAAATATATTCGTTCTGGGTATTGGCTAGAACCATTTCTATGCCCTAGGCGCCCATTTGTGCAAATTTTGGTGATTTATAACGAAGAATCTGATTTTATCTTGTTGGTAGAACATTTCTAGAGGTTGTACCATTCTGTTCCGCCTGGCAAGTGTTTAGAAAAAAAAATACTTCAATTTGTCAGCTGTTTCTTTGTCTAGTCTTCATTTTCATCATCCTAGCATTCGTTTGCATCAAGTCTCATGTCATTCTAACAAGTATTGAGTGAGTTGTGAGCATTTTAGTGGATTTTAGGGTTGCTGGTTTTGCATTTAAAGGTGCAGATCTGATTTGATCAGAATTTTAAATCTGGTTTTTGAGAGAAGAAATTAGTTTGGTATTTCCATTAAGCAAGGATAATTTTATATCTAAATGCTCGTTGAATTGTTCTAACTCTATGCTCTTGGCAGGCAAATTCTCTATCATATTGTAAGCTGACAGTAGTACTGGCAGCAGTTCTTAATCTTGCTTAATATTCTGATTTGTAACGCTTATTTTCATTAAAGTTGTTGTAATAGATCTATCTCCACCCTATGGTAGCTACTTCCCATTCTGGGTGAGCAAGCACATTCTGGGTGTTGAGTAGTTTTTAGCTTTCAACATTTCAATTCAAGCTTTGCTTTCTGTAATCACTCCGTCATATGGTCGCCCCTCACTCCGCATTGGATTGGGTAGCACATACTTGACGTTGAGTTCTTTCCTGCATTTAGAATAGAGACCCTCTGACCAATGCTCGCCATCATCGACGCCATACTGGTTAGAGTTATAGCATAAGCAGTTGTTTTAGATCCTCTGACCAATGCTCGCCATCATCGGCGCCATTCTGGTTAGAGTTGCTTTCTTGCACGTTTTGGTTTTCTCCTCTAACCTTAACGGGTGCACTGCTTTGTAATTTGAAATTGAAAAAACGAAAAAAAATTGGCTCAGAATATTTCAGTGGTATCAGAGCCAAGATCCATGCCATCCTGTGCCCATCAGAGTTCACTTGACAGAGAAAGATGACTACAGAGAAGTCTCTACTTGAGTTAATGCATGATCTGTATACGCTATTGAAGGATCCTGAGTTAAGGTGTGGAATCAGAAAAATTTATGCTAAGTCTGAGAAGTCAGATTTGATTGGGGTTTCTAAAGAATGCCAGTTCAAGAGGAAATGTGAACACGAGGCTGACATACTCTACAGAGATTATCAGAGCATGACAAATGAGTTTAAGAACGGTGTTTCTTTTGATGCCTTTTTGGATTGGATGGTGATTTATCACCCTGGAAAGCGGGCTATGGTCAACTACATCAAGAAAATGATTAAGGAGGAAACAGAACATACAATGGTTGTAGGAGCAAGGAAGGAAGAAGTAGTGTCTGTTTGTGGTTTGCAGCCCACAAATGAACATGTCGAAGAGAAAAATCAGTCAACTAATATTGAAGAAGGCACAAGCAAGGTGCACATGTCACCTCAAATTGATCGTAAGCTTGATATAGAAACCTTGACAGTTGAGGAATGTGTGGGAGAGCCTCATAATACTTCCCTAGAGTTGCATGTGACAGCAAGTGATGATGTTGGTGATGAGTCTAAGGAGTTCATGCAAGATCATACTGAAGATTTGATGAGGAAGGATTTTCCTCATGTTGCTGTCTTAACGTCCCAAGAAGTCTCACATGAAAAAATTAGCAACATACTCTCACATGAGGGTTCCATAGAAGATAATGAAGATGAAGTTTTTCAAACAACAAACATTGAAGATTCTTCACTTCATTTCGGGGGTGACATTGTTGGTCTTGGGATTGATCAGCAAACTGAGCCATTGGAGAGAAACCTTTTGGATGATTTCAGCTTAAGTGAATTAGGACTTGACTTATTCAAAGAGTCATCACTACAAGGGGAGCATGATAAGTTTTTTCCAGTTGATCATCTTAATCAGCCCACTAGCATTTGGGATCCGGGTGTGTTGGCATCAAGTTATGTTAAAGAACCTGTGTGGGATAAGTTTCCCTTTGATCCTGATGAAGAACAAGAACCAGGTTGCACAGTAGACTATGAGGTGGCCCTTGGAGGAGAAGTTGTCTTTGAAGAAGAAGATTGTTCCACAAAATTCCATAATGATCTCTTTGGAGTGGTTGCAGCCACTAAAGAGGAATTTGTGGTTACAGAAACTTTCCGAACAGCGGACAAATATGATTCCTTGAACAGGTTGGATGCTGGTCTAATGTTTGATCAAGGAGGCAGTGATGAAGAAGAAGAGCTAGAAGACCATATGGCTCTTGAAGATGGAGAGTTTGAAAGTGTTACTAAACACAAATCAGATTTATCAATGCACGAAGCTGATTGCAAACAATGGGTTGAAGAATTTGTGGAGTATGATGCTTTTTATGATGATGAGCATTCTCTGCTAGTTGGTGGTGAAGTACAAGAATGTTGGAGTAGTAAAGAGGGCAGCAAAGGCAAGGAACGAAGTTCTGATTTTCAGTTGCAGCCTATCAGCAGTTCACCGTCTTTGCATGTTCATGAGTGGGAAGATCAATGCAAGGTATCTTTTGGAAAAGAAGTACAAGCGCTATCCCTATTTGATCGTACACACAATTTGGTTGATGATATCTATTGGAAGGCTCAGTCTGAAGAGAGACGAAGTGGAGTTAAGGATGAAGTTGCTCTTCCTAACTTGCAACTTATCAGAGGCTCTTTGGAGACATTGAAATCAGCATACATACACTTGATTGAAGATCAAGATCATACCGTTGAATCTGCAAAGAAGGCCTTCAGTGTTTTCGAAGAAAGGGAGAGTATGGTTGATGTGCTCACCTTGGAGCTTAAATCAACAAAGGACAATTTGAAGGAAACTCAGTTGGCTCTAAGAAAGGTTGAAGACCAGTTTGCAGATTTCAAACTTTTCAAGGAGCAAGAGGATGCACGAAGAGCTGCAGAAATCAAGCAAGTAATTGATGAGATTGATAGTCTTCGAGAGGAGTTTAATCTTGAAGGTTTCACAAGAAAATCAAAGGTTGTATGTGCAGATTTGGAGCAGCAAGATGAAAGGAATGACTTTCAAGTTTATGACAACCCTCTTTTTCAAGAAGGTGATGAGAAAAGTTATGAAAATCCTCTCTATGAAGTAGAGGATGAAATGGAGAATGAAACTGATTCTGGTTTTCGGTGCTTGGATGCTTTGATATCACTCCATGAAGATGTGCCACGTATGTTGAGTAGTAAAGAATGCTTAAGAGGAATTGAGGATGCAGTCTTCACTTTGGAAAAGGGACCAAAATATCGTGATTGCACTCTTGTCAATCCATTCCTTGGGTTGAGTGATGCTAGTCTGTTCTGGGAGTTGAATTTGAAGTCATCATATGTTTCATACTCCAGTGTTCCGGAAGCTTTCATGGATAGGTTTCAAAGGTTCATCAGAGGGAATGCAGATTTTACAAGTATGCACTTGATTTTGACCAGCACTCAGAGATGTGCTATGTTTTCTTGCCGGAGTGTTGGAAATTATTTTCAGTTGGGTATCCAAGCTTGGGATTCTCAACATGGGTTGATGGAGCATATCGTTTTTGGAAAGAAGAATTTATGGAGGAATAAGAATCAAATTTTTAGACCTTTTGGCGTTGTTCCCTTCTTTAGCAGCTTCTTGATGGTTCCATTTGTTCATCAACAAATGGATTGGAGAGAGATTTTGAGCATGGGTTGGAGAAATGAACGATTGGTTGCTCTGGAATGTGTTTTCCGGCTAAGACCTGGACAGATTTTGAGACTCGAGCTTGCTGGTTTGAGGCAGACCAGCCCCCTTACATGTTGCGTTTCTCGCATTCAGGAGAGTTGGTTCATCACTCCTGATCAAAGAGGTGGTAGTGCTCTCATGGAGATGAATCTAGTGTGTTTTCCAACCACCTTGGAGGTGTCACCTTGCAGCTCGATGGTCATCTCAAATGCTCATGTTGGGGATCTTGAGTGGTGTTGTTGTTTTCCTTTGGGTAGGACTCGAGAATCAGATTGCACTACGCTGATCCTAGTCTTGATCAGTAGCAATTATTTGTTCCTTCACACTTTTCCTACTCTCCAAATTCATCTTATGATGGTTGATGGTGTAAACTTTGACAGTTTACTCTCAGTATTGATTCATAACCGCAGTAGCTCACATGCTTTGGTTCACCATTTGGAGACTCGTGGGGTTGGAACTATGATTGTTTTTTGTAGTCTTCATGATTGTGCCAGTTTAATTCAGATGAGGCATGGTAGCTTTTTGCGGAGACATGAGTATGAGTTTGTTGAGCTCTTGCAAAGGAATGCTTCCTTCCTTGTAAGAAGATTTGTAGGGGTCACACTTGCAGTCATGGTCCCGTTTGTTACCATGTGGAGGTATGGGGAGGAGTTCGATGTTGATTTGAATAGTCTATCTCTCCTATTGCTTAGAATGGTGATTGACAGTAGTATGGTTGATACTGTTAATTTGGGGGATCGTGGACATGAGATGTTGCATGATTTTGATTTCCTTCCTTTAAGATCTTTCAGTTTGAGAATCATAGATGGTAACACTTTAGAGTTACAAGGGGAGTCAGTGCAGCATTGGCATGATATTTTCATTGATGTGATCAGAGTGGCGCAGCGGAAGCATGGTGGGTTTTTCCTGAGACACATTTGGGAACCAGGGATCATACTTGTTGCGTATGGATTAGTCTTCAAATTACTGGAGTTGTGGTGGTATTGCTTGAGGACAAGCAATTTTAGGAAGGGCGGATTGTAATGTCCCCTTCTCAAACCTGATCTTTCTAGTAACCATTGGCCTTTTCTTTGGGAACCCGAAGGCTAGTCGGAAGATAAATTAGGGTTTCCTATTTTTGAGGAGGTCATTGCTCAGAGATGATGGATTCAATGGCAGATTCTTTCTGGGTTTTCAGAGAGCTTCGCAGGGGTATTTTCATCTCGACATTTAGAGCATTTTCCAGGAATTTACTATTTTTAGTAAATTCTATTTTTGGCAGCTAACAGGTTTGTCTCAGGCAGTTGACTTTCCCTTTCAGTTGACTCAAGTGACGTATTCAGTTTCGGGCTTCAGAATGCAGTTTTGGAGAAATAAGATTATTTCACTTAAAAATAACATTATATTTTAAATGTTATTTTATGACCTTGGCCTATTCGAATAAATTAATGTTATTTTAAAAGGTGGACTTGAAGGGTGGCGCCATCATTGAGGGTATATTAAATTTATGTTGAAATTTATCAAAGTCCAATCTAGGCTTTAAGGAGGGCGCATTTATTTAAGTGAAGTATTTAATGAAATCAAAATTAATGATGCTTGGAAAAGGACGTCATTTTGTGGGATTAGGGTTTTGACTTTGGAAAAGGTGTTAGGGTTTCAAGGAAGGTCAATAGAAGCTTATAAAAGACAGCCTTGGGGTCTCATTTGGGTATCTTTTGTCTATGCTAATGTTATGCTGCCGAAATGGTTGCGGAATTGCTTCGAGGAATGAATGCCTCCTAGTCTGGGCTCGACTTCGTGCTTGAGAGACAGCACCTAGTGGAGAGGTTTGCTTAGTTGAGTGTTTTGTAGTAAGTTTTGCATTTGTAGTTCAATTTCTAACATGTTAATGAAGTTTGGGAGTTGCTGATTTAGTATAGCTGCATGTTGTATTTGCTCATAAGTCAAAAAATAAAAATATATTCATTCTGGGTATTGGCTAGAACCATTTCTATGCCCTAGGCGCCCATTTGTGAAAATTTTGGTGATTTATAACGAAGAATCTGATTTTATCTTGTTGGTAGAACATTTCTAGAGGTTGTACCATTCTGTTCCGCCTGGCAAGTGTTTAGAAAAAAAAATACTTCAATTTGTCAGTTGTTTCTTTGTCTAGTCTTTATTGTCATCATCCTAGCATTCGTTTGCATCAAGTCTCATGTCATTCTGACAAGTATTGAGTGAGTTGTGAGCATTTTAGTGGATTTTAGGGTTGCTGGTTTTGCATTTAAAGGTGCAGATCTGATTTGATCAGAATTTTAAATCTGGTTTTTGAGAGAAGAAATCAGTTTGGTATTTCCATTAAGCAAGGAGAATTCTATATCTAAATGCTCGTTGAATTGTTCTAGCTCTATGCTCTTGGCAGGCGAATTCTCTATCATATTGTAAGCTGACAGTAGTACTGGCAGCAGTTCTTAATCTTGCTTAATATTCTGATTTGTAACACTTATTTTCATTAAAGTTGTTGTAATAGATCTATCTCCACCCTATGGTAGCTACTTCCCATTCTGGGTGAGCAAGCACATTCTGGGTGTTGAGTAGTTTTCAGCTTTCAGCATTTCAATTCAAGCTTTGCTTTCTGTAATCACTCCGTCATATGGTCGCCCCTCACTCCGCATTGGATTGGGTAGCACATACTTGACGTTGAGTTCTTTCCTGCATTTAGAATAGAAGACCCTCTAACCAATGCTCGCCATCATCGGCGCCATACTGGTTAGAGTTACAGCATAAGCAGTTGTTTTAGATCCTCTGACCAATGCTCGCCATCATCGGCGCCATTCTGGTTAGAGTTGCTTTCTTGCACGTTTTGGTTTTCTCCTCTAACCTTAACGGGTGCACTTCTTTGTAATTTGAAATTGAAAAAATGAAAAAAAATTGGCTCAGAATATTTCAAGTTGTTTATCAAAAAACATGGCACTTAGAAAAATTTTGTCTAAAGATACAAGGTCTCTTAGGGTCCCTCTACAATAGCCTCTCTCATGTTTTTAAATCTCCAAGTCGTTTGGCCGTAAAGAATTTTTTTTTTCTACCCCAAAAATTGCTAGATACATTCAATGTCAAGTTGCAAGGTAGCCTAATTTTTGTTCTATTCTTTGTGGGGCCAAACCATCAGTGCTAACATGTTTTGGTGTGTACATCTACACTAGGAATGGTCCTTTTTTGTACCTTGGCTCTCCCAAACATTTTGGGCTACATTGTGTTGACACTTTCTCTTAAGATCCATGTTGTCCATTTTTCAATGGTTTTTGGCATTATTAAAGGTTTGTTTTAGTTAGTTTTTGTCTTCAATCTATAAAAAACCTTCATATTGAAAAAAAAGAAACATTTTATTTGTATATTGTGTTTCAATGTTCCACTGCATGTGTTAATTAATTATTAGGGTTGTTTCATGTCTAAGCACACATACTCTTGGACGACAAATATCTTGAGGAGCTAGTATTGTGGGTGTTGATGATCATGAAGTGCAAGTTTACATAAAAAGAGCTTGAATACATGTAGAATGTATGTTTCATAGAGAGGATGCTACATGATAGTGTAATAAAATAATGATATTATCTCTAGGAGTGGAGATAACACAAGGGTAGGGCATGGGTACATGAGAGGAAAAAGAAGGTTGTTAAGCTCCTAGTTTAGATGGTGCAAAACAACGAAGAAGTAGAAAGGAACTAGAGTAGGCATGCTAAATCATAGATACCCAGTGAGAAAATTAGTGACCATCCCTTTATATTTTTAGAAGAGGAGTTCTGACACTTCTTCCTAGGTAATGAGCAAGGGAGTTTTAAAAATGTTTAATGAAAAGTATCATCTATACATATATACAAACCAACTAACAAAATATACAAAAGTAACACATTTACAATCAATTGGTACAATCATGACAATTTATATATACAAAATTTTAGCTGTACATAGATACAAATTAGCTGACAATATATATATATATATAGTTGTACATAGGTACAAATCAGTTGACAATATTTACAAAAAAATCACGTTTCCAACATTTGGTAAAATCTTGACTGTTTATATATACAAAATTTTAGGTGTACATAGATACAAATCAGCTGATGATATTTACAAAAAAATCACATTTCCTACAATTAGTACAATGAATAGATGATATGTCATTCAACCAATGATATACAATATTTTTAAAATTATTCTACCCTTTCATATAATCAATTTGATCCAATGCTCCAACACACTGAATACCTACAATAGGCCCAAATTCAATCTATTGAACCTTGTGGATTAGCTCTAACTCTTATAGTGTCAAGTATTTCCTTGTGGTCAACCTAATGAACTTTCCATAAATTCTTATTAAGTGGTCTACCACAATATTTAATCAATTGAATAATTGTTACAACAACAAGGTTAGAGTAATGAAGAATATCCATATGTGTGTCAAAGTCCTCAAACAACCAAACATTTGATTTCTTAAAAGGGTACCTTCTAAGCCATGCTCTCGTGACAACAACAAACCTTACTGGATACTTGATACCCTCTCCATTAGGGATTGTGGTAGTCAATTTCTTTTCGCCCCTACACAATGACATAAAAAATAATATGTTCCTTCTTCATTATTCTCATCAACAATAACTGCATACACATGACTTGCATTTTATTGAATGAATACATTACTTCTAGAAATCATGTAAAATATAATAAAATGACTTAAAATTTTAATTTTAAATAATTAATAAATTGTGCAATACCTAGTTGCACTAGGTTAGATACATGGTCAAATTCCACCAATACTTCCACTTGGTTCAACTGTAGTGCTTGTGGAACTGGATATGTGTCAATGGGAACTAATGGTATAAAATACCATTTATCAACCCACTCTTTTGACTCACAGTCTTCCCATACAAAATCCATACATGAAGAACAAAAACATGCAATCTCTTGTATATAATAATCAATGAACTTGCATTTGAACTTCTAAACAAGTAGGGGTGGGGGGGAATAGCTCAATTGGGTAAAGCATCTTGTTATAGGCAAGAGGTCACGATTTCTAGTCCCCCCCCCCGCACCCATAGTACCGGAGGGTGTACCACACTAGCATCATCAGTTACATGAAATTTTTTTACTAGACACGCTATAGTTTTAGGGGGACCTACCCAACTCCTGCAATCTAAAAATAAAAACTTCTAAATGAGTGTAACTCACTCTATCTTGTAACTGTACAACAATCATGTTAGTTTGCAATATTAGATTCATTTTCCAACCAAAAATATGTAGAAACCATAGACTTTTCCTTGATTACCTTGTCCCATTACGGAGTTACACCATTGCATAATGGTTGTTGCATCAGTCAACTTAGGGTAAAAGTACAAAGTTGTGTCACACTTTTATAAAGGAAACAACCAATACTAATCCATCTTTTAAACTTGAATCACTAAAATGTGGCATATATATTTTGAATTTTGAACATGATGTAAACTAATAAAATGTGTATTTTTAGTATATTTTATGTTTATATTTTTTTGAAAAAATTAAAATATTTTTTTATAAACTAACACTATAATTTAGTTGTTGATAAAATACTGAAAAGTGAAGTTACATGAGACTTACCTTGATTACCTAGTCCCATTATAAAGTTACACCATTGCATAATTATTGTTGCATCAGTCAACTTAGCACCACCTTGGTACTTCAACTCTTATCTAGCTAGGGATCTTTTTACGCATGCTCTGATACCATCATGTTCTCCCTTTCTATGTCCAACCTCAATGAAATTCCAAAAATACTGAACACCACTCATCACATGCATCATATTCAACCAATAGAACATCCTTTGTCTCTTGAATTGTAATGTGCAGTTATCTGACCATATGATGTGTTGACTGTATATGATATTTTTTCCCTTAAATTATCATAGAAAATTTGAAAGAAGCCTTGCACAAACTCTATGGAATGAATACGATCGTTCTCGATGTAGAAGTGATACTCTCTTAATATCCTTTTGTCTTTATCTATGCTATCATGTGCATGCATGAATGTTATATGTATAAAAATAGTAACTTGAATAGAGTTGTAATACTAATATTGCACTTCATTTTGCAGTTGTAATGTATAATTCCAAGCAAAAGCTACAATTGACACAATGGTACCAGGAGGAAATGTATCCTTACATAAATTTCATTGCGTATCTAACCATCGAGCTCTATGTGTATGCATTGTGTACTCATAAACTATTTTCTCTTGAAAAATCCTCCTAAATTCAACTACAAAAATATTTGTATTCACTAATTCACATTTCTTCAACTCTTTTCCATATTTAACCCCATATGTCACTACCTTGTATTTTCCAAAAGTAACTAGTTTTTTTCCAATTTCATGTGTGCTCTCTAAATATACACATTTTTACAAATGTTGCAAACCACCACAAGTAACACATGATCCTTTCAAACATGACTTCTTATAAAAAAAATTGGGCGTCATCTTTTTTACATAATACACTTGAAATAAAATCTCTTGATCATGTCGAAGGGACTTCTATACCACATTCTTGCAAAACATCGTTAGTATTCAAAGTAACAGATATATGATGATAAATATCATAATGCATGGAAAATTCAATATGCATTCTACAACAACATGTAGTGCATGCATGATTTATCTTAACATAATTTTTTTACCATTTCAAAAAACCTTTGACTAATTCTCATTTGAGGATAACGTTGAATAAACTTTTCATAAAATTGAGTCATATCCAAAACGTGTTTGGGATGTGGCTCATGATTTCAAGATCCAATTCCCCTTCTAAAAACATATCTTTTATTGGGTGAAACTCTTGTGTTATCTTTCCAAAAAAAATCAATTAATGCTCTTAAAGCATCAAGAAAAACCTTATTTTTGTATGGAATTCTACCCAAAAATGGCCATAGGGAATTGCTATTGGGATCCTCAATTATTTCACTTATCCCAATGGTATTTAATAGTGTTCCACTTATTTTTAGTGACCTACTTTTTTTGGTAATTAAACAATATTTTTTAGTTTTGTTGCTTACTATAGTTGATGTAAGAACACATTGGGTAATGTTGCTATCTTTTGTGTGTGACATTGAACCTATTGATTGATACACACTAATTGGTATTGGATGATCTAAGCAAAGGATATTCATAGTGTCTCTAAAATTAAGATTTTTAATCATTTCAACAAACAATTGACACCTTCCATTTTCACTTAAGCTCTCAAAATAGTTTTTCCATATTTTATTAGACATTCTTCTACAAGTGTGATCGGGAATTTTTTTGAGCATTGGTTTCAAAATATTTTCATCTATGTCAATTGGATAATTGGTGTTTTAAAAATAATTATAGTCCTGAGGTGTTATGATTGGTGTCTATTCTTGGTTTGGATTTGGTACATTTGATTTATCATTCCTTTTCTCAATAGGTGTGATGATTGGTGCTTGTTCTTGGTTTGCATTTGGTAAATTTGATCCATCATTTCTATCCTCAATAGGTATTTAAGTATTTTATTCTACATTAATATCAATTGGTATAGATGGCATACCTTCTCCTCCAAATTTTCTCATTTGATGTAGTATTTTCATGCTCTCCCTTTTTTTTTTGCATCAAGTTGTTCAGGTGGTCCTCGCTTATTTCTTCCCATGGTTATTGTTAATTGTTCCTAAATAAAAAATTATTAATATATGTTAATAAATATTTAATTTGAACAAAAATAAATTACTTAAACATATATGAAATTACCTAAAAAAATTACTCTTCTTTGACATCTAAATGATAAATTACTTAATCAAGTTAACAAACTATCAACAAAATATGAAATAGTCATCAAAATTGACAATAAATTTTTTTATACAAATATAAAATATTAAAAAAAAAGTTAATTATCAAATTCCAATGCATTTCAATCATTTCAACTCAAATAAAAATAAAATCTCTTACATTGTCAGAAAAAGTCATAGAGAAAGTGAAACCAGTTGTAATGGAACCTTCAACATGACTATCATGTAATTTTTTGGCCGTTAGGAATCTATTTAAACTAAAAAACACGTATGTGTTATGTTTCCATAATACGTACATGTTATTGGTTCCTAAACTTAAGTTTTTTCCTATAATGTCAAAAACGTGTACGCTCTTTTAATTTAACAAAAAATGCACATGCTTTTAACTTAAAAAACCATGTATGTGCTTTTAACTTAACAAAACATGTATGTGCTTTTAAATTTTCAAAACATGTATGTTCTTTTGAATTAACAAAATTACATGTATGTGTTTTGCTTAGTTTTGGGTTTGAACGATGGATTTACTTTTACAAAAAATGTGTGTGCTTTTAACTTAACAAAATGTGGGTGTGTTTTGCTTAGTTTTGGGTTTGAATGATGGATTTACCTTTACAAAACATGTACGTGATTTTAACTTCACAAAAAACATGTGTTTTGCTTAGTTTTTGGCTTATAATGGATTTAACTTATCAAAACCCTATGCACTTAACCCTAACACCTATACACTTAGCCATAAACCCTAGATACCCTATACCTTCAATCCTAAACCCTATCCATCAACCCTCAACCCTAAACCCTACACTTGGCCCTAGGCTGTAAAGCTTATACACCCTACCCTAGACCTTATACCTTCAACCCTCAAGGTTCCTATACCCTTAAACCTAAACCTTATCACTCAATCTTATACTCTCAACCCTTAACCCTATAGAGAGAAGAGAGATCTACATAGGGAGGGAGGGAGAGGTAGATGAGGGATGACGGGAGAGATAGGAAGGGGAGATAGATAGAAAGTTGAGATAGAGAGAGGTAGATATTGGAGAGAGAGAGGTTAGATAGTGTACCATAGAAAAATGGATCATTGAAATTTTTGTGGTTATTTAGGTCTTTTTCCTATGATGTTTGACTTATCTTGCTTTGATTTAATGTTGCAATGCGACTTATGCATTCACATTAGGTCCTTAATATTCAAAATATGATGTCATGTGAAGTTGTTGTGAAGTTGTTGTAACACATTTCTACACTTTTCTAGACTCTTCTTATTATAATTCATCTAAATATTACCATTTTATTCCTTATAAAGTCCTATTTTAAAGTGTTGTAAAGTCTTGTAACAAGATTTCACACTTTTCTAGGCTTTTCATCACTATTTACACCTAAGTTCTTATGCTTTATTTGGCCTCTTTATGCACTTACAAGCCTTAATTAAGGGTATTTTTGAATGTAAACCCGACAAATAACATTAAATGTAACTTCATTCCCAACACCCACTTACAAGCCTAGAGTGGGACCCAGTCGCCATGGGTGGTGAATGAGTCCCACTGGTGATAAACATTGATTTTTTCTAGTTTCCAGAACCTTCCAGAATCAACATTCAACTTCCAAGTGCACTTTGTTGAATCTCATTCATTTTTGCTTGCATTTATTTATGTTTTTAGTTCATTTTTGCATATCACACTATGTTTTCAAACATTACATATTTCATTAGTTTTGCATTCATCATTAGTCAATTTCACCACTTAGTTGCATGTAGATCATTGCATTTAGTCATATTTACATCATGAATTCCTTAGTTTGAGTGAACCACCTCAATTTTAGGGGTCTATCTCTCTCCTTTTAGGTGAAAAACCCTAAGAGTGCAAGAGAAGTACATAGATTAACAAACCTTAAAATTGATGGTTCATTTTGGTGAACCTGCAAATTGAACACATTCTCTTTCTAATTTACATTACATTGCATCATAAGACTCATAGCATTAGCTTTTTCATTAGCCTTTTGCATTGTCTTTGCATTCTAGGGTTTACAAATTTGCATTAGTGAATATCTCATATAGATTTCATTCTTGCACTTCAAAACATTACAAAAACTAAAATTTTGCATCTGCATCTTCATTTTTCATCTAAAACACATAAAAAATCACTTTAATTTTTTTGAAAAACACCAAAAATCTCATCCCTAGACTCATTCGCCACTCTGGGTGAATCAGTCTAGTTGCACATTTTGAACTACATTTTTCAGGCATTTTTTGGGTATTTTATGCATTACAGTTTTCTATTATTAAGTTTTTTGTTATGCTTTCCAAATTTTCTATTTTCTTATCTTTCTTGCATATTAGTTCACTTTCATTCATTTTCATCATGGATTTCTGCTTTAATAAGTTTTGGAATTCATTAAAATCCTTAGTAGACATGTCCAATTGTGCCTTTGGCTGTGATCCTAATGACCTTGAGCTTCCTCATGCTCCTTCAAATCCTCACGATTTTCCTCCTCATGATGTAGACATCATTGGAGAAGATGATGATATCATAAATAAGTTCTTAAATGAATGCCTTGACAACCTTGAAGAAAATGCAGCCTTCTACCCACCCATGAAACATTCAAACCTTCCTACTATTGCACCTCCTGATACATTTGGATATTTACATCCTAAAATAAATGAAGGACCTAAGTTCCCCCCATCAGGTGGACCTAGTTCCTCTAAACAACCAACTCCCCAACCATTTTATGATCACAAATTTACAAACACACCAATCAACCTTCAAGGAACATATGGAAAAGGTTTTACTATCTTAAGAAAACAAGGTTGCAATACAACAACTGAACATGACATTCACCAAATTTTAGAACAAAAACCAACAGAAGAAAATACAACAAGATTAGGATATCAAGATCCTCCTCATGACCAAAAACCTCCTTTTGAATATTGGAGACTTAGGGACAATGGCATAATGATCTTTGATTCCCCTCCTGACTTGAATGTTCTCCTTCCCCGTGAAAAACCTTTACATGATTCCAATGACAAGGATGCTAGCATCCCCATGGTTCCTCTTCCTCCTTCAATCCATGAAAAAGGTGAATCTAGTAAATGCAAACGACCTTAAAAACTAAAAAAATTAAAGATTCCTTTCCACCCACCACTTGAATGTGAAAGGAAGATGCAAATGATTTTAAACAGAGGTCTTATACTCTTACCACCTTCGAATAAGTTGATCATCTATCCTAAAGATTCTAACATACCATATTGCAAATATCATCATGTTCTTGGACACTGAACTGATGAATGTCAAACATTGAAGGACATACTAAACAAGTATCACTTCACTAATACCGACTGCTATCCTATCATCCCATAATTCCTTAACTCATCATGCCATCTCACTAATGATCCTTTCCCATCACCCACCTTGGCTCATTATTTTCTTACATTCCATGGAGGCATGCAGTTGTTAGCCTTGTCCTAGTAATGCATTTGTCATTGTCTCTTAACTATGTTATCCATCTTCTGCTTATACTACTTGAGATTGTGAAACCAATAACTTGGTTAATAGTTGAATTTCATTTGCATTACTAGCCCCTTTTTCATTTTCCTTTTTCTTTTCATTTTTCCTTTTTCTATGGTGCACTTTTATGTGTGTATCATGTTCCCTCGTAATGTGCATTTGGTGTTCTCTCTCTTTATGCACTTCCTCTATTTGTACCTACATTCTTCTATATGCCGTACATTTATTTTTCCTTTCACCTTTGTTTTGTGTTTTTCCTTTTGGGGATGACGTAAAGCATTGAGACGCCCTTTGTCTCTTCCATGTTGACCCAATAGGTCCATTTTCTTTTTCTTTTGCTTGTGTTTTCCTTTTGGGGATGACACAAGGCATTAGGACTGAAATGTCTCCTTCATGTTGACCCAAAAGCTTTTTCTTTTCTTTTCATTTGCCTTTTCGTTTTCTTTTTGCTTGTGTTTTTCCTTTTGGGGATGATGCAAAGAATTGAGACCACAATGTCTCTTCCATGTTGACCCAAAACAAACTTTATTTTTCTTTATTTTTCACTCTCTTTATGTCATTCTTCCAGTTCTATGTATTTGGGGAATGATAATAGTTCTAAACTCTTTAATCAAAATATTGCAGTAATAAACATATTGATCCCAAATCCATATATCCCTTATGTGTTTGGTGTGTTCCTTTTTGGGGGCAACCCTCCTTTCTTTTGTTTTCTTTTTCGTTTACATGACGTAGCCTTACTCAGAAATGTATGACTTGGCATAGGGGCTTTCCAAGTTGGCTCTCATGTCAAGGTTTCTTTTCGAATTTTTCCTTTGCTACTTTAAAGTAATTGCTTAAAAAATGGTGTGTAGAAATTCCTTTAAAGTGGGGGCATAAATTGGGGTTATTCATTTGCATTCTTCGTTCTTAGTACAATCTTGTCACTTCAAACGATGTGTTTGTTACTTTGTGGATGACATTGGGTGTGATTTCCTTCATAAGTGTGATCTTTTTAAGCATATTGCATTCCTCTTAGTGGCCTGATGTGACACACTGCATCCCCTAAGTTGTGAATATTCTATTCTTTGATTGTTCCTCTCTTAGATACATTAGACACAATTTTCCCTAAGTGATAGACCTCACATGATCTTAACAAGACTCATTTGAACTTTTTTTTTTGCATTTTACATTTTACATTTTCAGGGCCACCTTGCATAACACAACTTGCATGCCTGTAGTACCATCCTGTTTGTTCATGATTTCTAAGCATACAAAGCTTTTCTTGTCTCATGAAGCACAAATTGACATTTTCCTTTGTGGCACCTTATTAAAGGTATCAGGAGGTATAACTTTGATATGGTTGAGCGGGAAGCCCATTCTGGGGGCATGACTTCCCCCATAGCCACCTATGTGTTTGCGAGTACATACCAGCCAATTATACATTTCTCACCTTTTGGGCCTTCTCACCTAGTTGACAACCATGAGTTTTGTCACCCCAGAGTGAGTATGCATTTCATTTTTTGGATAAACAACCTAGATTTGATCCACAACTACCTGGACAAACAATCAAAGCTTGATCTAAATTTTCCTCTTATGTCTCTCTTTCTCTTTCACATGTGTGTTCCTTTGTTCTTATGTTTAGTTGGCCATGGGATCTTCATCTTGGGGGCTTGATCATCCCTCTTGATCGTTGTCATTCCATCTTGCTAACATAAGTGCATTTGGATCCCTCTCAATGTGCATGGCTACTTTAGTGTGAGTTTGAAGCAAGTTCATCCTCTCACTTAAGTGGGGGCTAAATGTACCATATAAAAATGTATCATTGACATTTTCATGGTTATTTAGGTCTTTTCCCTATGATGTTTGACTTACCTTGCTTTGATTTAATGTTGCAATGTGACTTATGCATTCACATTAGGTCCTTAATATTTAAATTATGATGTCTTGTGAAGGTTTTGTGAAGTTTTGTAACAAATTTCTACACTTTTCTAGACTCTTCTTATTATAATTCATATAAATATCATGTTGTTATTCCTTATCAAATCCTATTTTAAAATGAACATTGTAAATTCTTGTAACAAGATTTCATGCTTTTCTACGCTTGTCATCACTATTTACACCTTTCTTATGTTTTATTTGGCCCCTTTATGCATTTACAATCCTTAATTAAGTGTATTTTTTAATGTAAACCTGACAAATAACATTAAATGTAACTTAATTCCTGACACCCACTTACAAGCCTAGAGTGGGACCCATTCGCCATGGGTGGCGAATGAGTCCCACTAGTGATAAACAATGATTTATGTTAGTTTCCAGAACCTTCCAAAATTAGCATTCAACTTCTAGGTGCACTTTGTTCAATCTCATTCATTTTTGTTTGCATTTGTTTATTTTTTTAGTTCATTTATGCATATCACACTATGTTTTCAAACATTACATATTCCATTAGTTTTGCATTCATCATCAGTCAATTTCATCACTTAGTTGCATGTAGATCATTGCATTTAGTCATATTTACATCATGCATTCCTTATTTTGAGTGAACCACCTCAATTTTAGGGGTCTATCTCTCTCCTTTTAGGTGAAAAACCCTAAGAGTGCTAAGAGAAGTACATAGATTAACAAACCTTAAAATTGACAGTTCAAATAGAGAGAGGTAGATCTAGGGAACTAAAGCCCATATCCTATACCCAATACCATCAACCCTAAATCTTATCCCTAAACCCGAGGAACTAAAGCGAATAGGTTAAACCCTTAACCATATACTCAACCCTATTCCCAGTATACACTTAACCCTAAACCATATACCCTAAAACCTAAACCTTATACCCTATACCC
Organism: Sequoia sempervirens; assembly: GCA_007258455.2. Classification (NCBI taxonomy): domain Eukaryota; kingdom Viridiplantae; phylum Streptophyta; class Pinopsida; order Cupressales; family Cupressaceae; genus Sequoia; species Sequoia sempervirens. The sequence continues at coordinate 56,727,038 of VDFB02193867.1, read as the reverse complement.
TCAACCTTAAACCCTATCCCTCAACCCTAGGCCCTAAATCCTATAGGCTAAAACCTCAACCCTATACCATATACCCTCTTGACCCTAAATCCTATCACTCAACCTTGGGCCCTAACACTAGTACACAAACAATAATATATGACTAAATAAACTACTAAAAATTGCATATAAATGACTAATTTTAGTCACATGACTATTAGGGGTTTATTTGTAGTCATTTATAACACCACCAAATTTATGACTAAACTATTTTAGTCATTTATTTAGTCATGGTAATGATTTATTTAATCATATATTTAGCCATTAATTTTAGTCACGTGACTATTAGTGGTTTATTTGTACTCATTTATAACACCACCAAATTTATGACTAAACTATTTTAGTCATTTATTTAGTCATTGATTTGGTTATTGATTTAGTCATTAATTTAGTCATTTATTTAGTCATGGTAGTGATTTATTTAGTCATTTATTTAGTCATTAATTTAGTGATTATTTTAGTTATATATTTAGTCATTACAAATCAAATCTAACTTAATTAATCCTCACAAATTTATGCATATAAACTACAAGTATCATAGATATTCAAATGTTAAAAAACACCATGAAATGAAGACTAAAATGCTTGAATAAATATGATTGATCAAACACAAACACAAATAGATTACAAATCAAGAGGAGCCACAACACAGTATTTATGAGTGGAGAAAAAACCACTCTGAAAATTTACTTCATTAAGCCTCATTGGAAAATCAAAATCTCATTGGTTACATTCAATGTCGCAGTAACACTGTACAACTTACATACACTATATAAATAGAATACTCCTGTTTTCATATACTTATACTATTTTCCCCTTCCTTAACTGCAGTCCTTTTGGAAGGGAAACAACCTCCTATAGGGGCTTGACCCATTTAATCCCCTTGCAAATCCATAGCTTTCTCGCTGCTATTGGTTTCAACTCCTCCAAACTCTTCCTCACTGGTATTCACCTTTCACTTCTCCAATTTGGAGTTGCAGCCTAAAAAATAAGGTTTTGAAATCTGCACATCAAAAACTCAGAAAAGTCAAATAATACAGAGGATAAAATTCAAACATTTTCTTTTCCTTTTCCAACTACGGCACCCTAAACTTAGGCACTAGATATGATGTTTCCTACTTATCTCTTACAATTTTTAAAAAGATGAATTCATGCAAGACAACAAACAAATAGACAATATTCAATTAGTGATATACAACTGCCTTATTCTTGAACAACTGATCAATAGCTTGATTATTGATTTTAAATTTGTAATTGATACACTTGAAAGTGTCCTTCTTTCCTGTGTGTGAATTGGAGCTTTGGATGAGAATGAACATCCATCAAAAGCATATTTGGAAGTAGATTTTTATCATATATTGTAGTTGCAAGTTCCACTAATTATAATAAAGATAAATAGTTTTACCTTTTTGCATCAACTAATGCAATTCTAATAACTTTTAGAGGATCAACAATGCTAGCCTTTATCATATTAACATACTCACCTGCAAGTTGCAACACAACATTAAACTTATTAATTAGACTCAACATCTAAGAAAGAAAAAGAAACTTCAAACATTATCAATTTAGTAAAAAAATCTTTAATTTCAAAGATCAAAGTAGCCAATGCTTCACTCTCTCCACTCTGTTTTGTGCATTATTCCAAGTGGGTGTTTAATATTTTGCAATTTAGCAATAAAGGAGAAAATATTTCATTATTTCTCTGCATGGTGTTGTTTTATTAAGATAACATGTTATTGAACAATTGATCTAATAGCTGATTTTTGTATGAATACAAATATTCTTGTATATTCCACACCTTGTAAATTTTCCATAGGTTATAAATAAAGGGAAACCTCCCCTGATGATTTTAACAAAAAAGTATAGGATGTTGCACTTACATGAAGTATGTCCACTGGGAAAGCTTTTGTGACCTTCCCTTATGACATGTTCATTTCCATGACACTCAACCCTCCCTATAATGTTATCAAATTTTTGGAACAACCTCATACCAGTTAGAAGGCTAACTTGAATCATCAATGATAAAATAATAATAACAATAAATAAAGAGCTTGCCACCAAAATGATCATTAATCAGGAAGAGAAAAAAATATAAGATGAAAGTTTAGTACTAGAGGTTTATAAGTTGTTCTAAACTAATATGCCATCTAGAGAAAACACCACCAAAAAAATTTAGGGCAAGGTTGGTCAACTACATCTTTCATAGCATTAGTTACAACAACAGTTACAAGTACTGAGAAAAAAAGCCATGTTATAGACTCTGATCAAGAATTTAAATTTATCAGTAGTTGTCCTAAATCAACTGAAATAGAAAACCATTTATACAAAGACAAAATGCAAAGAAAATAAGAATGTTACCTAGAATAGCATGGTGTAACTCATTAATATTTTGTGAAAAAAATAGTAGATACAAATTACAATGGATGGTACAACTACTACAAGTATCTGATAACAGTTAACACCCTTCTTGCTAGACATGGAACTACAAATATCTACAGTAGATGTAAGTGGATTCTTTATTCATCAACTTAGGAAAACACTAAATATAAAAATTGATTCGGTGTCATGTAATAAGAAATGTGTAGTAGTAAATGCAGTAAAATATTTCTTATGAAAAATTGTTATTACTACAAATTATAGCATGGAAAGGATATACAGGAAATGATTCCAACACTTACTGGAATGGCCCAAAATGGGATTGTGTTTTCTTTGAGGGGATACATCAGGTCATTCAGCATAGTTTTCCCCGCAAAGTGATCAAATGGATCTATGAGGTTAACTATGCCAACACTTGCCAGAAGAATGAGAATCACGTCCCAATCATGCTTATGGAACCTCATCAACTGGACATGTTCAACACACAACTCTGCCCTTCTCTCATTCTGAAGAATTTAACAAATATTTTTGTCATGTAAGGAAATAAGAGAGAATAACAAAAGCCACAACTCAAACAAAAAATGAATGCACTTTTCATGGTTAAGCATGCTATCGCCCCATCGGTGGGATGTTGTATTATCTTCTATCGATATGTTCTAGTGATGTCGATATGCTTTCATTGGTCTATTGGTGGAGCTATGAGGGGAGTTCCCTTGATGTAGTAATCAGTTGAGTATTTCTAGCAACACTGTTTTTTTAGTTGGATCCTAAAAATGATGCAACTTATGTTCTTCTCTAAAACATATGTACAAGGTTCAAATAATAAAGATATTGATGAAAGATAGAGGAATTAAAAGGATACATGGATGTTATAGTTGGAGATGCTCTGGTAGACATATATGCAAGATGTGGAATCATAGACAAAACAACTAAATTGTTTGATAGAATGCCTCAAAGAGATGTCATCTCATGGAATGAAATGATTGATTGCAGAATGTGCACAAAATATATTTTGCAAGGAACCTCTCAAAATATTTGAATTAATGAAGCACTCTAGAACACATCCTAACATTGTAACCTTTTCTTGGGTTCTACGTACATGCAGTCATGCAAGTTTAGTGGATGAGGACTGCACATACTTCACACATTAGTAACCCTTATTGCATTACAATTTACATATATAGTTGATCATTAGGTGTGCACAGTTGACCTTTGTGCCTGTGTTGGCTATATTGAGGACACCCTAAACATTATTACTAAGATGCTAGTTAAATTTGTGGTACATATGGATCATATGTGAATATAGGTTGAGTATTTCTAGCAACACTGCATTTTTAGTTGGCCAACACAACACAATAGATAATTAAATTATGTCCATATTCATACTCCTTTAAATTCCAATCCAACTCACTATTGGATCTTATATCTCATAAAAAAATAAAAAGCATCAATTTCCTTTCTTGAATTAGAATAATAATATGTGGAAAACATGTATCATACCTCACTAAGATTAAGTTTCTCATGTAGATGTTGTATTAAAACCTGCAACAAAGTGAACATAACAACATAAATTTTATAAACCATATAAAAAATGGAAGAATGACAAAGTAGGATGCTACCAAAAGCAATCTCTAGTGCAAAAAAAAATTCAATTACATCTTAGGTACAAAAAAAATAGAGTAAAAGGGTGTTTTCAACATTGTACACACTTATCCTGTCACTTACTTCAAGTATAATCAATCACCAAGTAAAATATAGGAAAAAAAAGTGTGATTGACTGTCACAATGGAAGTAAATTTCATAGATCTCATGATTGCTTGTAGGAATATTTCTTACTAGAAAAATGTTGAACATGATTAAAAAGTGACTATCATCCTCACTGGATGAAATGTCTACTACAATCCCTTTTGTAAAATAAATATGGAAAATTTCCAAGCAATGTTACATTAAGATCTGTTTAAACATCAGTTTTTGAAATATAAATATAATTAGAACAAAATAATATTAATGTTTACAAGCAACCAAAAGCAAGCCAACAAGACTCAAAAGTACATTCAATTTCAGTTGAGAAGTAAGAGAGTAAAGTAAGTGTGGATAAGAGCCTCACAACTAAGGACCATCTAGAAAGATGTGTGTGTGTGTGCGTGTGTGTGTGTGTTTGAATGTGTATCTCTATGTGAAGTGTGTGTGCATGCGCATGTGGTACAAGATCACCACCAAAAAGCCTAGATCACCAAAAATCCTGCATAAGATTATCCATGATTCTAGCATCAAGCAGTGCTAGAGGTGCCTATCCAACAAAAGCAGGAAGGATCAAGGTAGAGAAAAAAGACAGGTGAAAAAATGTGTTGGAGCCTACAACAAGTTGCTCTCAGTAAAGAAGTGAAAACAACTAAAAATAAGAAAGGAAAGCCAATAAAGTAGAGACCCAAAAAGCCTCCTCCCTATTCAAATCTATGATGCTTGTCCCAGTGTCTCTTCACACTTTTCCAATTCTGGCATAAAGCACAAAGGCAGGGAAGAAAGGCACAAATCTGAAAAAACATCATGCATGCATCATTTATATAAATGTAACCCACAATATAACACAAAACCCTGCCTAAGAGACAACCAGGCATCTGCTACAAGCAGACAGACTAGAAGAAAAAACAAACTATCATCCTTGCAAAACATGACAAAGAAAAAGAACTTTGAGACCTCAAATACCCCACCCAAATATCTTAATCAATTTGTAGAGAAAACAAGTGAAGTTCTTAAATTTAGTTTAATTTCTTGATTACCAGATGAAGAAGCCTTCTCTTAAATTTGGTTTAATTTCTTGATTACCAGAAGAAGAATCCTTCTAAAGGAGTGGTACCTACATAATAATACTAATTGAGCAGAGAAGGGGTACTGATCAACATCTTCATTTACTAAGTGATTCACATATTTATTAAATCCCCTCAAATAGTGCTTAAATTCTTATTTGGTGAAATGGTGGCTAAAAATAATGATTTATTTGATAATGCTCCTTAACCTCCAATCTATTAGGCCATTTTTTGTCAAACCATTGATCACAAGTGAGTTTCCTTCCACTTTGAGTTGCCTAAATCTAGAAACAACTATTATTTTAATACCTTCCAGGACCACCAGGGCTTCAGCGACGTTGTTTGTTTTAATTCTCAAATAAATTGAGTCTCCTTTCACAAAGACACCATCCACCATTCTAAAGGAAATACCTACTCCAATAGGTCTCGGGTTCCCTTGAGCAGCTCCATGAAATTTCATTTTAATGGAACCACACTTATGAAAAACTTAGTACACCTTACTATGTTTTGCCAATTTTTTAGAGCTCCTTTCCCAAGGGTGGGAGGAGCCAACTCCATGTTCTATAAAAGTTATAATTCCAAAGTTAAGAGTCTAAATTTCAAACTAGCTAAATGAGAAATGTGGAAACCTTGATAGAAGCATAAGTTTTATTCATACACATCTCCAAGATAGTGCTTATTCTAAAAATCCATTGATTTCATTGCAACTATATACCCCAAATAGTAAAGTTGAAAGAAATATGCCACAGAAATCCATCTCTGGGAGAATCCAATAGCCAACTACATAAATGCTTTCTAAAACTTTACAAAAATACTCAAACCATGTTGACCTGAAGCAATACAAAATTTCATATCTATTTAGAGTAGGGGCAATGCAGTAACAAATAATTAACCCTCTCCACATCTCTATGACACAAAACACACTGAGACATGCCAAGGAAATCTCTTTTCCTGAGGTTATCCTATGGGCAAAAATTCATTTAAGACCAACTACCCAAACAAGTGCATTACATTTTGGGGGAAAGTTGCTGCTCCAAATCAAATCAATTGGCGAATCAATAAGTGGAAGTGAATCCGTTCTACAAAATGGAATAACCTGCATTAACCTGAAAGTTATTGTTTGAAATCCCATTCTAAATCAAAGAATCATATTTATCTAAACATAGATACATAACTCAGTAAGCTTTTCCCTTAACAGAATTTTCCAAAATTCCATGGAGTTTTAGAATGGGGGGAAAGGGGGAACACAAGGTTGGATTTCAGGGTGTGGGGACTAAGGCATTGACCCAAAAGTGGGGACAAGGTGCAAATATAATATTATACTTGATATAATAGTTATAAAAAGATCTTTGAGAAATTGCAGTTTATCTAAGTCTTTACTCTTTTATGTAAAATTAAGTTGTAAACTACTAAACACTAAACATAATAAATCAATAGGACCAACACTGAACAATGCATTGAAAATTTGAATATCAATATATTATTATTTTTAGAATAAATAGTTGGGGGTTCTATAGGGGCCTTTGCTTGGAAATATAGAAGTGTCATTACAATAAATGCGTGGAAGCCCATGAAGCAATAAATAGCATAATAAACTCTAATATTGATAACAAAATGCCACCCAAAAATCCCTTTCAACTTGGGGAAAGAGCAACCACCTTCAAACTAAGAACATCCTACCTTTTAGACTAGAATCTAGAGCAACATGCACAAGGAATTTTAGAAAAGACACAACCTAAGAATAACACATCGTACGATCTCCAATATAGATGTTGTGGAATGAATTAGTAGCAAAGAAATGAATAAGAATCCAAAAAGGTAGTGTCTAACACCACCAACAGATTCCTTAGCAAACACTCTAGCACCCCCTCCAAAGGATGAAGCACCTCTGCAATATATTACTTCTTCAATTGAGAAGCTCCTAGGCTTGCCTAGAAGGATTTGGGGTTTTAGATACACATCCCTCATAATATCTCCACATACTTTATAATTATATGCACCATATTACCGCAAAATGTGGGGATTGTGTGATTAGTTACACCTCAAGCCTTCCATCACAATGTGTGACCATTATGATTAGCTTGTGCAACATTGGGAGGATGTCATGACATAAGGCATGCAATATATGTGCCTCTTGCTCCAATATTCAAGTAGTATTTTTCATTATCTTCAAATTCCTTGCATCCAATGCTTCATAAGACTTCTCCTTTTTCACTTCCTCATGTTTAGGGCTGAGCTTTTTCGAGAGTAAGACTGTTCCTTCAAATTGCTCTTGGAGGATTATTTGCAAGAGCTTCATGCACAAGGTTGCATCTAGAACCCTTGTAGCTATTTTTACAATAAAAAATTTTCATGCTAGGGGCTTAGAAAGAGGTGACCCATTAACCCCAAGGTCTTCCTCTCCTAGCATTTCATTTACATATACCAGGGTTACTTTTGAATTATAGATAAACATAGCCTAGAGGGGCTTGTCAGACACTGTCTTTACACCTTTGGTTATGGTCTCTTTTCAATGCTTAGTGGAAATCCATCCCAAAATACCTCCACCATGCAAACACAACCAAAAAAAACAATACCTACAAGACCAAAAAAGAAACTTGAGAATTGCAAGAACATTTAGCTATGTGTGGAGATGCAAGAGCATGAATTCAAAATTTCCAAAAAGATGCAAATAAAAGATCCATGCAAATTCATTTGGGGGAAAATTAATATGGCTAGATCGATAATTAGGGTGGCTAACTAGGAGATTTCCTATGCTGGATGCAATCAAGGATGAGTTGAACTTGAGTTTGAGAGCCCATATTGGTGTAAAAATGGTGCAATCAGGGAAATCATGTGGGAAAAAAAATTGATTCTAAATCACCTATTTTGTCAATAAGGAATTGCTAAAGTAGTTTGACTTAGGAAAGGGGCAATTTTGTAACTAAAAAGAAAAACAACAATTTTCAAAAGGCGACAATGCACAAATGCATAGTAAATGGCTAGTTGAAGGAAGGTTACTCATGTCACATGTGTTGTGTGCTAGATCGTTGGATCATCATGGGATTTCCTTGTATTCCTATGCTATTTTAAGCACTTACAAAACTAGGTATAATTATTTTCCTTCATTGGGTCTCTTTGTTGGAGGATCCTTCCCATTCATAGAACTGGCACCTATAGGGGAACCCACGTTTTCATTTTTGATAGGCATTTCTGGTGCAACACTGAGCACGTCCATATTCCCAAACTACCGTGACAGTAGGAGGCATGCAAGCTAGCCTACACAACATTTGGCATTACATCTGCCAAATTGTGATAGGTATGGAGGAACCTACAACTCCTAGACCATTCTCACCAAGTACTACTTTAAAAAACCTTAAAGTGGACATCACTTGATAGTTAAAAAAATTGTACAAGAGGGTTGTTAGGTACACTACCATGTAGGTAGGGGTTGTGAGCCTTATGTGATTTCCTATGACATGTCATTCTAAAACTAAACAAGAACCCAAAACACACACCTAACAACCTAGAGCCATACAACTGGGATTCACTAATCCAACATAACAATTCTACCATCTGCTTCTCCCACGTGTCATCCAACATGGTGGAGGTGCTTGACACAATTTGCACAATTTTCCAAGAAAATTTATATCAGAGTCTTCCTTGGCATGGCTTAAGACATGTGCAGATGATATTCTCTCTATAGATAGGCTTGGGGGAAAGTATTTGTCAGATCTTGTGAAAAGTGGTAAGGAACTTGCAGAGAATGAGACATTGATCAGAGAAACATTGGACAGTCTGGATGCATTTGAAGCGAGCTTGGAGTGGCTAAAAATGGTTTTTGGTTCAAATGTTGAGTTTCCATGGCAATGTGTGTGTGATATTGTTTTGAATCACTCAAAGAGTTTGTGGGATGAACTTTTTGAAAGCATTTTTGCTATATGGATGAAACAAATAATAGTTGATGGATTTTCATATCTCCGTGAGAGAGTTAAGGTTTGTAAATTCCTTGAAGCCATAGTTACATCTCTGGAATGTTACAAAGATGTTGAAACACATTTGCACAAATTAACTACTAGTGAGGGTTGGCTTGTCAAGAGAGGGGGCCTAAAAAGTGTCAATTTACTTGGGTTGAGTTTTAGATTTATGATGAAAAATGATGAAGACTGTTTTGGTTGCCTTAATGCTTATTTTGGAACTGAGGTTAGTCAAATAAAAGATACCATAGATGAGGGGTCCAAGAATATTATGGAAGACCTCCAAATTTTTCTTTATGCACATAAATCTCCTTCAAGGATAAATGATTTAGCACCTTATTTGCAAGAGCAATACTTCCATTTTATCTCAACATTGATTGTTAAGATTGAAGAACATCTTGTACATATTTTAGAAACTCTCTATCAAGAAATGAAAAATGAGGAGATGCCAGAAAAAATGAACAAGGAGACACTAGAACTGATAGTTATAGTGGAAAGGGCACTTTTCTTAGGAAGGATTTTAGTTGCTCTCAGGTAGAAATTGGTGTTTCTAAATACTATTGTTACCAATTTGACAAAGAGGGAATTGTTGGATCCATGTAGAGAGGATACAACATTGAACAACTAGTAGCATATAACCAGTGAAATGAATAAAGTTAGAACATAAGAGACTACTCAGGCTAAATGTATAGAATCACAACTGCATACTTCACACTTTTTGCTGTCCGTTCTTGCACTCTTTTGGGTCACTCAGTCATTATTATGTCTCATTTTTCCCATTTCTATTCCCAAAACTCATCACAGGTGCGCCAAGTCACTCAACCTAAAATCCCTTCTACTGTAAAACTATGTTCCCCATCTTTCAAATGGTTCTATCTTGAGGGCATGTGCTAGTGTCTAGTTCGAATTTAAATTCAAATCCCCTCCAAACCCATGAATGATCACCCTAGTGAGTTTTTTAATAGTTGGTCATTTTATAAAAGAAAACTTAGCACTCATTTGGAACCCTCATTTCTCTCTCTAACATCTTGATCCTCCTTGTATTCATCTACTCCCTGAAAAACCTTCATTTTTCCTTTTTTTTGAAGAACATGCACCCTTTTATGCTCTGAAAAGTTCTTGGTGGATTACATGATGTTTTTAAAGCATTGTTAGACAATTTGGTTGTTTTTATTTATTTTCCAATCTGTCTTTTAAGTGTATTTGCATGTGTCTTGTGGGGACATGTCTCCTGAAAGTTAAGAGGCATTCCAGAGAAGTATCTGGAGAGAGCCAAAACTATCTTGGTCATTTTCTAGGCATAGATAAACCCATCTCCCATTTCAAAATATAGTTCTATCACAAAGACACATACTAGGAGTCATATTCACTTGACACAAAGTTTACATAATCATCATTTCACAAACTTGAGATAAGAAAAAAATATGCAAATCATTCTAGCACTTTGACAATTAGAATGTAGTGAACTATGGACATACCTAAATATCATCATTGAAGACAAGGTGAGATGAAGAGTACTTCTCCAGCAAGGTAAAGGAATTGTGATTAGAAAAGTCTTCAAACTGTCATAAGAGCACATGTTTCTTCAGTTTCCTTAAGATTTTGTAAGCTAAAGCAATAAATAGCATAATATGGATTAATTCTCTGAAAATCACAAATAATGGATTGACAAATATTTTTCATATATTATTTCTTGCAACAGCTAAACATTGTAGATTAGATATTAATTGAAGATGCAATTATTATAGAAAATTGTGTTAGGTATTCACTATTAGTTACAACAAGGAAAATTCTACAGGAAAACTTAGACCATATTTTTAACCCAATTTGACAAAGGAATCTCAAGTTAAAGATCTAATTCAATTAAAAGCAGGGGCTCCTCCTGACCTGGATAAGGACTTTCTCTCCATAAGCTTGTTTGACAACATACATGAACTCATGAAGGTCACCATATTCCTTGAGCACATAATATAGTTAGAAATTTTTACTATGTAGACTTGGGCCATAGGAAAAGTTAGAAAAGTAAAGATGCCAATATTTTCTAGTCAAGAACAAAACATGGCCTATAGCATGTCTCTATTTAATCCCTACATAGAATTCATCATTCAACAATGTTCCATTGTTGGTCCCAACATCAATAGTTACTGGAAGGCACTGCTCACATACAAATTGTCAGACTAGAATCAGTGTCATATATGGTGGAGGCTATCATATAGCATAATTCAGATCCAGATTACAAAAAATGAATTTTACTCTAGAACTTAGTGCCAACCTTTTGAAACATACACAAGAAAAGGGAAAAACATTGATACCTTTTATATGGTATCTTGCTAGCTAAAATCCATTTAACGAACTAAGATTATGCAAATTTGTGCATGAGAAGCAATACAGATAGTACTCTGATAATCAATAGAAACAAGGTGGTCTATGCAACTTGATAATTTTCTAAGTCAAGTTTTATGTTGTACCAATTTTCCAAAATCAACCAGAAATAAGTTACCACTAATAGATGTTATCAATTTTTCACACAACTCAAATTGATAGAGTTGGTTGATTAAAGTTCATTTTAAGGTGAAGAATTTCAGTTGTTGAGTTTCAAGAAATGCAATGTGCTTTTCATTTTCCATATATAATTTGCAGCATTAAGTATTGCATAAAAGAAAAATAAGTGCTTTCATTTTGTCATTTATTCACAATGTTCCATACATTGTTTGCAAAAAAGAAGAAAGTACATAATTGAACAAGTATTTCACAAATGTTGTTTTTGTATTCATTGGAGTAAAAAGGAGAATCAAGTGTCCCACACAATTCATGGGAGTAGATGAAAAATGAATCACAAAGAATATTCTACACTACTAAAGATAAAGGAGAAAAGAGCATGTAAGAGAGGACATAATCATCATTGACTAGTTGTGTCTTCAAGTTGACTTCAGTAGTGAGCTCTTTTTTCTGTTTCTGTGCTCCAAGTGAACCTACAAGTGGATGAAAGCTTTGTTAGAGCTCATACTATGAAATTTCCTACATTATCCATCAACAACAATGTAGAATATTGTTTATGATGCATTGAAACAATTGAGAAAAATCAAGAAGTGTGTCAGAGAATCTAAAGGAGGAAACATCAAAAGAAACTTCTAAATTTATTATTTTTATCTAACACTGTTTGTTTCTTGTGTAGGTATAGGAAAATCCATGTTGTTGATTAGTTTTGAATATTTTAAAGCATGTGGTGTAAAACGGGCTCCTACAAGGGTTGAGACCCAGAATGCTGCCCCTCAAAATTCCATAGAGGGATTTTAGAAAGGAAATAATTTAGCTTTTTTCAAGAGATATGCATCTAAAGGAGTACATCAATTATCATAAAAACTCAAGCAATTGACCATTCAGGACAATCAAGTCTAAAGGTGCAATGAATTGAAGATCATAAATGATCAATTGCTGAAGTGGATCATCATAAGGAGTGTCACCTCAAGTGATTACATGAACTTTAGGATCATCACCCTTCCATGATCATTAGCTTAAAGGATAAGATGATAACCATACAAGTGTAGTGAACTTGTCCAAGACAGTCAAATAAGGTGAAGGAATAGCTATATAAAAGGTGCAACCATGACAATGGGCAGCAATAGAACAATTGTCTTGTATGAGTAAAAATCATCGTCAAGAAGAGAGGACAACACTGCATAATGAAATAGGTATTTATCTTTGTTACTATGAAGTATCAATTTATTGATCAAATACAAAGATAGCAACCAAGAGATCATGAGTCACAGATGTAGCTACAATTTTTATGCCAAATGGACAGCCATTCAACCTTCATGATCAACTGTAGGATGATAAAAATGATGCCATGAAGATACAGTTGTAGTGCATATTCATATTTATTCATGCCTTAGCCAGTGAAGTGGAGGAGCCTCAACTATTCAATATGATATGTAAGTGCATTTGATGTAATATAGTGAATTGAATTGAACAAACAAGATCTCAATGCCAGAGGAAGCAGTCACCATGCTTGTATTGCAAAAGATAACCCTCACTAGTCATCATCAATGGAAGGAAAACAACTATGTTCTTCTCAAGGGTCATGAAGAGAAAAAATGCATGGATATTATGGGAAAACAGTAATAAAGTAGAATGCACAAAGTCATAATGCACTATGTTCCATATATGAATATCATAAAACTGTATGAAAATTTCAAAAGGAAGCATGGATTTTGCAAATGGACAGCCATTGAAGCAATACAGGAAGCATAAAGGAAAAGTATAAGGAGAACAAATACAAATAAATGTCCCCAAGTAGCAATATCATGAGAATAATGGACTATGTTATGGATTATGCATTTAAAATTCCAATAGGATTCATTTGTTTATTCTAAGGAGCTCTCAGATATTGAAGACATTAGGATCATGCCCTTCTATTCTTTGGAATTCTAAATTGCATAAAGATAACGATGTCAATATGAAAATAGTATGACAAAAAAATAGCAAGGTCGTGGAGGGAGACCTTGCAGTCACAGATCTGTGGGTACAATTTTTTGACAATGGGAGATAAAAATGCATGAATAATACAAAAAGAGCTTCAATCTTTGTCAATCATAGAAGTACAAGATGACAGCTTGTAGATGGAACAAGCAATGGATGTAATATGCATAAGTCCAAGAGAATCATCATTCACATGAGGGTAATGCATGGAAAAAATCACCAAGCTCTTATTGCAAAAGAGAGATCCACAGGATATCATCAATAGAAGACAACTATACCCTTCTTAATATCATGGAGAGTAAAAGAGCATTGATGGTAAGAAAACAACAGTGCACTCTAGTTTCACTATGTGCTCTCAACTTAAAATGATATGAACAAAATATGGTGTTGCCATGAAGTGAGTGCAATGGAAGACAATCACTTTCAGCAAGTGAATTGGCTACACTATAAGTCATAGGAGGTCATCATTATGCTACAGAGAGTTTATTTTTGGAGATAATATTGCCAATTATTTCATAATGAAATAACTGATGGGCCTTAACCAAAGCAATTAGAGGACTTGTAGTCATATGTAATAGTTTTAAAGTGGTATGGTGGCGATAAGGAATAGTGCTTCATTGTATCTTTTTTAGAATAAAGAGATATGACAAACATTGAATGGAAATACAAAAGCACAGATGCAGCCATTATAATCATTTATAGGAAATAAAGCATGATAGTTCACTATTAAAAGGAAATCCATGAAAATTCAATGTAGTCATGATGATTTTGAGGGGAAATGCAAGAAGGAGGAACTCACGGGATGTGCATCTGTTGCAAAATAAGGGTTTCAAAATACAACCCAATTTTGCCAAATTCAAGGTTGTGAATAAAGTTCTCTTTGTTTCCTAGATAGAGGAGGAAGCCTCAAGATTGTATCTGGCAAATAAGAACACCCAGAATGTATAATGTAACTACACAAGTTGAGGGTTCGAGCAAGGAGTTGTGTCTAAAATATAGACCCATTATGAGTTTTCCAGCCATGGCTTTGCATGGGTTACTATTTCATTTGTCTTTCCAGGAAATAAAAATATTATCTTTTGCATTTTGCAAGAAATGAAGAAACCCCTAAAGTTTTTTCTCGGAATGAAGAGAACGTAGAAAACCCAAATGGAAAAAATGCAACCATAGCTATAAGACATGGAAAATATGTAAACACAAAAGCTTCATTCACTGTAAGCTCGAATCAAGTTGTTCCCAACAAAAAATAAGAAAATAATATGAGATTCAAGCTTACCAAGCTTTGCACTATGGAAGAATACATGTAAACCCGCGGTCCTCTTCCATCATTGTCTTCCAAAAAACTCAAGTTAAGCTCCTCAATGGCAGTCGAGAATGCAAGAAAAATGGAGGATATGCTAATACAGAATACAAGAATGAAAGAATGCACCAGAAAATGGTGAATACCGCGGCATGGAAGCTCGAGAATGCTTTCAAATGGAGAACAAGAGAGGTCGTAGTTGGGAATACTTGCCCTTTGCAATTTCCTTCAAGATTTTTTGAGAAGAATAGACTCAGAAACTGCAAAGATGAGGAACTCTAGCTCGAATCCTAGAGGCATGGCGGTTGCATTTAGAGCTTTCTCCAAAATGTCAAACTGAAAATGAGGCCGAAAATTGGGGGGCTCGACTTTTGTGTCCAGGGTTTCTTTCTTACCCTAATTCGTCTATGTGATTTTTTATCACATCATTTTAGATTAAAATGCCCTTCATTAATACCTTTATGGTATTTTACCTTTGCATATATTTCCCTCACCTAGGCTCATGCCTTAGGAATATTTCTTAACATTTGGAGGGGAAATCAAACATTTAATTTGCCTTAGGTTTTCCTTTTTGTGATTTTTGAGAAATCATAAGTTAACACTTTATTATACTTTTATAATTTTTCATAAAAAATCAAATGTCATGAGAGCCTTGGTAATTTGTTTTGATTTTTGCAAATATCAATGTTTTGTTTTTTATTTGCAAAATCAAAAGGATCAAAGCCAAATTGCAAAAATCAAAACAACAAGAGTTTTCTTTTTGAGAAAATCAAAACTGCAAGATATTGTAAAGCCTTTGATTGGGTCCCAAGCCACTTTCTACATCATTTGCTTCTTGCTGACATAATTTTTGATACTTTCACAAGGGATATTCATACAATTCAAGGATTATTAGACTACATTATAAATACAATTGATGAAATAGGCATACCTACTTTACCTTACACTTTTGGCATCTATCTTGAAATGTTTATGCTTATTCCATTTCTACATCATCTTATCTTAAATTCTTTTTTGAGATGATGTGATCCTTATAGTCTTCATGACATTGGACAACTAATGGTGACTTTTCAAAAAAAATTATGGTTTTTAACTTTTTACTTCCACTCAATAAGCCCTTTCTAAGTTACATTTTTTTTTCAAAACACAGTTGAGTGTAATCACTACATACTCTACATAATAGGTTTCTTTTCTTCACTTCTAGAAACTTGGTTTCTCTCCTTGCGAAAATCTTCCAAGCTTCTCTCCTTACTGAAGCTTGGCACTTATTCAAAGAAAACTAATTAGACACTTGGTTAGCCATCCAGTTTTTCCAAACCTAATTTTAGTGTAAGATTTATGAAAAACACATTTCTGGAGATAACATGCATCACTAGTTGTGCTTCAGATAGTATTTCTAGCTCTATTTTCATGCATTACCTTTCCATTGGGAAAACCCTTAGATCTGGGTCTGGTTAGTTCTCAATCCAGGTTTGGTGCAAGTACAATCGGGGTATGGGTTGAGTCTTTTTTCACTTTTTTGTTTCTTCTTGTTATTTGCTAAGTATCCCATTTGCTCGGTGTAGACCCTAGCTTCGAGTCTACTTCAAATCTAGTTTGGGATCCAGGTTGATTTGGATGGGGATTCAGACAAGGGGGTGTGCTTTTAATTGTGAGTTCATCTTGGATGAACCTGAGAAAACCCACTCACAACAAACACCTAAAGATTCCAAAAAATAAAATTCACTAAAACCATGGCAAGTGACTTACCTAAAAATTCTACACAAATTGTGTCATGGTGTCGAAGATGCTGATGATACATACTCTAAAACCCTCGTCAAAACCTTATTTTCAGGTTGCAGCTTGCCAAATTGGAGAAGTGAAAGGTCAATACCAACAAGCAAGAGTTTGGATGAGCAGGAAACCAATAGTGGCAGGGAAAGTAGCAAAAAACTATGAAAAAAATCCAAAAAAATGACTAAAAAATGATGATCGGCTAAGATTCATTTAATCCTCTTGCATTGGCATGGACACAATTTTATTAGTTAATTTCTATGAATAATATATATTTTTTAAATATTGATGGAATGTCAATTTTTAGATTTTAGTCTATGGTATAATTTAATAGTTTCAATTTAGTATATGTAAATGAAATGAGTGGTATTAATAGCATATGTAGTTGAATAATACAATTCTATATCTTTATATGTGGCAAATGGTTTGAAGCAATGGTAAATGAATTGGAATTTTCAAGAAGTGACTCTTCTAAAATAACAAATGTAATGTTTTTCACATTCATTCATAGAAGCTTCAAATTTAATGCACTTCTAGCCAATGCTAAGTGGCAATGGTAGTAATATATACCTGGGAAATTTCTTTTTTATTTATATGTGTGTTCATTTAAATTATGTATGTTAATATGTTAGAGAGTATGTGTTGAAATTATGGCTCCCTAACATAATGAGTAATAAAAGTTAAAGAATGTAAATGTTAAATTTTTTATAAAATATGTGAAGGCCTTAAGACTTCACTGAGAGGAAATTCCTTCCATGCAATAGGTATTTTTGGTGCATCAAGCAACCTAGGTGGCCAAATGGCCCACTTAGGTGGGGGTCCCATGAGGGGGGCTTAAGCTCTATGGATTATGATCAAATTCAAAGGAAAAAAGAATAGAGGAGTAATAGTCATTTATTTAGTCATATATTTAGTCATTTTTATTTGTCTAATATTAGTCATTTATTTGGTCATTTTTATTTTTATGATATTTGTCATTTATTTAGTCATTTAGTTGTGATTTTACCTAATGACCAAATTAGTCATTTATTTGCCAAATACTACTAGTGTTAGTCACGTGACTAAAAGTTTTAGTCACATAGTCATTTATTTGCCAAATTCTACTAGTGTATAAGGCCTATATAATAAACCCTCAACCATATACACTCAAACCTAAACCCTATATCATATACCCTCAACCCTAAACCATATCCCTCAACCCTAGGCCCTAAAACCTATAGGATGAACCCTCGAACCCCCATACACTCAATCCTAAATGTTATACCCTCAACCCTATACCCTATATCATATACCCTCAACTCTAAACCCCACACTCAGCCCTAGGTCATAAAGCCTACACACTCACCTAAACCTTATACCTCCAACCCTCAAGGTTCCTATACCCTCAAACCTAAACCTTATAACTTAGTATTATATTCTCAACCATAAACCCTATACCCTATTGTAGTAACGAAAAAAGTATCATTTCTCCCTTGGTTTGGGAATAATTGTCATTGAATTAACCTAACTATGTCTTAGAATAGTGTTATTATGTGTTGTACACATTCAAATCATTCTAGGGCCCTTATTTGTTTAAAACTTACCTTAATTTTTCCTTTGCAAAAGTGTTGTAAAGTGTTGTAACACACTTTCACACTTTTCTAAGGTTTATTCAATTAATTAAGCCTAATGGGCCCCTTTTAATGAAATATACCTAATGTGTACCCTATTTATGGTGTTTTAAAGTGTTGTAACACAATTTCACACTTATCTAGGGTCCTCTTAATTAATTATGGTTAATTGGAGTTAATTGGCCCCTTTAATTCAAATTTAAGCCTTAATTATGACACCTCCCAAAGATCTATCCCAAAACCCACAATTCAAATTTCGTAACATTTAATTGGGAAAATCAATGTCTTGGAAAATGGTGTTAGGACCCATTTACCCTTGGTGGCGAATGGGTCCTCCCTCTATAGGACCCCCCTTTATCAGTTGATTCTAAATGGGTTTTTGATGTTCTTTCATGCCTTGAAGGAATGGTCCTGGAAAATAGTGTCAAGACCCATTCACCCTAGGTGGCGAATGGTTCCTCCTTTCATGAGGAACCCCTTTTTGAATTTCATTGTGGTGGGAATTTAATAATTTTTATCTCTATATTCGGTGTCAGCTTGAATTGTTTGCATTTCGTGATTAATCTCTTGATTTAGTATAAATAAGGGTTTAATTCACATAGTTTCACCTAGCAAGTTTATGAAGCATTCTAGAAATTTCAAGAGATCATTATAGAGCATCACAAGAGAATTTTCAAAGGTAGATTATCAAGTGTTTATTGCAGCAATTCAAGATCATTCCATCATGTCTAGGGTTTAGTGCATTCATACATGTTGTTGAGCTAAGATTGTGAGTGTAGCATTGAGGATATACTTGCAAGCATTGTTCACATCTTATTCAAGGATCAAGATCTACATTCTTCATGGCTACTACATGTTAGATTGTAGATTTGCATTACAATACAACATCTAAGTATCCACATTGCATCATTTCATGTTTCATGCTTCAATTTCCTTATTTCATCATTTGATTTAATTACCTACAAGGGGTTTGACTTAGGAAAACACCTATTCACTAACAATCAACAAGTTTTTCTTCGCTTGAGTGCATGTGTTTGTGGATTTATGGGTTGAAGATCAAGTGGAGAGCAATTTTAGAGAAAAAATGTCAAAGTTGTAAAGTTGTAAAGTTGACCTTTAAAGTGAAAGAATGAAGAATTGAAGCTAAATAATTAAGAATAGGTTTTCATGAGCTGATAACTCGGGATTTGAGAGTACAGAAATCAAGGAAATAACCCAGATCTTAGTTTCAGAAACCCTAACAAAGACCCATTCGCCACTAAAGGCGAATGAGTCCTTTGTGCCCTAAAAATAGGCTTCTTATAGCAAGGTACACACCTGTTTGAGATCTAAAAACTTCCCTCATAGTTGCTATAACAGTTAGGCATCATTTCTGATTGTTATTTGCATCTTTTGGCTCTCATAATTGCATATATTTTAGGTGGGAAAACTAAGTGGTTCGTCATCTTATTGATTCATTTTGATGAACCCTATTTTCCACCTAATCACCTATATCGTCAATTGTAAACCCCAAACCCTACAATCTAAACCTTAATACATAAAAATTATACCCTATATGTTAAGCCCTAAAACCCAACATTAATAATTTAACACTAAATCATACATAATTAAATTTAATCCCTAAACCCTCAACTCTCAACTCTCTATCATAAACCATCAACCCTAAACCCATAAACCATAGTCCCTATACCATAAATAATAAATAATTTAGAGATATTAAAGGGAGAGAGGAGAGAGAGAAATGGAGGAGATATAGAGAGAGGCGAGATAGAGAGAAGAAAGGCAGTGAAAGAAAGATATGTGAGATAGAGAGAAGAGATATCTACATAGGGAGGGAGGGAGAGGTAGATAAGGAGGGATGAGGGTAGAGGTAATATGGGGAGATAGATAGAAAGCTAAGATACAAAGATCTAGGTAGATAGAGGAGAGAGAAAGAGAGAGGTTAGATAGGGAGAGGTAGATCTAGGGGAGGGAGAGAAGTGAGATAGAGAATAATATAGATGGGGAGGAGAGTAGAGAGGGGGATATGTGAGACTTAACCCTAAACTCCTTATCCATAACCCCAAACCCTATACCCTATACCATCAACACTAAACCTTATCCCTCAACCCTAGGAACCAAAGCCAATAGGTTAAACCCTTAACCATATACTCAACCCTATACCAGGTATATTGCAAACCCTAAACCTTATACCCTATACCCTCAACCCTAATCCCTATCCTTCAACCCTAGTCCCTAAACCCTATAGTCTGAAATCTCAACCCTCAACCCTATACCATTTACCCTCTTGAACCTAAACCCTATACCTCAACCTTGGGCCTTAAGGCCTATATAATAAACCCTCAACCATATACACTCAACCCTAAACTCTATACTGTATACCCTCAACCCTAAACAATATCCATCAAACCTAGGCCCTAAAGCCTATAGGATGAACCCATGATCCCCCATACACTCAATCCTAAATGCTATACCCTCAACCCTATACCCTATATCATATACCCTCAATCCTAAACCATACACTCAATCCTAGGCCGTAAAGCCTATACAATCTACCCTAAACCTTATACCTTCAAGCCTCAAACCTAAAACTTTCACTCAATACTATACTCTCAACCCTAAACCCTATACTCTATATTGTTAGCTGTAAACCCTACACCCTATGACCTAAACCTTGATACATAAACTATATACCCTATATTTTAAACCCTAAAACCCAACATTAATAATTTAAAAATAAAACCTACATAAACAAATTTAATCCCTAAACCCATAAACCATAGGCCCTACACCCTAAATAATGAATAATTTTTAGATATATTAAAGGAAGAGAGGAGAGAGAGAGACATGGGAGAGAGATAGAGGTGAGATAGAGAGAAGAGAGGAAGAGAAAGAAACATGTGAGATAGAGATAATAAAGACCTACGTACGAAGGGAGGGAGAGGTAGATAAGGAGGGATGAGGGGAGAGGTAGGAATGGGAGATAGATAGAAAGATGAGATAGAGAGATCTAGGTAGATAGTGGAGAGAGAGAGGTTAGATAGAGAGAAGTAGATCTAGGTGAGAGAGAAGTGAGATAGATAATAATAGAGATGAGGAAAGTAGAGAGAGGGAGATGTGAGACTTAACCCTAAAATCTATACCCATAACCTAAAACCTTATATCCTATATCGTTAGTTCCCTAAACCTTATCTCTCAATCCTAGGAACTAAAGCCAATAGGTTAAACCCTTAATTATATACTAAACCCTATACCCTATACCCTCAACCCTAAACCCTATACCTTATACCCTCAACCCTAAAACTTATACCCTATACCCTCAACCCTAAACCCTATCCCTCAACCCTATTCCCTAAATCCTATAGGATGAACCCTCAACTCTCAACCCTATACCACATACCCTCTTGACCCTAAACCCTATCCCTGAATCTTAGACCCTAAGGCCTATATAATAAAGCCTCAACTATATACACTCAACCCTAAACCCTATATCATATACCCTCACCCCTAAACCATATCCCTCAAACCTAAAGACTATAGGATGAACCCTCGAACCTATACACTCAATCCTAAATGATATACCTTCAACCCTATACACTATATCATATACCCTCAAATATAAACTCTACACTTAGCCTTGGGTCATAAAACCTATACACTCTACCCTAAATATTATACCTTCAACCCTCAAGGTTCCTATACCCTCAAACCTAAACCTTATAACTTAATCTTATACTCTCAACCTTAAATTTTCAACTGTAAACCCTACACCCTATGACCTAAACCATAATGCATAAACCTTATATCCTATATGTTAAACCCTAAAACCCAAAAAAAATTAACACTAAAAGCTACATAATTAAATTTAATCCCTAAATCCTCAACTCTCAACTCTCCATCATAAACCATCAACCCTAAACCCATAAACTATAGGTCCTACACCCTAAATAATAAATAATTTAGAGATATTAAATGGAGATAGGAAAGAGATACATGGGAGAGAGATAGAGAGAAGTGAGATAAAGATAATAGAGGAAGAGAAAGAGAGATATGTGAGATAGAGATATGATAGATCTACATAGGGAGGGAGGGATAGATAAATAAGGAGGGATGATGGGAGAGGTAGGAAGGGGAGATAGATAGAAATTTGAGATAGAGAGAGGTAGATAGTGGAGAGAGAGGTTAGATAGAGAGAGGTAGATCTAAGAGAGAGAGAGAGGAGTGAGATAGAGAACAATAGAGATGGGGAAGAGAGTAGAGAGGGAGGAGATGTGAGATGATATATAAAGAGGTAGGTAGACCCTCAAACCTCTATCATTGACCATAAACCCTACACCCTAAACCCTAAACACTAGGAGATGTACCTTGAACCCTATACACTAAACCCTAAATATTTACATTAATAATTAACACTAAATTCTATACCCTCTATTGCACATACGGTTGTTGTTGCATCAAAATATTGACTTGTTAATACCCAATACAACTACTAGAGATAATGAATCCACGTGAGGAGGTTAAGTCATGTCACGAACCCGATCATAACGTTGTACAACATGTTGTGTGGTCTTAGAACACGCCCCATTTTTTCTTTTGGAAAAATAGGGACCCCCTATTTTTTTTAGTTTAGATCTAGCTTTCCTTGCAGTCTTTGTGGTTTCCCCAGATCCACCAAACCTCAAAATAAATTACCTTAATGGTCAAAATAGTTGAAAATTTTATCATAAGTTCAAAATCCAAAATTTGGTATTCTTAACAGTTGAAATGTCATCATGAATGGGTAGAACACTAAAAAACAATATGAGTTACTTTTTGGAATTTTTGAGGATACTCAGAAATTAAGTGGGTTCAGGTTCAAAGAATTTTTTTATCTTATGGGAAGAAATTGTGCACCAAACACCCAGTTCCCAGTTCTCGATTTTTTTCAGAATTTCCAAAAATTTGATTTTTTATCATGGATGGAAAGAGCATGGGAAAATAGTGAGGGTTTCCTTTTGATTTTTTTTTAAAATACTTAAAAAATAAAAAGTTATGGCTTGTAGGGAAAAGGGTTACCAGAAGAAAGGTATGCATTTGCAAACTTAAATCATAAAAAAATTCCCAGTTCCCAGTTTTTTAAGAGTTCCCAATTTCTTTTTTTATCCCGTTTTTTCAAGAGTTCCCAATTTTTTCAATAGTTTCTGATTTTTTGAAGAGTTCTTGGTTCCCGGTTCCCACTTCTTTTTTCATAAAAAAAAAATATGAAATTTGAAAAAAACCAATTTCACAAAAACAATGATATCTCCCTCGTTTCTTAACAAAATTTAAAATTTCAAAATGATTTGGAAAGATGAAAGGACGAGGAACAAAACCCAAATAATTGTTTGAGATAATTTACTAAATTCAAAAATTTGGAAATGAATGTTTAAAACAAGAATAATTCACATTTTCACGGGAATACGAATTAAATTTGAACTTATTTGATGTTTGGGAAATATTAATGCATTTTTTAAACTTAATTCTAAATTCATGAATTAAATGTATATGTCAATTAAGTTTATAAATGACTTGATATTTGATAAAGTTCAATTGTTCATTTTGCAGGGAATTCAAGTGACTTTTAATAGGACTACTTGTTGATTTCACCCATGTGAAGAGATTAATCTGCTACCGTTGATTTTGGAGGATGAATCTTGACCATTCATCATTTGTAATTGATTTTATGAGGCCTTATGTTCTATAAAAGGAAGAATGTTGTCTTATTTTCATTAAGTTTAGAATTTGTGGATGTCGGAAGAGTCAAAACTTCTTTAAGTTTTGTTCCTTTTTCCTATTTTCTAAATCATTTTAAATTAAAAACTTTTATGTACATAGAAATTAATCAATATTCAAGCCAATTTGAAAGCTAAATATCTCATGTATCTTTTGTAGTGTCATTTAAGGGTGCATACAAAACCTAATCGGTGTCCAAACTAAACCCCCTTCTTTAAAAGCTTGCACCATTTTATGCCTAGCTGTGAAACAATATGGTGAAGTTTAGAGCGGTTTGATTTGATTTGATTAAATCTTGGGGAATGCATGGAGAATACCTGGGAGCAATTTTACTTTTCAAGTATTTTTAATGCTTTATTTTAGATTAGATGTTTAAATTTCAAAAAATGTACCAAAAAATAGATGAATGAATGGAAATTTATTGTAAATTTTTCTTTTCCATTGTATTGTTGATGCTTAAAACTAAATCTACTTAAGTGATAGAAAATTTGTTTGAAATTCATGAAATATTGTTGTAAATCTTTGATTTCATGAATTTATAAATCTGATGATGAAAGTGTTCAGAAATAAATAAATATAATCAAATTAAAGATCTTTGAACACTAATTAAAGGTTGATTTGGTGAATTTAACAATTATCTTTAGAATCTAACCATTTTTACCAATGTAGTGTGTAAGTCTCTTTCAGAAAAAAATATTGATAATGAACCTTGAGTAAAACTTGCACAGTCAAGACCTGACTAACAGAGCCTTGGGATGGAACAATATCCTTAAGAGTAGATCCCTCTTGAAGGAAGGGGTTAGATGGAAAATTGGTAATGGGAGATCAATTAGGTTCTGGGAGGATAGCTGGATTGGGAGCAGACCCCTTGCTGACAGTCACTTTAATACTTTAAGGGAACACACTAAAAATCTCTTTGGTACTTACATTTCTGATTATACCTCACCCAGAGCTAGATGGAAAAATCTGAAGTTGTCTTTCTTACATTGGCCTAACCTTCTGCCAAAGGTTATGGAGCTTCAAGAGCTTTTGAAAACGGCTAGACTCCCTCTATTTCCCAAGGAGGACAGAATTTTTTGGTCAAAGAATCACATTGGGGAGTTCACTCTTAAGTCTGCTTATCTGCTGCTTCTCAAGTTTGGTGGTGACGTGCAGTGATGGAGGAAGGTTTGGTTTCATTAGCTTATCCCTAAAATAAACTTCTTCTGGTGGACCTCCATCCATGGGAAAATTCTAACTATTGATAACCTTGTCAAGAGGGGCTTTCAATTCCCTAATTGGTGTACTCTTTGCAGAAGGGAAGAAGAAACCATCCCCCATCTTTTTATTCACTGCCAGTTTGCTACCTTGGTCTGGCAGAATGTTTTACAGAGACTGAACATCTCTTGGGTTTTTAATAGAGATATCCATCAATTCATCTTAAATTGGAAATGCCCCTCCAATCATCCTTCAATTAAACTGCTCTGGCAACTTATTCCACCCCACATCTGTTGGTGCCTGTGGAAAGAAAGGAATAACAGGATTTTTAGAGAAAAGGAAAACAATGTGGATGGTCTGCTGATAATCCTTAATAACCTGCTCCTGGATAATATCTCAACATGTAAATGGAAGATGTTTATTAATCCCTCGACTTCTTGGGATAGAAACATTGCTACTACCTAGAATTTACCCAATGAGATCCTGATATTTGACAACTTCAAATCAATTATCAGGAAGCATACTAGATGGAGAAACCCTAAACCGCCCTAGGTTAAGCTTAACTTTGATGGGGTAGCTAGGGGAGGGATGTCAGCTGCTGGAGGTATAATCAAGGACCATTCAGGCAGCCTGGTTGTTGCCTATGCAGGGAAATTGAGTGATCATACTAGTAATCAGGCTGAAGGCATGGCTCTCCTTTGGGGTCTTAAGATTGCGTTGTCACTTGGTGTCAAGACTTTGGAAATTGAAGGTGACTCAATGCTAATTGTGGAAGCCACTAAAGGAAAGATGAAAGTGGGATGGTCCCTAAAAGGTATTTTGGAGGACATTTTCCCTCTCCTAAATGCCCTTCATGACTTTTCTATCCAGCATGTCTTCAGAGAAGGGAATGTGACTGTTGATAGCCTCACGGTGGCGGGTCTTGATACTGAAGGGCTTAGGTGTTGGAAAAATGAGGTTTCTTTGCCCCCCTTGGCTTTGGAGCATTTAAAGGAAGATCTCAAACATCTAAATGATGAGTGCTAGATGGTGCTTACTTATTTTTGTTGGGCTCCTTCTAACTTTGGTTGGAATTTCTGGTGGGAGCTGGCTTTTGAATAATTGGTCGTTATGTGAGGTGATGGGTTTCATATGTTTGTCTGATGGCTTGTACGACCTCTTGTGGGCTGGTGATATGGTGAATCTTTCTATCCCCACTGAGCGATGGTGTCATCATTTTTTAAACCCCCTAAAATTTTGTGTTCAACTTTTTAAGCTTGCAGATTTCATGAGATTTTTGGTGACGGCTAAGTACTACGCTGATATCATGCCTTTACTTGCTATGGCCAATTCGCACAAGGGAGCTATTTCCCTTGCACAGGTTGCGAGAAGTCACATTTATTGCCTCTATTTTTTACTTTTATGGTCACTTTGCCCTGGCCTTTTCCCTTTCGATGCTTCTAGAATTGACTACCAACTCTTCTACCCCGGTTCCCCTATTTTGGTCATCGACATTTTTGGTGTGGGCTCTATGGGTGGGGATAGAGTGCGTGTGGAGCTGGATAGGTGTGACGAGTGGAAAGCGGATGCCACTATTTGGCACATCTATAAAGAGGGTGGAATTGCACAGTATATGGAGGCCATGACAGGTCACGATGAGGGCTTGTCTCATAAGTTTGTCACCTCGTGGAAGGAGGGTAGGGTCACCATTGGTGGCATTTCCTTCAAATTTTCTGAGGAGGTCATTGCTAGAGTTATTGGGCTCTTGAATAGTGGCTGCACTTGGAAGAAAACTACGAAAGTTCCAGACCAGGTCAATCTGAATCAGTTTTTTCGCGGGGATGAGAAACCTGTCAAGTTGTGAGGTGGCTTTGACCGCGAGGCGCTGCCGGAGCCATGGGATAAATTTTGTTTGCTGATCATGAAATATTTCACATTGGAAGGAAGGTATGGGGTCTACTATTATTACCACTTTAATTTCCTCAACCACCTTAGGAACCATCTGCATATTTCTATTCCTTTCTTCCTGTATCATGCTCTTGACAGCACTGTTGCAGAATTTAATGAAGCCACTATCTCTGGAAAGAATTATACTATCCTTCACCAGGGCCTTATGTCTAGGCTTTATCATTTCCATATGGCGCTTTTCCCTGCTCAGCCTATCACTATGCAAGAAGTACCATCTCTCCCTGCTCTTGACGAAACCCTGGTTTCGTCTACTCCCCTGTCTACTAGTATTTTGGACACGCCGGGCCCAAGTAAGAAAAATTGCCTCAAGAATCCTGCCTTGAAATCCCATCCCCATGGCACTTCCCCTGGTATGGGCTCGGGGGATACGGGTAGGGATAGAAAGCGGCTTGCCACTACCTCGCGCCCTAAGGCTAAAGCCTCTAAGAAAGCAAAAGTTTGCCATCAAATTGATTCTGACATTGAGATCATTAAAGAAACTAACACCCCCCGTCGATCTCATAGACTGGTTTGTAAGCAGGACAAGGTCAGAAGCCTTAAGGAAGCCTCTAATTCTGACAAGGATCTTGAGAGTGATAGTGAAAGTCATGAGGAAATGGTGGCGAGTGGGGAAGGCCATTTGGTGTTGGGGAATAGTGCATCCCATGTGTCAGAAATTTTAGAGAAGGGCCCTTTCGCTGACAATATGTTGGAAATTACCCCCCGTTCCTTTGATGCGGTTAAAGGAAAATCCCCCTTGTAGGATGATCACAAGGAAAAATATCAGGCTTGGGAACAAGTTGGCTTGCTGAAGGGGAGATTGGAGAGGTTGGAAAAGAAGGTCTAGGAGGTGTCTCAATTTTCCCTAAGGGTCATGCACAGGTCGGCCACCAGTCTCTACTTGTTGTAGAAGGAAAAGTCTATAGATGATGTTGAACATGATGCTGGCTTCAAGGAGCTACTTGAGTTCCTCATGGTTGATTGGGCGACGGCCATACATGATACGCCTGGTAGGAAGTTAAAGAATTAGGCCGCTGGGCCTATTTGTTATTTTTTATTTCTTTGTCTTGTTGTTTGTCTTTTATGCTAAACTTGGTGGACCCCTGGTGGTCTTTGGACTTATTTGGTTGTTTCATACTTGCATGTTGAACCTTGTTATCATTCGATTACTGTTACTTTTTATTTTTTGATGTTGTGTTGTGGGTGATGGCTTTCTCTCTACTGTCACTGTGTTGTTAGTGTGCTTTCATTGGATGGCCTTTGTTGCCTTGTACTTAAGGGTCAGCACCCTTGTTTTGCTGCTTTTTATTTTAAAAATAGAGCCTTGGGATTATTAAATTTTATCTCAGAGTTTGATTTTCTTTCAAGAGAGGTAAATTTATTTGTGAATTTTATCTACATTATGTGCGAATAACATCCACATCAACAAAACACAAGGAGACCAAGGGCATACACCTTGCAAAAATCTCTCCCAGTGCAAGCAAGGGGTTCAAACCTGTGACCCAGGATCTGATACCAAGTGTGCGTAGATGATTTCCATTGTACAAAAATATTGACTTGTTAATGCTTGATACAACTGCTAGAGTTAATGAATCCATGGGAGGTGGTTAAGCCATGTCACAAACCCGAGCACTACGTTGCACAACACAAGGAGACCAAGGATGCACACCTTGCAACACCCTCAACCCTAAAAAATATACTCTCAACCATCAACCCTAAAGCCTAACTCTAAATTCTTCATATAAATAAAAGCACATTAGATAGAGATAGATGGGGTGAGGGAGGGAGGAATAGACAAAGAGAGGGAGAGAAATAAATACGGAGAGAGATATAAGAGTTTTTTTATCTTCATAGGTACATGAGCACATTATAACACACTTGCTCGTATGAAGATGACTTTTTGAGCATGGGGGAGACATTTTCTTCCTAGAAACATGAGAGAATTATAACCTAGATAGAGAGGTATTGAGAGAGATAGAGAGGTAGAGAGAGTTAGGGAGAGAGGGAGGGATAGATGTAGATAGGGAGAGAGAAGAATTAGAGATAGGGAGATGTAGGTTCAAAGAGACAAAGAGATACATGGGAGAAAATGCTTGTAGAAGAGGAAGGATGGAAATAGGGGGGGGGGGAGAGAGAGAGAGAGAGAGAGAGAGAGAGATTTGAGAAAAATATGACAAAGGGGAGGAGGGAGGTGGGATAGGTAGAGAGAGATAAAAATATTTGGAGGAAGAGAGGGATAAAGAGATTTTGGGGGGAGAGATGGAGGCACAAAGAGAGGAATATTGATAGTGATATAGAGAGAGTTAGAGACTAAGGTGGAGGGATAAAAGAGCTAGAAAGTTAGATTCAAGAAATGATGTTTTTAGTGCATGCAAAAATGAGCATGTTTTGGCTTTACCAAAAATGTATTTGCTTTCTTGTACAAAACACATAATGCGTTTTTCTTGCACACATAACACGTGACGCGATTTTTTCTTGCACATAACACGCATCGCTCTTTTCTTGGACATAACATTATTACCGCTCTTTTTATTGCACATAACACTTACATATTTTTCTGTGCGGCAACATCGCATCGCGAGCTTTTTCTTAGGCCATAACATGCATAATATTTTTCCTCGCACGCAACACGCACGGTTTTATTCCTGCGTTTAAAAACGCGGCATCGTTTTGTCGGTACGTAAAACGCACGCGTTTTGTCTTGTACGTAAAACGCACGTTGTTTTGTCTTTGTACGTAACACGCGGTAACGTTGTTTTGTCTTTGCAATTTAACACGTAACGGTTTTATCTTGTACGTACTGCACGCGAGCTTTATTCGAAAGATAACACGCACGCGGTTTTGTCTTACGTAACACGCAATTGTTTTGTTTAATAGTAACACGGCAACGGTTTTGTCTTGGGTACGTAACACGTGCACGCGGCTTGTTCAGAACGGGTAACGGTTTTGTCTTGCACGTAACACCGCATCGTGTTTTTCTTGCAATAAAATGTTTTGTCTTGCACAAAATACGTACGTGTTTTGGATTACACTAAACACGTGCATGTTTTGGTTTGTACTTAGGCTTGGATGACAATCCTTAGGCTTGGATGGTTCATTTTCCTCATTTTGACACGATTTTTTCCTCCATTCTCATTTCTCAACTTGCTTGTCATCGGGTTTACACATTATAAATTAAATCTTAGAAATCTTAGTAAAATTACCACCATAATTTGACATGTCTTCTAATCTTTCTAACTATATATTTTTTTAGATTTGAACTACATTAACATATTTATTTTTAAAAAACCCACTCCTCTCTCCTCTATCCACATTTGAATAGTCTACACGCATTATGGATTCTGCCCTGGGGGTACCCCACAGTCCCCCTCTGCCCCCCTATCTTGAGTCTCGCCTTGTCTCTTGTGGACTTGTGTCCCTCAAGAGACACTCCTGGAGGGTCCATTCCTTTTGTTGTGGATCTTTGTGTGCCACCCATGTCTTCAAACGAAGTGCCAGCGGTCGAGATTCTTCCATAAACTAAAGGTTGGAAGGATATTCTGACCAATAGTAAACAAAGCTCAAACTCTCCTCCTCAAGGGGAAGAAGTTATTGTTTCAGGAACGGGTTTCACTATCTCTGATACAGTCAGTGATAGGATTCTCTCCTCCATGGAGAACATAGTTGTGGGTCATTTTCTATCCTTCCATCCCATTGTTGATATGGTTCGAAGATGGGTTGTTGCTAAATGGAATCTCAAGGGAAGTGTGGACATCTGCGCTATGTTGGGTGGTCTCTTCCTATTCAAGTTCACAACTTCAGAAGATCTAGTTTTGGTCCTTTCATCTGGACCTTGGGTTTATGGGAAACGTAGTTTGGATTTATGTCACTAGAAGTTGGGGTTTGACCCTGTTGTGGATCTAAATAAGTTGACTCTGGTTTGGATATGCCTGCCCAGTTTACCTTTGGAGTATTGGGATGAATCAATATTCAAAAGCATCAGTGATTCCTTGGGACACTTCTTTACTTCTAATTCCATCACTAGATCGAAGTCCAAGTTAGTGTTTTCCTAATTTTGTGTGAACATTAGTGTGAATAAGACACTCCCTAGCTCTATTAAGCTTTGCTCTAAGTTTGGTACCTAGGTCCAACTTGTGTGCTATGAAAATGTTGTGGTCTTCTGTCAAAAGTGTGTCAAACCTCAGAACCTTATCTCTGATTGTAAGTCCTCCTTTAACAAGGGGCCTAAACCAAGAGATTCTGCTACAATTTCTAACTCTCCTCCTGAAAATGATGACCCTTTTATTGGGGATCTAGAAAAATCTACCTCTCTAGAATTGTTTGATCTCCCTAACTCTGGTGTTCCTCTTCCTGGGTTAGTGACTAGTGTAGATCTGGCTTCATGTCTTGCTAATCTTTCCCTAGATGAGAATTTGGCATGTGATAAGGTGTTGGAGATAGAAAATCCATCCTCTAGCCTGACTATTGGGGGTGATGAGCTTGTTGGTGGTGCCCAGCTGGAGGTGGATTCAATGGGGACTAGTGAAAATATGGGGGAAGAGGGTGAAATCTGGGAGGATATGGGTACTGGAGATGTGATAGCTTTCAACTCTAAGGAGTCAAATCTAGAGAATGTTACTGGTGAGGATAACTAGATAACCCCAAAGAAAAGAGGGAGAAAGAAAAAGGCGGATGTGAGTGGTGACTCCAAGCCTGGAAGGCCAAGCCAAAGACTTATGAGATTAAGAGAAACCACAAATGAGATAGCCATTGGTAAATAGAGGACATTGGATGTGTCCTCCAAGAAAGTTAAAAAATGAAGGTCATGTCATGGAATGTGTGTGGGATGAACAGCTCCCATAAGCAACTTGCTTTAAAAAACTATGTTTTAGAACATAATATAGATGTTTTACTTTTACAAGAAACCAAGATGAAAAATACTAATTTTGATAATGTCGCTAAGTACTTATGGCCAGGGGCCACTTACTTCTATAGTGATGTTGAAGAGGCTTTGAGGGGTCTTGTTGTGCTTTGGAACCCTTCTAGATTTAATGGCTCTAAACTATTTTTTTGCCAGAGTAGTGTTGGTGTTTCTTTTACCTACCTAGGTGGCTCTTGGTCACTTATCAATGTTTATGCGCCCAACCAAAGGAATGCTAGATATGCTCTGTGACAGGCTCTTTCTGACTAGATTAAAAATAATAGTGTTTATCGGTGGTTAGTGGTTGGGGATTTCAACTCCCCCTTATCTACCTCAGAGAAAAGTGGTGGTTTGGTTGATTATACTGACAACGTGGATGATCTAGAAAACATTTTGAGTTCTACTGGCCTGATTGACATAGACTTATCGAGTCAAGATTTTACTTGGACCAACAGGCATATGGGGGAGGACTTGATTCAAGTTAGATTGGATAGATTCCTTTGTTCTAGTAACTAGATTGGTCTGCTTAGTGCCACTCTTTGGTCTCTACCTAGGATGGTTTTTGAACACAATCCATTGTTGTTGACCTTGTGGGACCAATTTTCTATCAGATTGTTCCCTTTCTGGTTTGAGATAATGTGGAATTCCCACCCTGATTTCAAAAAAAAAGTTGTTGAATTATGGAATAATCATGTTCGTGGTTCTCCCATGTTCAAAATCTTTTCAAAACTCAAAAACATTAAATGTATGGTGAAAGGTTGGAACAAAAGGGTTTTTGTGGATGTTTTCAAGGAGAAAAAAATTGTTGGGGATAAATTGAAATTGGTTCAAAAGAAAATGCAGGAGGGATATGTCAGTCTTCCTACTTGCAACCAAGAGATGGAGAGCTAAAGGGAGTGGGAAAAAATTCTAAAGAAAGATGAGATTTTCTGGAAGCAACAATCTAGGGACCAATGGGTGAAAGAAGGTGATAGGAACACCTCTTTCTTTCATGTTTTTTGTATTAAACATAAGAAAAGGAATTAGATAACTAAGTTACATAATGCTCAGGGAGCAGTTGTCAATTCACCCTCCCTAATCGGTTTAGTGGTTGTGCATTACTTTCAGAAGGCTTATGCAGCTCCTGCTAAGGCTCCTAACTCAGCTCTTGATAGGTTGCTACTCGACACACTTCCAACTATTATATCCCAGATTTATAACCTTGGGATCCTTAGTGTTGTCACTATAAGGAAAGCTAAGGTGCAGGAACAACTCTCCTAATGTCAAAACCTCAAGGAAGAATGCAAAGATACTTTTAAATTTTCAATTACAGTCCCAATTAAGATACACTTGAAAGCAATAACAGAAATAGAGAAATAATCATACACAGATGAACACCAGATTTACGTGGGAAAAACCCTTACCGAGAAAACCCCACCACACCAAGAAAAACCCCTTTGTATTACAGTAAAAAAAATTACATACAAAGTACAGGCTTCACTCTCTCTAATGTCAATTTACAACAGCATTAACAATGATCAACCTTGCTATAGAACACTCAAGTTACAATACTCTCATAATCGAAGTCACACTGATCATACATCAAACTATTCATCCAACTATTCATCCAGCCATCAAACTGAACATCATATGCAATTCAAGAATATATCCATGTCGCTTCCAGTCTGTTGAACTTCCTCACAGAACGGCCACAACAGACCAACTTCCAATGGTTCCCATTCGGCTTCTCTGATTGGTCGAAGACATACCACATAGGATGGTCTCCCAATCGGTCAAAGGCATTCACAATGTATTTGCATGTCGGTGAGACACTAACTGTGTCTCCCTCTAATGCCACAAGACCTGACTGTCGATATCACCAAGAGTCATCACTATCGGCAAGAGGTTACACTGAGTTTAGAAAGTTGTCACTTATACTTCACCTTGTCGCCAAGACCTCATACCGATGATCATCACGTGTATCGCTATTCGGCAAGACCATCGTTTTCGATGAGACATCATACCAAAGTTCCAAAGTCACATAGATGTTAGCATTTCCATCAGCAAGACTATCGTCATTCGCCAAGAGATCACACCGATCCTTCAAGTCATACCGAAAAGAACACTCATTGGCAAGACTTAGGCTATCGCTGAGACGTTACTCTGAATGTTCACACCTTTTGCCAAAGACTTCAGTAGCTAGGAGTTTCACCGAAGACACACGATAACAAACATACAATGTCGGCAAGACTTACCGCTATCGCCAAGAGATTACACCGATGTTCATACCTATCAGCGAGAGAACCAACCATCGGCAAGACTTTTTACCGAGGCCTTCAAGTTATCCCGATGACTCTGAGTGTAGCTATTGGTGAGACATGCCATATCGATAAGACTTTATACTGAAGCAAGCCTTTCAACCAAGGGTCTCGGCAATGACTTCGAATGTAAAACTTTCGACGAGACTTTCCATATCGGTAAGACTTCATACTGAAGCATATGAGTTACTCCGATGACTCTAGCTACTATGAATCTCCTCGACACCGCTTGTCGCCCAGAGTCTCCCCAATATCTGATAAGAATGGCCTGTCATCCAGACCAACCCACTCAGCAGAAGGTTACAGCGAACGCCACAAGTCACAGTGACAACACCAGTCAGCAAGACAGAAGCATTGTCTCGGCGACCTGTACAAACCATAAGGTTACTAAACTTCCAGTCGGCCAGACAAAAGGAATGTCACACCAACTTGGCTCTTTCAGAGGTTTCAGCCTATGGGATTGAGACACATATTTTAAAAAATCTCTCACTTGACAAAGATCGCACAGGAACCTCCAGAGCACATAAAATCACGAAATTCATCCAGATTGGAACACCACCTAAACTTGTCTGTGCTCACTAGCTTCGTCAATGCATCTGCAACATTCTCCAGAGTATCAAATTTTTCCAAATTGACCTTTCCATCCTCCACCATATCTGGTACAAAGTGGTATTGTACATCTATGTTTCATCACGGCATGGAAAGTAGGATTCTGCCGAACAAAATAACTACTCACGACTATCACAATAGAATTGTTATTTACTTGCATCAAAACCAATGTTAGAACACAAATGTTTTAACAGATTGCTTCTTTAGCGTGTGCTTTGCCATGTATTCTACCTATGTAATGGACCGGCTGACTACAACTTGCTAAACCTCATCCAACTAAGCGCACCACCATTCCAGCATGAAACTATGTCCAGCGGGTGGATCTTCTGCTATCAATGTCCCCTACCCAATCATAATCTACATATCCTCAAATACTAAGGGTTCTCTATGATTCAACCAAGTTCCCATGGTAACACAAAGCATATTGTGAAGTGCCCTTCAAATATATGAATACTCTCTTCACAACATCCCAATGTGTCCTAGGATTAGCCATAAACCGACTAAGTACTCCCACTTCTTAGGCAATAAGCCTTGTATAGACCATTGCATACATAAGACCTGTTGCACTAGCATAAGGTACACTAGTCATGTCCTCCATCTCAGTGGGAGATTTTGGACAATCTTCAACATATAGCTTTGTTCCCTGCAAAATTGGAACAACTAGCTGCTTGTAATCATTCATACAAAATCTCTCTAGAACAGTCTTAATATACTTACTCTGACTGAGCTAAAGTTTTCTATCCTTCCTGTCCCTAGTTATTTCCATTCCCAGAATATACCTCGCTATACCAAGATCTTTCATTTCAAACTTTACAGACAACTGAGACTTAAGATCATAAATCATTAACTTACTATTGCCTATGAACATATCATCAACATAGAGAGCAATAATAAGGACTTGATCACTTTCAACTTTGTAATACACACAATGATTAGATTTTGATCTTACAAATCCCAATGAATAAACAGAAGTGTCAAACTTCTGGTACCACATTCTAGGAGACTGTTTTAACCCATACAGAGATTTATTCAACTTACAAACCAATCTTTCTTTACCTTTTTCCACAAAGTGCTTAGGCTGGGACATATAAATCTCTTCTTCAAGATCACCATGAAGAAATGTTGTCTTCACATCCATCTATTTGACCTCTAAGTCATACGCTGCTGCAAGTGACAAAGGAAATCTGATAGACATCAGCTTAGCTACAGGAGAAAAAATCTCCCCATAATCAATTCCCTCTAGCTGGGAATAACCCTTCGCAACTAACCTCACCTTATATTTTTCCTGGCAACCATCCAGGACCTATTTTCTTTTAAATGCCCATTTTGCAGCCCACGGCTTTTCTGCCTTGAGGAAGGGCACCAGGCTCAAGTATCATTATTTTCTAATGATCATTTCTTCATTCATGGCTTAATAAGAGTGCAGATCAAACATTCTAAATGCACCTCTTTCAGGTCCTAGGCTCATCAATGCTAGAAATTAAAAGCATAGGCACAGAGTAGAATCTATCAAGAGAAACCATACCCTATCCGGGTTGCTTTCTTTCATGGAGTTGACCTCCTCATATTTGAGGTGAGGGTTATTCTTCTTCATCAGAGACTCTAGAACTGTGAGCTCTCCTGGGTTTCAAATTGCATTTTGAATTTTTTAATTCCTTTCTTTATCACGGTGTTAGAGATTTCTTCCACATCCTTTTGTTTTTACGATTTTGTCTCTAAGCTACCCGGATCAGGTAGAAGGCTTCATCTCACGAAAGATAACACTTTTGATGTATAGAACCTTCTACGTATCAGGATTCCAAAGCTTGTATCCTTTTATGCCAGCACTATAACCAATAAAAATACATTTTTCAACCTTATTCTCTAATTTAGATCTTTTCTCATATGGCACATGTGCATATGCCTCATAGCCAAAAACTCAAATGTTTCTTAAAGAGGGCTTCTTACCAGACCATGCTTCCAAAGTGTTTTCTCAACAAGAGGAGAATTCAGAGAACAGTTTATCAAGTAACATGCTATAGCAACTGCCTCAGCCCAAAAATTCTCCTCTAAGCTAGCACTGCTTAGCATACTTCGTGCTCTTTCCATCACTATCCTATTGAACCTTTATGCAACTCCATTTTGTTGCGGAGTATAAGGTGTAGTTTTATGTCTTTTAATTCCATGATCTTTACAGTACCTCTCGAAATCATCAAAACAAAATTCACCACCATTATCTGTTCTTAAACATTTTATTTTCCTTCGAGTCTAATTTTCTACAAGGTTCTTAAATTCCTTAAACCAACTGAACACTTCTGATTTACTTTTCAAAAAATAGACAAATGCCCTTCTTGAATAATCATCAATAAACGATACATAGTACCTTGACTTAGACAAAGAAGGAACATTCACTAGACCAAAAACATTAGAATGTATATAATCAAGCAAACCGAGGAAGATTTGTGGGAATTTTGGAATAAAATGGGCTCACGGTGTTTCCATATATCCACAATGTTCCTGGAATTCAAATTCGAGGTTACAATCTTCAAAGCCCCCTCAAGCTTGAGGGGTTTTTATTCTTCCAAGGTTTTTAAACCTTTCTCACCAATGTGGCCTAACTATGATTCGAACATAGTCTTTTACAGCAGGTTCTTCCATGGAAGCTTCTGGAATCAAGAACATTTCCTCTTGCCTCCATAGGTAAGCACTACGTGACTTTGCAGAGACACTATTGCATTACACAAAAAATGCATCCAACTTATACAAGGTACCAATACAAGCACCCCTAGCTAGCACCATTCAGCCTCTAGTCATTTTGCAACAATTTCCAGAGAGCGTGACTTGCACTCGATATCATTGACATGTATAGAAAGTAAGTTTGAGCTAGACACAGTATACTCCACATTCCATCAGTGAGTTCCTTTACTTACTCTTCCATCAGGGAATTGAATTCTGACTCTTCCACAACCAACGATTTCCAAAGATGAATCACTTGCCAAATGCACCTTTCCACCATTGTATTTTTCATACTTCATGAACCAGTCTCTATGAGATGTCATGTGGAAAGATGCTCCAGAATCAATCAGCCAGACATCATCTGATGACTGTGTAGCCAAGGCTTCAATGAAGGCGTCTCCATCACTGCGAGAAGAATCATTGTCGGAAGAATACTTCTTCTTCTTCTCCTCTTTACAATCCTTTAGGACATGACCAAGTTGCCCACAATTCCATCACTTCACTTTGGACTTCTTGCCGGAGACTTTGATCTCCCCTATGATTTGATTTGGACTTCTTGTCCTTCTTCTTACCTTTATCTTTCGATCTACCTCTAACAGCAAGAGCCTCCTTCGCCATCTCAGAAGATTTCCTTCTCATCTCTTCTGATAACAAAGAAGCAACAACATCTTCCATCTTAAAAGTGGATGTCGTACTCCCAATAGCCATAACCAGGTGATCCCACGAATCTGGCAAAGAACATAATAACAGCATACAGCGATCCTCTTCATCAATCTTCATGCCCATAGATGTTAACTGTGCAATCAGCATGTTGAATGCATTCAAATGTTCAACAACCGACCCTCCTTCCTACATTCTCAAAGAGTACAGCTTCTTCCTCAAGAACAATTTATTTACCAAGGACTTGCCCTGATAAATAGCTGCCAGTCTTTTCCACAAGGAAGATGCAGTCTTTTCTTCATGAACATTCAAAAGAACAGAGTCTGCTAAACAAAGCCTTATCAGCCCCTTTGATTTTCTATCTACAAGGTCCCAATCCTCTTGCTTCATGCCTGTAGGCTTTGTTCTAGACACAACAATCTAAAGATCATGATCAACCAATAGATCTTCCATTTTAAGTTTCCACAACTCAAAATTGTTGCCATTGAATTTCTCAATTTCAATCTTTCCTGACGTGCTTGCCATCTTAACCTATAATTTGAATTACCAAACTTCTACAAGACTCCCACTGAACAGAAATTGACTCAAAAAACCCAACGTACCCACAAGGATAACACAACTGGCCAGGCTCTGATACCACTTGTAAGGAAAGCCAAGGTGCGGAAACAACTCTCCTAATGTCAAAACCTCAGGGAAGAATGCAGAGATACTTTTAAATTTTCAATTACAGTCCCAATTAAGATACACTTGAAATTAATAATATAAATAGAGAAATAATCATACACAGATGAACACCAGATTTACGTGGGAAAACCCTTACGAGAGAAAAACCCACCACACCAAGAAAAACCCCTTTGTATTATAGTAACAAAAATTACATACAGAGTACAGGCTTCACTCTCTCTGATGTCAATTTACAACAACATTAACAATGATCAACCTTGCTACAGAACACTCAAGTTACAATACTCTCATAATTGAAGTCACACGGATCATACATCAAACTATTCATATAACTGTTCATGCAGCCATCGAACCGAACATCATATGCAATTCCAGAATATATCCATGTCGCTTCTAGTCTGTTGAACTTCCTCACAGAATGACCACAATAGACCAACTTCCAATGGTTCCCATTTGGCTTCTCTGATTGGACAAAGACATACCATGTAGGATGGTCTCCCAATCGGTGAAAGGCATTCACAATGTATTCGCATGTCGGTGAGACATTAACCATGTATCCCAAATGCCACAAGACCTGACTGTCGATATCGCCAAGAGTCATCACTTTTAACAAGAGGTTACACCGAGTTCAGAAAGTTGTCGCTCAGACTTCGCCTTGTCGCCAAGACCTCATACCGATGATCATCACTTGTATCGCTATTCAGAAAGACCATCGTTTTCGATGAGACATCATACTAAAGTTCCAAAGTCACATAGACGTTAGCATTTCCATTGGCAAGACTATCGTCATTCACCAAGAGATCACACCGAGCCTTCAAGTCATACCGGAAAGAACACTCATCGGAAATACTTAGGCTATCGCTAAGACATTACTCCAAATGTTCACACCTTTCGCCGAAGACTTCAGTCGCTAGGAGTTTCATCAAAGACACCTGATAACAAACATACAGTGTTGGTAAGACTTACCGCTATCACCAGGAGATTACACTGATGTTCATACCTATCAGCGAGAGAACCAACCGTCGGCAAGAATTCTTACCGAGGCCTTCAAGTTTTCCCTATGACTCCAAGTGTAGCTATCGGCGAGACATGCCATATCGATAAGAATTTATACCAAAGCAAGCCTTTTGGCCAAGGGTCTCCCCGATGACTTTGAATGTAAAACTTGCGGCGAGACTTTCCATATCGGTAAGACTTCATACCGAAGCATATGAGTTACTCCGATGACTCCAGTCACTATGAATCTCCCCAACACCGCTTGTGCCCAGAGTCTCCTCGATATCCGATAAGAATGGCATGTCGGCCAGACCAACCCACTTGGTAGAAGGTTATAGCGAACGCCACAAGTCACAGCGACAACACCAGTCGGCAAGACAGAAGCATTGTCTCGGTTACCTATACAAACCATAAGGTTACTAAACTGCCAGTTAGCTAGACAAAAGGAATGTCACACCGACTTGGCTCTTTCAGAGGTTTCATCCTGTGGGATTGAAACACATATTTCCAATAGTCACTCCTGAGGAGGTTAAGTTGGCTACTTTTAGTATGTGGGCCTACAAAGCTCCAGGCCCTGATGGTTTCCCTTTGGCCTTCTTTCAGACCTTTTGGGAGATTATTGATGAAGACCTTGTCCTAGTTGCTCATGATTTCTTTAAATCTGTTAAGATTCTTAAGAAACTAAATCACACCTTCAGAGCTTTAATTCCCAAGGTTGTTGATCCTCAATCTATGGTTGATTTTTGCCCCATCAGTCTGTGCAATAATTTTTATAAAATCCTCTCAAAATTTTTGGTGAACTGCATCAAACCTCTTCTTGATAAAATTATCAGCCCAACTCAAAAAGGGTTTGTGTTTGGTTTTCATATCCTTGATGCTACCATAACCACACATGAATTACTCCATTCCATGGATAGATGCAACTATGTTGGTATGGCCCTGAAATTAGACATTTCTAAGGCCTATGATAAGGTGATCTGGAATTTTGTCCCTAAAGTCCTAGATAATTTTGGGTTTGTCCAATCTATAGTCAATCTTATAATGGAATGTGTTACAACGGTTAAGTACTTTGTTATGGTAAATGGGTCTCCCTTTGGATTTTTCTTTGTTGGGAGAGGTATCAGATAGGGAGATCCCCTTTCACCCTATTTATTTATCATGGTTGCGGATGTCGTGAGTAGGAATTTATCTAATATGTTGTCTAAAGGGTCCATAAAGAGAATAAAGGCTATCTCTTCCTTAGATCCAAATGTGATCCAACAATTTGTGGATGATACCTTTCTTTTTGGGAAAGCCTCTATGATTGAAGCTAGGAAATGGAAAAATTGTCTCAACAACTATGCTGCTTGTTCTGGGTGATGCATTAACTATAATAAAAACATGATTTAATTCTTTAACAACACTCATAATCTGCAAGCTTGGGTGATTGTTGTTCTAGGCTATTTGAGTGGTTCACTTCCTTTGGTTTATCTTGAGTTACCCCTTACTTTCAAGGAAGTCACTCTTGACTTTTTGAATTCTATACTGGAAAGGATCCAAAGAAAACTGGTTGGGTGGAAAGGCTCCTTGCTTAGCCATGCAAGTAAATTACAACTCCTATTTGTTGTTCTTCAAGGAATCCCTGTCTATTTTCTCTCAATTTTCAAGATTCCTAGATATATTGTTGAGAAATTTGAGAAAATACAAAGAGCTTTGCTCTGGTCAAGGACCGAGGAAAAAAATAAATTTGCTCTAGTCAAATGGGACAAGGTTTTCCAACCTAAAAGTTGTGGTGGGCTTAGGATTAGGATTGTTTCTAATACCAATAAAGCTTTAATGGCCAAAGTGGGTTGGGACCATCTAAGGGATAGAAAGGATTGGTGCAAGATCATGAATGCTAAGTACCTTCAAAACAGACCTTTGATCGATTGCCTCTCAGAGGTTCACCCTTCGGGATCCTTGGTTTGGAGGTGTATTTATAGTCTACAGGATCTTCTGAGGAATGGGATAAAATGGAAGATTGGTAATGGTAATAAAATTAGATTCTAGAAGGACCCTTGGTTATTGGACACTCCCCTGGAAAACTTTGAATTCAAGAATCTAATGAGATTGGCTCAACAATTCTTTGGCATTTATATTAGTGATTCCCTTCTTGAGCCTCAAGGTGCTAGAAAATGGAAAGATTTGGGCCTTTGCTGCCCCTTATCCCCTGATCCGAGTCTCCTTGCCTAGACCCTACATGAATGGCTCTCCCTCACTAGAATTCCTGCTTCTTGCAGTGGGGGTGAATTCTTCTGGACTCATGATAAGTAGGGTGCTCTTTCAGTTAAATTGGATTACAATCTACTTACGGACCAAGATGTTGTCCTCAATCTATGGAAGAAGGTCTGGAATTGACACATGATCCCAAAAGTTAACTTCTTTTGGTGGACTTCCTACCATAACAAGATTCTAACTCAGGATAATATGAAGAAAAGGGGATTCCAAATCCCCAACAGATGTTTTTTATGTAAGTGCAATGAAGAATCAGTGGATCACCTACTATTACACTACCTGTTTGTTGTTGAGGTGTGGGAGCTAGCCTTAGGAAGATTGGGGATTCAATGGAGCATGTGTAGGGATATCAGATCCTTTATCATGAGTAGGTATGGACCCTTTACCCACCCTTTACCTAGTGAAATTTGGAACAAGGTCCCTCCTATTATATGTTGGTGTATGTGGAAAGAGAGAAACAATAGGATCTTCAGGAACATTGAGATGAGTCTGAAAGAGGTGTTTGGTATTGGTTCTCGGCTCATTACAAAAAATATCTCACTTTTCAATGGGAAACCCCCAGACAAAGGTCTGACTAAGGTGTAAATAAGTATGGCCAAAGCTTGGCACCAAAACCTGGATGCTAACTCCTATGACAACTCGAAATCCGTAGCTCAGAATGCCATGATTTGGAAGCCTCCTGGCAGTGGTTGGTATAAACTAAATTTTGATGGGGCAGCTAAGGGAAACCTGAGCAAAGCTAGTATAGGAGGTGTGATCAGGGATTACAAAGGAAATTTTGTGGCTAGTTACTTTGGGGGGATTGGTGTTCATTCTTCTATGATTGGGGAAGCTAGAGCATTGTTGAAGGGCTTATAGTTGGTTGTCTCCATGGGGATTGAGAATCTTCATATTGAAGGAGATTCTAAGTCTATTATTGATGTCATTAACTTTGAAAGATTACTGGGGTAGAGTACGAAATACATTCTTCTAGACATAAGGATCTTGGTGTCAAAGTTAAAACTAAAATTTTCCACCCATATTTATCGGAAGGGAAACCAAGTTGTTGATTCCTTAGCCAATTTTGGCACACATTGGAAAATTTCCAAATCCTGGTGTTCTTTAAGGAACCTACCTCCTAAAATTCAAGGTTTAATATTGAAGGAACAAAGCCCTCACTTGACCAATGATGATAACTAATCAAGCACCTTGCTAGATTTTCTGGGGGGTACGCATGCTTGTCTTTTGGGCTATGTGGACAAGTTTTAAAGATGAGGTGGATAAAAAGTGGCATAATTCAAATTATGGGATGGATCCCATTTTGAAAAGGGAAATCATGAGAAGTTGTGACAGGTACTTGATGATTAAGACTAAGCTGGAACATACCTTATGTAATCTCCTTTTGGGGATTATTTTAAGCTATCGTATTTCCAATATTTTTTATTTTGATTTTGATGTGACTAATAATTATGAGATCATGCTCCTAATTGGCCCTATCTTGTATGCTA
The DNA here is from genome assembly GCA_007258455.2 of Sequoia sempervirens. Classification (NCBI taxonomy): domain Eukaryota; kingdom Viridiplantae; phylum Streptophyta; class Pinopsida; order Cupressales; family Cupressaceae; genus Sequoia; species Sequoia sempervirens. Next base: position 56,683,223 of record VDFB02193867.1, on the reverse strand, counting down.
TTTTTTCTTTTTGTATGAAAGCTAAACTTTTTGGTGTTTCTAAATTTGGCCCGCTTTTGAAAGCTAACCTTTTTGGTGTTACTAATTTTGGTCCTGCAGACATCTTACCAAAGTTTTTGTGCATCTTCTACGTGGAAGGAAAACCATCCATTCCTTTCATGTCCTACTTACTTAGCTGATTATGTAGGGAGATCCTCATTTATGATTCCGCTAAGATTGCATTTTGGAAATTACTTGCTCATGTGTGCGACTTGTCCATTGCCTTGATTATCAAAGATTGTCATTTTTGGCTTAAAATCCTTAATGTGCGAGTGATTCTTCATCTTTTCATTATATCTAACCTTTTATTTTCTCAGGGTTTTTGGTTATCCTATGTGTAGAGTGACATTATGGGTGGTGATAGGGTACGAACTGGGCTGGACAACAGTGGTGAACTTTGCAAAGATCCATTGGTTTGGAAATTTTGTGTCAAAGGTGGTCTTGCTCCTCTGATGGAGATACTGGTCGACCATGATCCTATTCTATCTGCTCAATTTTTCAACTTGTGGAAAGATTATTGTGTGACTTTGGGTGGTATTTCCTTTACTGTGGATGAGGAAGTGATTGTGTAGGCGACGAGGCTCCAGTGTACTGGTATGAAGCATCTTAAGCACACTAAAACTTAGGACAATGAAACTATGAACAAGTTTTTTGTGGGGAATGAGGAGTCGGTGCACAACCAATCGAGTTTTGAGTGGGAGGCTCTCCCTCAGCCGTGGAACCATGTGTCCCTTGCCTTGATGAAGTACATACATCTGGAAGGTAGATACAAAACCTATTACTTCTACCATTTCCTTCTTTTGAACCACTTTCGGCATAAAGTTTTGTTAAGCTTTCCTTTTTTCCTTCTTATGGACTTAGAAAGTTCTATTGAAAAATGTATTGAGGCTGCTGGTCTAAATCCTAATGACCCTCCTCCCCTGTCGCTCCACCAGGGCCTCATTTTGAGGCTCTACCACTTCCATCTTGCTTTATGTTCTCCAAAGCCCATTTCGATAGTCTGCATAGAAGAGATTGACCCTCCTACTATGACCAATTTATCTCTGACCGAGTCCAAAGGCCCTGCCAAGAAAAACCACCCGGTCCCTGCTGACACACATAAACCCAAACCCGTTGCTAGAAAGCTTAAGGGGAATGCAGGAGTGGCCCAGACTAGTGCGGTGGCTAGTCTTTGTGAGCTAAAATCTACCCCCGTCAAGATTGCTAGTAAGCCCACGTTGAAAAAGAAAGGCAAGGAGGAAGGAAAGAGTTTGAAGGAGCCTCCGAGCAAAGGTAAAAATGTGGTGAGGAAGGACTCTATGGGGGATATAGTGGTTGCAGAGACAGTGGAGTTAGGTTATGATGCCATAATTTGGCACTCTGGTAGGCTAGCCAAGAATAGTAAAAAAGTGCAGGTTAAAGACTTTGATACGAAATAGGAGTGGCTAGACAACAAAGATAACATGGATGAAGAGGAGTCTGAGGGTGAGGAGGAGGAGCATGCTAGAGGACTAGCTCCATTCCTGAAATGGACAAAGTTTAGAAGGAGGTTTCAGCCTCTCAGTCTTTGAGCCCATTGGATGTTGAGCATACTAATACTAGAAAGACTACGATTGGAGGGGAGGAGCTTTGTGTGTTGAAGGAGAGATTGGATAAATTAGATAAAAAATTATGTGGTTTGACCCGCTTCATGGTTAAGTTGGTCCATTGTGTTACCAGTACCCCGTCAGCGGTTATGAAGGATGAAATAGACATGAAGAAGGTTGAAGACCGTCAAGAATGGGTCGAAGATGATGTATTTAATCTCTTGTATAAGAACTAGGATGATGCCAGTTAGTTTGTTGTTGTTTTGTTGTTTGTTCGTCTATTGTTGGTCTGTTATGTGTGCTTTTTGGCTTTGTTTTTGATGTTTTTTGTTCTTGAACTCTATTGGACCTAGTGGCTCTTTATGAAGGGTACAACACCCTGTAAATGTTGCTTACCTAATCAAAAATATATTTATTTTTAATTTCTTTCACTAATGTTTCCATAGTTATCAAAGACATATGTATTGAATTTTTTTAATAACTTTTGACCTAATTGTCTAAATTTGAAAAAATATATAATATTGTTCTACACTTCATTCTTTACACAATGGAAAAAAATTGCATTTTTAATTATTTTGGTGCAAGTTATGGGATGCACACCCTCGGTGATGTGATTTTTAGGATGCATCCACTTTGAAAAATCATAAGAAAAAAACTAAAAAAATTACAAAAAATATATAACTTCTAGTACTCACTCTTAACTTTATTTCTACCAATGGGTTTTTAAAAATACTAAATGCAACTAAATAAATTGAGGGACACATGCTAGACACTATGTTATGTTTTGTTGAAAAAAATAGTGTTGTGCAGTTTTTGCACACACACCCCGCTGAAAGCAGGGACCCTCTTTCACTTCGGTTTTGGTTTCTTGGCCCTTTCTTTTTTGAGGTTTTTTCTTATTTAGACATGTGCTTAAAAGTTTATTTTGATTGCCTAGGTGTTTTCCCCAGGTTATTTATTGAGAATCCTAAGTTTTGGGCAAATTTTGGGCTTTTGCTTGGATTTGGGATTTTCCACCCTGGTCGGATTTTCCCGGATCCCGCTTGGACTCCTGCTGGACCATGTTGTTCGGGGATTTTCGGTATTTGCGAATTTCCACGTGGGCCATATTTTCCTAGATTCCTCCCTATCATCAGCTTTCCGAGTTTTTTGACTATCCTATCGATTGCATTAATGGCTTCGTGCATGCTTTAAAGGATGTATTTAACTTGATTTCTAGGGTCTTTGTGCCATCATACTTATTGTTGCTGTCGTTTGAGCTGAGGAGTGCTTTCCTGCAATTGATTGACTTTGTTTTGGGGTGTTTGGGTTTGAATTGATCGAGTTAGTGGCGATTTCTTGTGCATTCCTGCATCTGTTCTTTGTGGACGCCATTGGGCTTCACATTTGTTGCTTCTAAGATCAATTCTCATGTCCCAATGGTATGTTTTTATTGCCCTACCTTTGATTGAGAATTATGAATGGCATGTTGATGTTCTGAGAGCTTGTGGAACTTGAATTCCTGAATATTTGATCATTTCATGCTAGGGTTGTTTAGTATTGCGTTATTTGTCATCTCCTAGGTGAGTTTTGAGATCTTTTGTCTATCTACATTTTGATGAATCTTGCTTGAGAGTAATTAGTAAACCCTAGTGATGACTTAGCAGTTGAAACAACTAAATTCTGAGCTTGCTTGTGCGCTAATGGCGGATGAATAGGGTTTCAAACATAGGGAAATTCCATTTTAGGTTATTTCATCTTGGGATTGACCTAGAATGTAAAGAAAATCAATGAAAGGTCCATCCTTGGCTTGTCCTAAGTTAAAACTTTTGAAATCCATGATTGATTTGGTGTATGGGTAAAATCATGACTATCTGTCCCATCTGAATTTTCTTCGCTGTGACCCTTCAAAGTCGGGGAGATGTCATATCGATCACCCTATTTTTTTCCAAAAAGCCTTCCTAAGTTCATATTTGATCATTGGGACCTCACCTCGAAAGAAAGTCTCTCATCGACATGCATTTCCTTGTACACCTTTGGAAAGACAAGCATGCTTCGGCAAGAGGTCATAGCAAGCTTCACTATTTTACATCACTGAGACCTTCGCTTTCGACGAGACCTTTCACCGAACGCATTTTGCTTTCATCGAGCTCTATTCATTTGCTTCGCTAAGACATCCATCCTTCGATGAGACCTTTCGGCGAGCTCATAGCTCTTGCTAAGACCTTCACTTTCAGTGAGACTACTGGCAGTCGCCAAGACCTTATGGCGATGCCTTCCTTTCTTGGTGAGCCCAAATCTTCTTTCAGGGAGACCACATGTTGTCAGCAAGAGGTTATACCAATGAGACCTTTGTTATCGGTGAAACATTACATAGTCGCCAAGACCTCTGGCCGAATTCAGAACCTATCGCCTGTCAAAAAAGACATCGCAACTTCGCAGAGACTTCATACCGAAAAAAACTTTAGTTTGGCCAAAGTGTTTGCTTGGACCCCGAAAGTCGGTGAGACACGAAAAATTTGCCAGGATCTTACCCCTGACTACCCTTTGGTCATATCGATATATTTGCTATATCCCGGTCGGTGAGACGTTACACCGAAACCACCAGGTCTTGACGAAACCTCTTTCAATGACCTCCTTCAGCGTGACCTCATGGAAGTCACCAAGACTTCTCAGCGAGATGACTGACTCTTGCCAAAAACCTCATTCCCAGAATCTGCATTGGTTCAGAGTTCTACCTTATTCGCAGATTTCCATCAGGTCTGGATTTCTCTGAAATCTGGCATCTCTCTGATTTTCTGAAGTCTACAATCTGGCTCATTCTTAGCAAAAATCTGTCCCTCATGGATTGTCCCAAAATATGATAAAATATAAAGGACTATGAGATAATTCGAGTTGTTTATGATTTGTGATACATTTAATGATTATTTCATGTCATATTTGGATTTCCCATGTAATTTATTGATTAATTGTGATGAATTTTAATTGTTAAGTAGGTGTTTCCCAATTATTCTGTTGGAATCCGATCGGTCTGGAATTTCCTGAAATTCCTCTCTGGCTCAGATTCTGTGGATGGTCTTGAAACCCAAAATTTGTTATGGTCATCTCATATGAAATTTAATAACACTCTGGCTATATGAGATTCATTCTGATGATGTATTGATGGATTAACACCCTCTTTCCTATGGTTCTTACTATGATTTCCATGTTGAGTGCAGGCTGAATCTAGCAAGGCTGCAGCTAGGTCCCCAATGTCTGATGCAGAGAGGATTAAAATGGACATTAAGAGCAGGATCCCTAAGATCAAAGTCACTTTTGTCTGGTCGGAGGTGACTGATACAAATTTTGGATCATAGGATTATGAAGAGTTTAAAGAAAAAGAATGGTAGCCAAAGATCTTCCCTTGGTGACTAGAAGGATGATGGAATCAGGCTTGTCACATGTTGGTTTCCCTTTTGTGGTGCAATGTAATGAACTGGTCCTTGAATGCGCCAAGCACTATGATCAGGACACACAAAGAATAATTGGTCCTTAGGGGAGGGTTGTAGCAAATCTCAACCTTGTCTCCATTGCCCAAACATTTGATATGCCAAACAGATCTCATGTGGTGGGATTCAGCATGGGAGTGGCTCAGGATTTCTATGATGAGCAGACTGTGCAGTCACAGCAATTTATCAATTCTTGGTTGGAGAAGCCTAAGTCACGCTATTCTAAATTACCCAAGCAACTATTCAAGATAAAGTTCAAGAAGGAGTATTATGATGCCATCACTCTTCTCAGCAGGGTGGTTGGATTAAAGAATGCTGATACGTTTGAGAATTGGGTGTGCCATGTAATTTTGAGTCTGGAACAGTTGAGAAATTGGTGGCAAGATGTTTACGCACCACTTGATGATGGTTTTGTCTCTGAGAACCAATTGGATGATGCAGCCACCTACCTTGCAGTTATTGAAAAATACCTAACGTATAAGGTGGATTGGGATAATTCAATCAAACGGTCAAGAGAAGAGATTGTGTCCATTGAGAATTGACTTAGGATTTTTCCTTTGCCACCAGTAGCTGACTTGGATGGGACGCTTTTGAGAGTTCATGAAGGGCCAAATCGGAATAGAGACAAAGGCGAGGACAGTTAATGCCCAACTACTCCATGATTTGTGCTTCCCCATTATCACGCCCTGCATTGGTCCAAGCTGCATTGGGAATCCCAGGCCGACCTGGGTGTTGTACACGCATTTATTGCATCCCTTCATTCCATTTTGAATTTCTCTTGGTTGGTCGGTGGTGCCTAGTTAATGCTGCAAGCTCTTGCTTGGCCGACGGGTTTTTGGCGGGATTTTATATTTGGCATTTCGCCTCATTTGTAAAGGGTTAGATAGCTATAAATAATAGAAAGGGCAGAAGATAGAATAGACAAAAATAGTTAGATATGAGTAGAGTAGGTTAGCAAGTAGTAGTTCTCAAGCAAATATTGTAACAGAAAGTTGGAATTGTTGCTACAGTGGATAATTCGAATGCAAGTAATGACATTGTGATTTGGTGTCATACTTGTATTCTCTTGTCTTGCATGATTCTTGCTATTCTATCTTTAAAATTTCTTTGAGGAGGTTAATATTTAGATTAGATTCGATTCAATAATGCTTGTGATTTGATACTTGAATGTTGTAGCAATCCTTCAGTCCATACTTTTTGCAACCAACTGATTGTTAGTTGCTTTGCAAAGTTAGCATGGACTTCATATTTAGTGTACCTAGTTCGATTGTGAGGATTTGTTCATTTCAACTACAATAGGGTTATTGAATGAATGTTCATGATTTGAAAATCTTAATACCTTAGAAGATTGCACTGTTTTCTGTAAGATCACAAATTTATCTGGGTCAAGTAGATATTAGTTTTGAGGGATTAGTCCATTTGAGTGTCGGTTATTTTCATTATTAATCTTAGGAGTAGTATTAGATTTAGAAATCTCTTTGAAACCCTTACCTTTTTCTATTGCTTTGATTATTGGGTTAGATCTAGGATTAAAGTATCATCAGATTGTTAGATCTGATAAAATTGATTCAGTATTTTGCTTGTAGTAAGGTCCCATTGTGATTACCAGCATTTTCACATTTTATCACTGAGTTGTTTATGCATTGTCAAGACTTGATATTAGAGACCTTGGGGTTATCTCTTGAGGCTTGCTGATAGAGATTTACCTTTCAAGAGAGATAGGATATTATATTATGTCTGAGTTGTTGTTGTGCAGAAAACACCATCAACAGGACTGGCGCTAGAAGGAGGGCCCAAACAAGCAAGCTAGATCAATTTTTGAACGCCATCTCTCCTAAGAGATTTAGAAGAAGGACAATATGCGCTCCAGGAGAGGAGGAATTTCAAGAATTACCAGACCCTGCTAGGTCAAGAAGGACCAATAGAAGGGGAGAATCATCATCATCCCATCCACCCCCCTCATCTCCATCATCCCCATCTTCATCAAGTTCATCTGTGTCTGAGGGCATTCCCAGTCCACAACCTCAGCCGGTCATAAATCAGCCATTACCGCCCCCACCTCCACCAATGTATTTCCTAGCAACCAACCCATCTCCATTAAGTTTTTCCATTTACAATGTCATGCCCAAAAACCCTGAACACTTTTGTTCAAAATTCTATGTCAATGATCCAAATAGAACCGCTAAGGAACACATCAGGATCTTTCAGACTGGCCTCAAGGATAGAGGGATAAACCATGAGGATGTAGCATGTAGGTTATTTCCTTATTCACTAGGGGAAGATGCATTTTATTGGTACAGCCATTTGCCTGCTGGGTCTATTGAGCATTGGACTGATTTAGAGGTTGCCTGTTTGTAGAAGTTTTGAATCCCCATTAGTTCTAATGAACTTTACCGTCAGTTCACTAATGTTAAAAGGGAGGTCAATGAGCCTATAGGATCTTTCAACAATAGGTTTTATCATGCTTATACCAGACTATAGACCCCTTATGTTGTTGATGAACCCACTGCTCTAGAAGTTTATTATGAGGAACTTGATAGTTTGACAACTACCTTTATGAAGTGGAGTAATAATCCTCTTGCTAGTCTACTTGATGCATATGCAGAGGCTGTGAAAGTTAGCACTAATCTAAGGCAACATCTGTCTAGGCCTCTGCCCTCACTAGGACATGTTGCTCACCCTAGGCAAGTCCCAGCTCTCAACTAGGCTCTAGCAAACCATACTCCAATCATAAATCAAGTACCCCAGTTGCCTCTGGTCCCTCACCCAAGACCTTTCGTAGGACAAGTTTCATCCATAATTAGTTACCCTCAGCAAGATGTGAATAAACCTCTACATATCCAGCCTTAGGCTAGTTATCCTTCATACCTGCAAAATTCTGAAGTCTTGCACCAATCACTAAATGCCAATGTTGTAGTAGGGTATTCCCAAAATAATGCAAATCAACCTCCATACAGTAACCCTGACAAGGAAAGACTGGATGAATTTTCTGAACAAATAAAGAAGTTGAATATGGAGGTGACTTACTTGAGGAACCAGAACAGTTAGTTGCAAGCTGCTCAAAGAAATATGCAGTCCAATCATAATAGATAGAATCAACAAGGACAACACTTTGATAGAGGGCAACATCAGGACCGAGGATACAATAATGAAAGAGGATACAACAATGAAAAAGGATATAACCAGGACAGAGGTTACAACCATGATCGGGGATTTAATAATGACATAAGACAGAACTATGACAAGGGGCAACCCTCGGGCTAGAACTTTGACAGAGGTGGTGGACAAGGATTCGAGAGAAGGCAGCAATCAGGACATAACAAGACCTAGAACACAGGACCCAACAATGGAGGAGTCCCCACCCCATTGGATCAACCAGTTAGTTAACTTGTCAATCAGTCAGCCAGTCAACCAGTTAATCAAGAGAAGCTTCCTGACGGTGTATATCTAGCTGAGGCTACTTTATCAGGGTGGTGTAGGCTCCACAAGACTAGTCAGCATTATGAGTTAGACTGTCAAGAATTCCAAACGGTGGCCTCAATCTTTCAGTACGAAGTAGAGAACAATGCAAGTGGTTAGGAAATAGTACCATCCAACCCTTATGATTCTTCGATGTTGGTATTAAACCATGCTCCTTTTCCGCAAAGTGAAGAGAATGTACTTGAAGAAGAATCTGACCAGTTGAAGGAAGAGGCAGACCAGGTATGTAATGGGGATGAAATGACACAGTTATTTGATGAGAATCTAGTGAATGACAATGGTCCCAGAGATGGAGAGGAAGCTTACATTGAAGAAGTGTAGACCTTTTAGAGACCTGTCAAGAAGTATGATTTGAGGGAATTGCCACACAGGCGCCCACAGGCTGGAGGTCCCTTTACTACTTCCATCCCACCGAATAATTTAAACACAACTCCAGACCCTAATGCTAGCAATAATCCATCACTACCTCAGGTGTCCAAGCAATACTTATCTCAAGATCCGGGACATGCTGATGTACCAAAAGGGAGAGATGTTGAAGCAAATAAGGAGAAGATGATGGAATACCTAAGGGAGACTCCTAAGGATTTAAATGAAGAACAATTGGCCATGTATGTTGCTGAAGAACTCCGAAAATTGAAGGTAAATCTATCTGCATTCGAGTTATTAAGAGTTCCATCCATTAAGAATGCAATCTTAGGATCTTATAATGCAAATTCCATGTCACAAGATAAATCAGTTAGCCAGAGTGTCAATAGAGTATCTGGCTCTTAGTCAGTAGGAAGACAAAATCAGAATCATGATCAAGTCCATAGGCCCCCTGGAGATACTGGGAAGGAGAAGGACAAATCTCAATTTGTTCAAGTAGATACTCCCTTAACTCTGTTTCAAGGGAAGATAGACACACTTCCATTCCTGATTTCTTTTTGAATATTTGATAAGAATTTGCATAATTGTCTGCTAGATTCTGGTGTTTCAACCAATGTTATGCCTTTCAGTGTATGTCGAGCAATGGGAATTACTCCTGCTAAATCACAGAAGAAAGTCACACAATTGGATAGGACTGAAGTCAATGTTGTAGGAGAGTTAAATATGATTCATATGTAGATTGCTTTTGATCCTAGAATTCAGCAGGTTATCAGTATATAGGTGGCTAACATCCCTGATGCTTATGGTCTAATCCTGGGAAGGGACTTTACCAGGGCCTTGAATGGATATGTCTCGACGGATCACTCTCATATGTTGCTTCCCTGGAAAGGAGTACCAAACCAGATTAGGATTGAAAGAGAACCCAGGATGAAGTATATGATTACGGAATATCAGAAAACCTCTGCTGAAATCCTGGTATCAGAAGTATGGGTAACTATATGCTTGTTGCTCCTCTTGAGGAGTCAGATATGGAGGAAGTTCTTATGTTCCACATAGCACCTGTTGACCTTATAGTAGAATCTAGTGGTACTGAAGTCCTGATCGAACTAGCTGAAGATGATAGTGGTCTGGAAGATAGTCAACTTGGTTTGCTAGATAATTTTCAAGAGTTCATTTAGAAGTGCATTGAAGATCAAGTTTAGCTGGGAAAAGGAATGGACTTTGGAGAGCTATTTTTGCCCAATTGGTGCAGGGTGTATAATGCCTCTCATTCAGAATTGGATTGCTGCTTATGCCTGGTTGCAGTGGAACAAATACAGAAACCTATCAACCCCACTCCTGCAGTCAAAAGCGGTATCCTAAATGTTCAAGAAGATCCCAAGAGGAAAAGAGTGATGCCTTCTGAAGGGCCATCTAGCAGTAACAATGCAAGTGAAAAAGCAGGGAACTCTGCAGCTGCTGGTTGTTGGACTTTAAGATTTGATGGGTCCAAATCAAAGCATGGAGCTGGGGCAGGCTTTGAGTTAATTAGTCCAAGAGGTACGACATTTTTTTGCTGCTCATAAACTTCAATTTCACTATACGAATAATGTAGCTGAATATGAAGCCCTGGTGCATGGACTGTTAATGGCATTAATAAAAAAGGTTAAGATCTTGCAAGTTTTTGGAGATTCTGAGTTAATAGTCAAGCAAGTCAAGAGACAATACTCTTGTCATGATAGGAGAACGACTAACTATAAACACCGAGTGTGGGACCTCATTGAAGGATTTGATGCCTTTAACATTCAGTTGATTCCACGAAATAAGAACCAAACAACTGATTCTCTTGCTCAGGCGGCAAGTACCTTGCAACCCCTATCTCTTTCAGGACTAAAGAAGTTTACTGTGGAGTTGACACCAGTACCATCAGTACCTGATAATATCACTAACTTCCAAGTATTTGAGATGACAAGCATATCTTAGATTTTATTACTAGTACTGATGTCTTTGCTTCTCAAATCATTGACGAAACTGAACTTCAAGAAGATGAGATGGACTTGGAAGGGGTAATTAATCTGAAGACCAACACAATTCCCATGGGAATGGTGCAACTAGAGAGGATCTTTGATTTGGACAAGATCAGAGATCAGGAATAGGACACCAGGAAAGAGTCTATTAGTGGACAATGTGACAAATATAATGTAGGATCTCAGGAGAATGTCAAAAATGTTCTCATTGGCAAAGTGTGAACTCCAAAAGAAAGACAAGGAATTATTGATGCATTGCATAAATATCCAGATGTGATAGCTTGGAGTTATGAAGACTTAAAGACTTATGATATGTCAATCATAACCCATACTATTCCTCTCAATCCAGGAGTAAATCCTTTCAAACAGAGGCAAAGGCCCACCAATACTTTGTTGGAACCCATAATACAGAAGGAAGTGCAAAAACTGTTGTTTACAAAGATAATATTTCCAGTCAGACACTCCACCTGGGTTGCAAACTTGGTGCCAGTACAAAAGAAAAATGGTGAAATTCGGTTATGTGTGGATTTCAAGAACCTAAACAGAGCATCGGAGAAGGATAATTATCAAGTATCCTCACTGGATGAAGTGCTCCAGATTGTCAACGGATCTCAGATGATGTCCTTTTTAGATGGTTATTTAGGGTATAACCAAGTTATGGTGCAGTATGAAGATAGGCACAAGACTGCCTTCACCACCAAGTGGGGCACTTTCGCCTACAGAAGGATGTCTTTTGGCTTAATTAATGCTGGAGCCACATTCCAAAGAGCGATGGACATTGCCTTTAAATACATAATTGGTAAGTGCATAATCATTTATATGGATGACCTAACATTATTTTCCAAGAAGAGAGGTGATCATATCTCAGACTTATGCAAAGTTTTTCAGAAATGTAGAGAGTTTGGAATATCTCTCAACCCAAAGAAATGCATCTTTGGAGTAGCAGAAGGTAAATTTTTGGGACATGTTCTCTCTGAGAAGGGGATTGCCATTGATCCAGAACCCATAGAGGCCATTCTTAAGATTCCACCGCCTGCTAATAAAAAATAAATGAAATCATTCTTTGGCAAGATCAACTTTGTGAGGAAGTTCATCATTGGGTTCGCAGAAATAGTTAAGCCATTGAATGCAATGTTAAAGCAGGAGGCTAAAGTTGAATGGAATGCAGAGGCAAAAGAAGCATTTGCAAAGATAAAGAGGGCTATTGCTGAAGCTCCTATTTTGGTAAGTCCAGACTATGCTAAACCATTCTATATATATTTGTTTGCCTCTGATCATTCATGTGTTGATATGTTAACTCAAAAGTTGGATCAAGGAGACGAGCATCCCATAGCATTCATGAGTGCACCATTGAAAGATGCAGAGTTGAGATACCCAAGTGTGGAAAAGCAGGCCTATGCCTTAGTCAGGGCTGTAAAGAAATTCAAGCATTATATCCTCATAAACAAAATCTTTGCAATAGTTCCTAATGCAGTGGTTAAGTTGTTATTGATGCAAAATGAGCTGGGGGAACATAGAGCCAAATGGGTGACTATGTTACAAGAGTATGATATGGAAATTCAACCCATGAAGTTGGTGAGAGGGAAAGGGCTTACACAGAAAATGATAGAGACAGGCCCTGACCTTACTGCTCAAAGTTATAATTTGGAGGATGTTTCTCCTGGAGAGTGGTATGATGATATTGTTCATTATCTCCTGACCCAGAGATGCCCTGATCATCTCAATTCAGTACAAAGAAGGGTATTACGCTTAAAGAGTGGCAGTTTCATGTTGAAAAGAGTTGTCCTGTATTAGAAAAATCATGAGGGTGTTTATTTGAGGTGCCTAGGAAAGGCAGAATCTGCAAGAGTAATGCTGGAGTTTCATGACAGATATGGTACGGGCCATGGATCAGCACCTTCTACAGTGAACTAGATCCTGAGAGTTGGTTACTACTGGCCTACGTTATTCAAAGATACACACAACCACGTCAGGACTTTTCATGTGTGTCAGACTACGACCACCAAAGAGAAGTATGCTGCACTCCCTCTCTAACTAGTATTCGAGGTAAAACCCTTTGCACAATGGGGAATGGACTTCATAGGTCCAATCAATCCATCTTCCTCTACTGGACACAGGTATATCCTTACCGTTACTGATTATTTTACAAGATGGACTGAGGCCCTTGCTAGCAAGCAATGCACTTCAGAAATAGTAATTAACTTCCTTGAATTAGGTATTCTTAACCGTTTTGGATGTCCCATGTGTTTAGTATGTGATAATGGTCCTGCGTTTTCATCTTTGAAGTTTTCTAACTAGGCTTTTGACCATGGAATTATAATCAAATTTGCATCCAACTATTACCCTCAAGGAAATGGGTTAGCTGAGTCATCCAACAAAAATCTCCTGACTGTTATTCGCAAATTTTTAGAAAGAAACCCAAAGGATTGGCATACCCAACTTAGATTTGCTTTGTGGGTAGATCGCACCAGACATAAGACTTCCATAGGGATATCACCCTACCACCTAGTTTATGGATTAGAGCCTGTGTTTCCCATTCAGTTAAAGATCCCCACCTTGCAGTTCATTAATGAATATTATGATGAGGGAGATAAACGTGAGGCTAGACTTGCCGAATTATTACACCTTGAAGAAAAGAGGGACAAAGCCCTAGAAAACTTTGCTAAACACCAAGGGGTAGTCAAGAGATGGTTTGATAAAAGAGCCAAGGTTAAAGCTTTTAGGATTTCTGACTTGGTTCTTTACTGGGATAAAGCCCACGATTGTAAGGGAGAGCATGGAAAATTTGATAAACTTTGGCTTGGCCCTTACCAGATCTCAGAAATTCTGGGAGATAATGCTTTCCATTTGAAAACTCTCACTGGAGAGGATATCCCTCTGCCTGTCAATGGGCAGTATCTAAAGCATTATTTCTAGTCTTGAGCTATTTTCAACTCTTGTCTTGTATATAGTTAGATTAGGTTTCCCTTTTTGCTTTGCTTTTGGTTTGGTTTGTGGGTTTGCTTTTGGTTTGTTTTGTTTTTTGCTCTACTCTTGCTTTGGGGGTTTCTTTGTTTTCACCTGGATGTGCTGCACCTACATGGAAAATATATCATTATCTGGAACTATTCTAAGTATTTCGTTGGTGGACTTTAGTCTTGCATCTTGAAAGGATGGTTGAAGTCTTTGCTATTTCCAACAGTCTTAATGTTAGATTTATAGAAGATTGATCACCATCTTTGATTTGAATTTGAAATACTCTAAAATCTTATACCTCTCATATATCTTAAGAATCCTGATGTTACTATAGGAATCCTTGTGAATTTTTTCAAGTGAAAAATCTTATTTCTACTTTAGCGCCACTATGGTTCTTAGCCCTGGGTGTGAACTTCATTGTTCACAGGTTGAAATGAAAGTGACATATAAAGAATATCAAAAGAAAGAAAAATGAAATATTGAATATCAAAAGAATAAATTCAACTTATCAGGGGTACCTGAATATCTCTACCGGGGCTATGGACATCTAGCTGGCAGTAGAGCTATGTTCAGGAGAGTCACAGCGATAACCTCACTAGGGCTATGGAAGCCTAACTGGCAGCAAGGCCCTATCCAGGTTGCTTTTGAAGTTAGAATCCTTATGTAGCCTGACTTGACTGAACTTGGTTCCTGTAGTAACTTAAGGAGGGAAATGAGCTCATGTGCACACACTTGGATTTTAATTTTATGGAGAGTTTGGTCTATCCTTTGGTTCTGATTTTTTAAATCTTTGCATTCTGACTTGTTTGTTTGATGGTGAGATTGAAACCAGAGATTCTGGGTTCTTGATTCCTGTTCGTCATCAAATGCTCTAGAGCATTTTCCCAGCAAAGTCACCATTTGTTGTGCAGTTTTCGCACACACGCCCTGCTAAAAGCAGGGACCCTCTTTCGCTTCAGTTTTGGTTTCTTGGCCCTTTCTTTTTTGAGGTTTTGTCTTATATAATCATGTTCTTAAAAGTTTATTTTGATTTCCTAGGTGTTTCCCCCAGGTTATTTATTGAGAATCCTAAGTTTTGGGAAAATTTTGGGCTTTTGCTTGGATTCAAGATTTTCCACCCTGGTCGGATTTTCCTAGATCCCGCTTGGACTCTGGCTGGACCATGTTGTTCAGGGATTTTTGGTATTTGCGGATTTCCACGTGGGCCATATTTTCTCGAATTCCTCCCTATCGTCAGCTTTTCGGGTTTTCTGACTGTCCTATCGATTGCATTAATGGCTTCGTGCGTGCTTTGAAGGATGTATTTAACTTGATTTCTGGGGTCTTTGTGCCATCATGCTTATTGTTGTTGTCATTTGAGCTGAGGAGTGCTTTCCTGCGTTTGATTGACTTCGTTTTGGGGTGTTTGGGTTTGAATTGATCGAGTTCGTGGCGATTTCTTGTGCATTCCTGCATCTGTTCTTTGTGGACGCCATTGGGCTTCACATTTGTTGCTTCTAAGATCAATTCTCATGTCCCAATGGTATGTTTTTATTGCCCTACCTTTGATTGAGAATTATGAATGGCATGTTGATGTTCTGAGAGCTTGTGGAACTTGAATTCCTGAATATTTGATCATTTCATGCTAGGGTTGTTTAGTATTGCGTTATTTGTCATCTCCTAGGTGAGTTTTGAGATCTTTTGTCTATCTACATTTTGATGAATCTTGCTTGAGAGTAATTAGTAAACCCTAGTGATGACTTAGCAGTTGAAACAACTAAATTCTGAGCTTGCTTGTGCGCTAATGGCGGATGAATAAGGTTTCAAACATAGGGAAATTCCATTTTAGGTTATTTCATCTTGGGATTGACCTAGAATGTAAAGAAAATCAATGAAAGGTCCATCCTTGGCTTGTCCTAAGTTAAAACTTTTGAAATCCATGATTGATTTGGTGTATGGGTAAAATTGTGAGTATCCATCCCCTCCGAATTTTCTTCGCTGTGACCCTTCAAAGTCAGGGAGATGTCATATCGATCACCCTGTTTTTCACCAAGAAGCCTTCCTAAGTTCATATTTGATCATCAGGACCTCACCTCGAAAGAAAGTCTCTCATCGACATGCATTTCCTTGTACACCTTCAGCAAGACAAGCATGTTTCAGCAAGAGGTCATACCGGGCTTCACTATTTTACATCGCTGAGACCTTCGCTTTCGGCGAGACCTTTCACCGAACACATTCTGCTTTCATCGAGCTCTATTCATTTGCTTCACTAAGACATCCATCCTTCAGTGAGGCCTTTCAGTGAGCTCACAGCTCTTGCCAAGACCTTCACTTTCGGCGAGACTATCGACGGTCGCCAAGAACTTATGGTGACGCCTTCCTTTCTTGGTGAGCCTGGATCTTCTTTCAGCGAGACCACATGTTGTCAGAAAGAGGTTATACTGACAAGACATTTGTTATCGGCGAAACATTACGCAGTCGCCAAGACCTCTGGCCGAATTTAGAACCTACCACCTATCGGCAAGACATCGCAACTTCGCTGAGACTTCATACTGAAAAAAAACTTTAGTTTGGCCGAAGTGTTTGCTTGGACCCCAAAAGTCGGTGAGACACGAAAGATTCGCAGGACCTTACCCCGACTACCCTTTGGTCATATCAATATATTTGCTATATCCTGGTCGGTGAGACGTTACACTGAAACCACCAAGTCTTGCTGAAACCTCTTTCGATGACCTCCATCAGCGTGACCTCGCGGAAGTCGCCAAGACTTCTCAACGAGATGACTGACTCTTGCCGAAACCGTCATTCCCGAAATCTACATTGGTTGAAGTTCTGCCTTATTCATGGATTTCTGTCGGGTCCAGATTTCTCTGAAATCCAGCATCTCTCTGATTATCCGAAGTCTGCAATCTAGCTCGTTCTTCGCGAAAATCCATCCCTCATGGATTTTCCCAAAATCTGATGAAATATAAAGGACCATGAGATAATTTGAGTTGTTTATGATTTGTGATACATTTAATGATTATTTCATGTCATATTTGGATTTCCCGTGTAATTTGTTGATTGATCGTGATCAATTTTAATGGTTAAGTAGAAGTTTCTTGGTTATTCCATTGGAATTCGATCAGTCTGGAATTTCTTGAAATTCCTCTCTAGCTCAGATTTCGCGGATGGTCTTGAAACCCAAAATTTGTTGTGGTCATCTCATATGAAATTTAATAACACTCTAGCTATATGATATTCGTTCTAACGATGTATTGATGGATTAACACCCTCTTTCCTGTGGTTCTTACTATGATTTATATGTTGAGTGCAGGCTATATCTAGCAAGGCAGTAGTTGGGTCCTCAATGTCTGATGTGGAGAGGATTAAAATGAACATTAACAGTAGGATCCTTGAGAGAAAAGTCACTTCTGTCCTATCGGAGGTGTCTGATACAAATGTTGGATCATGGGATTATGAAGATTTTAAAGAAAGAATGGTAGCCGAAGATCTTCCCTTGGTGACTAGAAGGATGATGGAATCAGGCTTGTCACATGTTGTTTGTTTCCCTTCTATGGTGTAGTGTTATGAGCTGGTCTTTGAATGTGCCAAGCACTATGATCAGGACACACAAAGAATAATTGGTCCTTAGGGGAGGGTTGTAGCAAATCTCAACCCTGTCTCCATTGCCCAAACATTTGATATGCCAGACAGATCTCATGTGGTGGGATTCAGCATGGGAGCGGCTCAGGAGTTCTACGATGAGTAGACCGTGAAGTCACAACAATTTATCAATTCTTGGCTGGAGAAGCCTAAGTCACACTATTCTAAATTACCCACTATTCAGAATAAAGTTCAAGGAGTATTATGATGCTATCACTCTTCTCAGCATGGTGGTTGGATTAAAGAATTATGGTACATTTGAGAATTGGATGTGCCATGTAATTTTGAGTTTGGAACAGTTGAGAAATTGGTGGCAGGATGTTTACGCACCACTTGATGATGGTTCTGTCTTTGAGCACCAATTGGATGATGCAGCCACCTACCTTGCAATTATTGACAAATACCTAACGTATAAGGTGGATTGGGATAAGTCGGTCAAATGTTCAAGAGAAGAGATTGCATCCATTGAGAATCGACTTAGGGTTTTTCCTTTGCCACCAGTAGCTGACTTAGATGGGACACTTTTGAGAGTTCATGAAGGGCCAGATCAAAATAGAGACAAAGGGGAGGACAGGTAATGCCCAACTACTCTAGGATTTGTGCATCCCCATTATCGTGCCCTGCATTGGTCCGAGCTGCATTGGGAATCCTGGGCCGACCTGGGTGTTGTTCGCGCATTTATTGCATCCCTTCGTTCCATTTTGACTTTCTCTTGGCTGGTCGGTGGTGCCCAGTTAATGCTGCAAACTCTTGCTTGGCTGACGGGTTTTCTGGCGGGATTCTATATTTGGAATTTCGCCTCATTTGTAAAGGGTTAGATAGCTAGAAATAATAGAAAGGGAAGAAGATAGAATAGAGAAAAATAGTTAGACATGAGTAGAGCAGGTTAGCAAGTAGTAGTTCTCAAGCAAATATTGTAACAAAAAGTTGGAATTGTTGCTACAGTGGATAATCTGAATGCAAGTAATGACATTGTGATTTGGTTTCATACTTGTATTCTCTTGTCTTGCATGATTCTTGCTATTCTATCTTTAAAATTTCTTTGAGGAGGTTAATATTTAGATTAGATTCGATACAATAATGCTTGTGATTTGATACTTGAATGTTGCAGTAATCCTTCAGTCCATACTTTTTGCAACCAACTGATTGTTAGTTGCTTTGCAAAGTTAGCCTGGACTTCATATTCAGTGTACTAGTTTGATTGTGAGGATTTGTTCATTTCAACTGCAATAGGGTTGTTGAATGAATGTTCATGATTTGAAAATCTTAATACCTCAGAAGATTGCACTATTTTCTATAAGATCATAGATTTATCTGGGTCAAGTAGAGATCAGTTTTGAGGGATTGGTCCATTCGAGTGTCGGTTATTTTCATTGTTAATCTTAGGAGTAGTATTAGATTTAGAAATCTCTTTGAAACCCTTACCTTTTTTTGTTTCTTTGATTATTGGGTTAGATCTAGGATTAAAGTATCATCAGATTGTTAGATCTGATAAAATTGATTCAGTATTTTGCTTGTAGTAAGGTCCCATTGTGATTACCAGCATTTTCACATTTTATCACTGAGTTGTTTACGCATTGTCAAGACCTGACATTAGAGACATTGGGGTTATCTCTTGAGGCTTGCTGATAGAGATTTACCTTTCAAGAGAGATAGGATATTATATTCTGTCTGAGTTGTTGCTGTGCAAAAAACACCATCAACAAATAGGAACACTTTTGTGTGTGTGAATCATTTGATCCTCTTAATCTAATCTATTTTAGAAAAAAAAATAGTAGTTTAGAAACTAGATTCAGAGTACTACAATTCTTGTTCTTTTGGTATCTCCAACTTTTGAGTGCATGAATCTCAAATTATTCCTCCAAGTTCAAGTTTAGATGATTTTAAAAAAAGTGGCCACTTTTGACCCCCTTTTTTTGTACCATCTTGGTGCACTTACCCTCATATAGAGGGTTTCAATGATGAATAAATCCTCTAGTTACTCTCATAGTTATAATTTTATAGCCATTCTATGAATCTCAATGCACATGAATATGATCCTTTCTAGTAATTAATGATTGTTATGTTAATTCACATACAAATATATTTATGTGTATAGTACACTCTTGATACACATAATATTCTAATCATGTTAATCCATTGATTACATTTTCAAATGAAAAAAAATCACGAAAAATCACATTTCTATATTATTGTCAACAATATATCATTATCACTAGCAAATATAATTCACCTTCTTAGTTTCTTGTTGATTCATCTTGTTAGTCAAAGATATACATTAAAGATTTTTTATTCAATAGTTTATTAAGACATAATCTTATGTACATTATAGTGTTTCACTAAAAATAAGTGATGAGGTCTTAGTAAAAACTATTTATCATTATACATCTAATAGTAGTCCTAAGGAATTTCCAATATCATTTCATGTTATTATATTTTTGGATAAATTTGTTATGTTTTTGTTAGGTAATGGATAAAGCAATTAATTTAGTAGTTTCTTTTTTTTTATGTATCACTATGTTAGCTTTATTCTTGACGGTAGAGTGGTCAAAATTGATAGAGATCCATATAAGACATTATCTAATTTGAGTCATTTTACTTCATATATACTTTTTAAAACACCTAAAAATCCTCCATAAGAGAAAATAGCTGACATACATGATTTATATTTAAGTTTCACCTAGTAGATAAATAAAGGTAAAATATGAAAAAGACTAAAATAACTAATTATGCACCTTTTTTATTATAGAGATTATGAAAATAAAAAGGGTTAAGGAACAAAGAACATATTTGGATCCACCTCCAAAGAAGAAAGAACTATGGGTAAAGAAAGATTATAAGTACACATTCGCTTAGCCATTGCTAGTATATTTATTAAGAGAATCTTATTAGGATAAATACCATTTACTCAAGAATGAAGAGCTTGATGTCACATTTTAGGATGAGAACACAACTTATTGGATGGTGATCTCTCTAATATTGTTGTTTGATACATTCTATCATTTTTATACTTTATTTATCTACATATATTATCATGTTTATTTTTTCTTAAATTTTATGTGTCCTTATATTTTAGCCTTTTGTTTTTGTAGTTCATCTCTTATTCTTTTTTCACATTCTATATGTACTTTATGATTTACTTTCCCTACTTGGGGCACCTTCTCCTTTTCTATATTTAGCTCCTATGATTTCATCCTATATTTTCCTATGTTTCCTTGTTAACTTCCATGCTTTCCTATATGTCATTTTTTTTTATCATATTCAATGTTTAAAAACAATATGCTTCCTTGTTCCTTCTTAGTTTCTTGTTCCTATGTTGCATGCCCATGATGTTCCTATATTTCTTATGTTATATGATCTGATATCCATATCTTATGAATCTATATGCCAAATTTATTATTCTTGTTATATTTATGACCATTCTAATGCTTCTCATGTTATATCTTATATTATCATGTCTATGTCTACATATTTATCTTATGTTCGCATTCCTTACATGTTTATGATTCTTATCATGCTTATTGATCACTTGTGTATATATGATCATTTTCTATCATTTATGGATCTCAAATTATTTTCCTTCATGGGGGGCATCTTTCTTTCCTTTTTCTATATCTACTTTCAGAATCGCTTGTTTTCTAAGTTATTACATGTAGTTATATCATATAATGATATATTTACCATGTTTACATACTTTCATCACGATAATAACATTTTCTTCTTTCTTGTAATTCTTAACACCATTTGTATGCAATCAATCAATCAATGTATATGTAACATGCCAACCGTTCATTGAAGTAAGTTTTCCTAAGTTTTCACTTTGTGAGTAAACAAACTATGTAACTAACCATTGTAATAAAAAAAATCTTTTCCTTTTTGAGAAAAAATGAACATAGATGTCATAACAATATTCAACATGGATTTCATTCCAATATAATAATTTTGCAAATTACAATATTCCAAGAATGTGTACAAGTACATACATAACTCAACCAAGCTTCAAAGCAATAGATATATATGGTCCAGGTTCCACCTTTCAAATCTTGGTCTTTTGTCGCTTGTTGAGGAGGAGAAGCATCACTCAAGTGCTTTTCCACCAACCATAGACTCATATATGGTCCCGTGCACATCTATCATATGATAGATGGCATTCTGAGCTTAGTGTTGTACCCTACATGACTAGAACTTTTAACCCTACAATATGGAACTAGCATGCACTACATGGACACGGTGAATTAACAGTGGAGCCAAAGGCAATCACACTACTTTGGCCAAAGTGTTCTCACTCAATACTTCGAGTGATAGTAATCCTATTCACTTACACTATTCAAGCTCAATTTGAATTAAGGCCACTATAATCTATGCATAGGTATTTCCTCCAATGGGTAATCTTTAACCCCAAAAATAACCTATTCTTTTTCTCACAAACTCTATTGTGTTTCCACTCATAAAACATATGAACAAGTTCCCTCCCTTCAATGGACAATCTATCCTAGGAGTAACCCACTAGCTATCTAGTATAATCAAATAAATTTTAGCTATGAATAACCCTTAAGCTATCCTTGTTTAATCATATCTAGTATAACAATACCTAAGACAAACAACTCTCCTATTATGGAGTAATTATAAGCACTTTCACAAAAAAGCATAAATCAACTTCAATTTCCTTTCCAAAGCAAATGCTATATTTTCCAAATGAAAGTAACCTCTTGAGTAGTTCAAATAAAGCATTCAAGATTCAATCTTTCATAAACAAAGACAAATAAAGGAAGATTAGATCCTCATGCCTATAATACACTTAACCACTTGAAGGACTTAGTACACAGCTTTCCAACAACTTACTAGCTTCACTTAGACCTCTTCAAGAAACACTTTAATAAGAATCCACTCACAATTTGATAATATTCTCTCACAAATATAACTCACACAATATAGCTCTTCACAAAATACTCAAGGATCTCACAAAATACAACATAATGCAATTACAGAATAATGCAGATAAGTGTGTCCCAAATGAGAGTGTAAACCTCTCTATTTATACTAAGACTTTGCAGCCTACAGAAAAGGCATGCAAAATGATAGCTTAATCCATGCAAGTCGACTCACTGAACACTTGGATAAAAGGTGGCAGTAAAACACAGACTTAGCAGAAGAAGCCACAGGTCAACCCATTCTAATGATAGCAGCAAAAGACTTATTCAATTGTGCTCATGTTAAAATGATGGCAATCACACTGCATCCCAAAATGGACTTCTATAGCAATTAGAACTTCATATTTTGGTGCCAAGTATGCAATTATCCTCCTATTGTTTTGGTGCAGTTATACTCTTTGAAACAGTCTACAGTCAATATGCAACACTTGCACAATGTCAACTAAGTCTTAGTTTTGCAGAGAATAGAGGAATGATGAGTGGCTTGGCACATAAATGGTACCTTGACCAATTCTTTCCCTTGTTGTTCACACTTCCTATTCCCATGCATTTCACTTTATTTTGTAGTTGGAAAATATTTCATTTGTTTATATTAAAGTACTCAATGTTAAGTAACTCGTTGTTTTGCAATTCTAAGATGCTTTCCCATATTATCGAATATTGTCTATTTTCATATCGACCTTATTGATGCACATTACCTTGCTTTTTAATCGACCTTTATACATTGTTAACATATGCAATAATCAAGTTTTAAATGCTTTGCATGTATTACTTACAAATCGACCCATGTTCATATATATAAATCGGCCTCTAGGTATATATATTATTTGGCCTCCAATCACTATATGTCAATAAATAAAAATAAGCATTCCATCACATATATATGTATATGCATATATATACTAATATATATATATATATTAATCAAGTATGCATACATTCAATATACAAATTAAATACAAACGGGTTAACATTCACATAGTAATATAATAATCATATATTGACTGTATATATATATACACACATATATATATATTCCTCTATGTACATGTATATGTATGTATACACATATTGATACATCCATATGGACATTTCCATTTTTCCATCATACATATGTAACGATACATGTTTACATATGGATATATGTATATATCTCATATATATATATATACACATTTGATAACACAATCAAGCACATGCAAAATTACTATTGTATTGATAGGGAATAGTCGTGTGATGTATTTATGCATATACATATGCATATCATAAGGTCCATTTAATAGCTCCATGCACATAAGTAACACATTCATAAGTGTGCATAGGTATGCCTATTTATGTACCCTCATGTGTGTGTTCCTCCATGCGTATGATCTATCATCGACATACATATGTATACATATACATACATTCCATGTGTGTTCAACTCATAAATACAAGCATAGTAATATAAAGAACTCATAAGCTCTATCATATAAAAATCACTCAAGCATGCATTCAACAGTATTCAAGACCCTGGTTACGTAGATAGAGGATGGGAGTGACGTCGGGTGGTGTTGTTGTAGGTAAGGTTTTTTCAAATTTGGACAAGGCGGGAACCCCTACTCCAAGGGTTGGCGTTAATGGCGGAGGGCACGCTGATGTTGGGAAGCAGGCTGGTGGTGGTTATTTGGATGGGAATCCTTGTGGGTCCTTATGTCTGGGTTCTAGAGCTATTCAGGGTCAGGTTGGTACTTCTCTTAGCAAGGTGGGGGCTAAGAATGTGGCTCCCAAGGTAGTTGTCACTTCTGAAGTTTTCTTTTTTGAAGCTACTAAGGAAGCTGTCATTTCTGAAGCTGATAAGGTTGTTTTGTCTTCAGAGGATGGCAAGTCATGGTCTTCTTTATTTGGGAGTAAGCTTAAGGAGAAAAGTTCTTCTCCTCCTGTCGACTTCTTTGCTAATCTGTCTAAGGCTGAGTATTCGGTGTCGGTGCCTGACTGCATTATTGATAAAGGTTTACTCTCCATGGAGCAAGCGTTGGTGGGAAAATTTATGGGCCCACGTCCTAATATTAAATTAGTTAGAATGCTTTCCAAGAATTGTTGGTTCCTAAAAGGGAAGGTGGAGATTATGGCTCTCGCAAAGGGGTTCTTCTCCTTTTCTTTTTCTTCTAGTGAGGATTTTTTGAAGGTTTTGGTGGGTGGTCCCTAGCTTGTTGGTAAGTCAACTTTGGTTTTAAAGAAGTGGGAGGCTGGCTTCTCCCCTAACTCTTGTTCTTTTGACTTTTCCCCTGTGTGGGTCCATTTTCCTGGGCTCCCTCTTGAATTTTGGGATGAGCAGGTCTTTAAGGGAATTGCGTCTACTTTTGGGCATCTGATTTTGATTGATAGTCTTACGACTTCGAGGCGCAGACTGATTTATGCCCGACTTTGTGTGATTCTAGACTAGATGACAGATCTTTCGTTGATGATTAAGATTAACTCAAAGCTAGGTGTGTGGGAGCAGTAGGTTGAGTTTGAATCTATCCCCTTTGCTTTTTTTCACTACAAGAAGGTGGGGTATTGGGTGAAGAAGTGTTTGTTGAAGCCTGTTGTTCCTCCTAAAAAGAAAAAAACTCCTCCCAAGGTTTCTAACGTTTGGAAGGAGGTTGGTCCTGAAGCTTTTTCAGAGAAACAGTCTCTGGAGGGAGAGCTTGTTAAGGGTGTGGGGCCTAAGGCTCCTGGTGTTGTTGCTTCTTCTATTGAGGAGGAAGTTTTGATGGTGGAGGAGGCTCCTGGTATTGTTGCTTCTTCTATTGTGGAGGAAGCTCCGGTGGTGGAGGTCGGGGTGTTGGACTCTACTGAAAGGAAATTGGATTTGATGGAGGTTACGGATGTCAACTCGTTGGCCCTGGTGGTTGCTGAGCAAGAGAGGGTGACCCCTCTAAAGATGTTATCTAAGGAGAAAATTCCTTCTAAGGAAAAATTGTTGTTATCCTCTTTAGTTTTGTTGGAGGAGAGGAGTGAGGTTTCACCTTTCATTGAACCTCTTGTGGAATTAGTTGTTAAAAAGATGGTGCTCACCTCTTCTATCATGGATTGCTCTAATTGTGCTTCTCAGGAGGAGGAGCCTTGTACTACTGTTCTTTTGGCCTCTAAGTCTTAGTCTAAGAAAAAGACTCTACCAACGGGGTTGGGGATGGGTACTCAGAATCGCCTTAAGCTGGATTGTGGTTCGGAGCCCAGGGGTAGACGTAGACCCTCACTGCAGAAAGTAAGGGAGAGGGTTAGTAAGTGTGAAATTGTTGATGGTTTGCAGATTACTCTGCTTGAGATGGGCCTAAATGGTCCCTCACAAAATATTTTATGAAGATCCTCTCCTGGAACATTAGAGGATTGAATAATCCTCATAAATAGGATCTTCTTGCTAATATGGTAAGAGATCATAGGCCATATATTATTTTGATCAAGGAGACTAAAATGAGTGTTGAAAAGGTGTTCAAGATCAAGAACAGGTTCTTTAAAGAGTCTAGGTGTCAAGCTGTGGACTCTAATGGTGCTCCTAGTGGGGTGGTGACTTTTTGGAATTGTAAGGTGGTGGTTGGGCCAGAGTTGTTTTCCTTTGAAAATCATGTTGCCTCTTCTTTTGTGTGCTTCAGGGAAAAGTTCTCTTGGGTGCTGTCTAATATTTATGCTCCCAATTCTAAATGTTCTCATAAGCATTTTTGGGATTTGTTGAATATTTTTAAGGCTCAATTCCATATTCCTAACTAGCTAGTGATGGGGGGTTTCAACACCCCGTCGAATGATGTGGACAAAAGTGAGGGTTCTCAGATTGCCGATGATAGCAGGATTTATCTAATGAATTTTATCAATGATAATTTGTTACTGGATTTTGATTTGGGGGGAGCTTCCTATACTTGGTCTAACAGGAGGTCTGGTGATGTGCTCATCCAGGTTAAATTGGATCAGGCTCTAATCTCTCTGGATTGGCTACATGTTTATTCTTGTTCTTTGTCGGCTCTTACAAGGGTTGGTTCAAACCACTTTCCTATTGCTTTGAAGGCTGGTCCTTTTGGGCGTAAAAAGGCTTTTCCCTTTCATTTTGAGAAGATGTGGATTGATCATCCTAATTTGTGCATTAAGATTTATCAGTGGTGGAATATTAATGTTGATGGTTCGGCAATGTTTAAAGTTGCCAAGAAATTGGCATCAGTGAACCATAATTTGATTCAGTGGAATAAGGACTCTTTTGGTAATATCTTTGAGGAAAATTCAGATGTGAGGATGAAATTGGATATTGTGCAACAATCTTTGCAGGCTTCTGGGGCTGATGTTGCGTTACTTTAGGAGGAGATTGAGATTTTGTCTAGATTTCATAATATTGTGGCTAGAGAGGAGGAGTTTTGGAAGTAGAGGTCTCGTGTTGTTTGGCTTTAAAGTGGAGATAAAAATGCACGGTTCTTCCATCTCACTACCATGAAGCATAGATCTTTGAACAAAATCTCCAAAGTGGTCCAATGGATAATTCTACTATTGAGGAAGATGATGAGATCATATCTATAGCTCATTCGTTCTTTGAGAACCTTCTCTCAAATGAAGGTTTTTTAGATCATGTTCGCCAAGAAGGCTTTCTTAATGTTTTTCCTAGGTTGGT
Source organism: Sequoia sempervirens (assembly GCA_007258455.2). Classification (NCBI taxonomy): domain Eukaryota; kingdom Viridiplantae; phylum Streptophyta; class Pinopsida; order Cupressales; family Cupressaceae; genus Sequoia; species Sequoia sempervirens. The sequence goes on along the minus strand of VDFB02193867.1, from coordinate 56,656,178 downwards.
TTTAGAGTAGGAGAATGGGTTTTTATCTACGATCCCTTAGGATGAAGAAATTAGAAAGGCTGTGTTCTTGTTTGAAGGTATTAAATCTCCGGGTCTGGATGGTTTCCGCCTGTTATTTTTCCACTTTTTTTGGGAGATTATCTCCAAGGATGTGATCAATGTTACTAAGGAATTTTTTAGTAGTAGAAATTTTTTGAAGGAACTGAACTCTACTTTTATTGTGTTAATCCCTAAGAAGCCGAGTGCTGAGAGGTTTGGTGATTTTAGACCTATTAGTTTGTGCAATTATATTTATAAGATCTTCTCTAAGGTGCTTTCTTCGAGGTTACAAAGGGTGTTATCAAAGATTATTTATCCCTAGCAGAATGGGTTTGTGCCTGGCTGACAAATTCTTGATTCTATTATCACTGTTCACGAGAATATCCACTCTCTGAAAGTGAACAAGAAGCCTGGTCTTATTTTGAAACTTGATTTGGTCAAAGCCTATGATCGGGTGAATTGGCAGTTCCTTTGTAGTATCCTCAGGGCATTTGGGTTCTTAGATAGGGTTTTGCAACTGGTGTGGCAGTTTATTTCCACTCCTTTTTATGGTGCTCATCAATGGGTCTCCTTCGGCCTTTTTTAAGTGCTCGTGTGGTTTGCGTCAAGGGGATCCTATCTCTCCTTTTCTCTTCATTATTATGGTGGAATATTTGGGCTGGTATCTTCTCCAAGCGGTGTCTAATGGATTTTCAAAGGCCTTTACCCTTCCTCAAGTCAGCTTTGTTGTTCTCACTAGAAATTTGTGGATGATACCATTATTCTTATTGAGGCTTCTATGGTGGCAGCTAAGTCTATTCACCTCATTCTTTAGAATTATGAGGCTTCCTTGGGCCAGAAGGTTAGTTTTCTTAAAAGTACTACCTTTTTTCTTAATACGTTGGAGCTTCATCAATTGAGGATTGTTGGTATTCTTGAATGTGGTATAGGGGAGCTCCCTTCTTATTTGGGACTTCCTTTATGTTCTAATGGTGCCCTTGATTCATTTTGGAATAGTATCATTGATAAGTTTAACTCTAAACTTGTTGGGTGGAAAGGATATTTGCTTAGTCAAGCTTGTAAAATTTAGTTAATCAAGTCTACTCTCCAAAACCTGCCAGTTTGTGTCTTAATTTTGTTCCAAATTCCTAGAAGATTTTGGGAGAAAATTGAGGGATTTTAGAAAAGGTTTTTATGGTACAGTGTTGAGGAGAAGAAAAGGTTACATTTGATGTCTTGGGAGAAGATGTGTAGATTAAAATCACAAGGTGGTTTAGGTCTTTGCAAATTAAAGGATTTTAATTCTGCTCTAATGGCTAAACAACTTTGGAATCTGCTGGTGTCTAATAAAGATTGTGTGGCCATTTTTGCTTCTAAGTATTTGAGGGGTGTGGATAGATTTCATGACTTGTTCAAGGAGAACTTTGTTCCTTCACAGGGATTGGTCTTATGGAACAGTATGATCTGGGTTCAATCAACTGTGGCTGTTGGTTTGAGGTGGACTTTGGGCAATGGCAGAAGGATTCACTTTTGGGACAACTGGTGGATTGGGCACGGGCCTTTGAAGGATGAGTCATGGGCGGCTCCTTTCATAGATTTTTGTGTCTGTGAATGGGGTGTCCTGGTTGCTAATTATATTAGGCAAGGTTGTTGGATTGGTCTGGATGTGGTTAATAGGGACTTGAAGCTGCTTGTTGATTTTTTGTCTTTGATCCATATTCCTTTGGAAGCTCAGGAGGATTATGTTATTTGGTGGTTTTCCTCCAATGGGAAGTTCTTGGTTTCCTTTGATTTTTCGTCTCTCACTCAACTGGTTGGTCCCCTACCTTTTTGGGTTCGTGTGTTGAATGGAAAGCTTATGCCTAAAATTGATATTTCATTTTGGCTTCTTTGTCAAAATAAGATTCTTACCCTAAATAATTTGGTGAAAAGAGGTATGGCCTTTCCGAATAGATGTTTCTTATGTAAGGAAAATGTGGAGGATTGTCTTCACTTGGTGATTGGTTGCAGTTTTACCTGGGATGTTTGGTCTCATATTTTCAATCTATGGGAGATTGTGTGGGTGTTTCCTCAGTCCTTTGCTAAATTATGTTCTCAATGGGTGTCTCCATCTAAAAACTCGGCCCTCTCTTTTTTGTGGTCTCTTATTTTTCCACATGTTGCTTGGGGTGTTTGGAAGGAACATAATAACAGGGTTTTCCATCAGCAAGAGTTGTCACCTTCTAGGTTGGCTTTTAAAATCTGTAATGCTATCAAGGAGAATTTTATGTCTGAATTTATGAAGATTCTTTCTTTTAATTTGAAAGTGGTGGTTTCTCCCTATGATTTGCTTGTGGGTATGAGATGGAACCTTTCTTGTGATATTTCTAATCTGGTGAGTAAAGTGAAAGAGCCCAGGGAGGGGGTTCGGTGGAAGGCACCAGGGACTGGATGGTATAAAGTAAACTTTGATGGTGCATATAAGGGAAATTTGGGGCTTTCTAGTTGTGGGGGAGTGTTACGTGATGCAAATGGTAGGTTTGTCTCCATGGTGGTGTTCCCTTTGGGAAACCAGACAAACCATTATGTGGAGGCTGTTGCAGCCTATCATGGCCTTGTTTTGGCTAAAAATCAGGGGGTTTCTAAGCATTGGTTGGAGGGGGATTCTCTTAATGTTATAAATTGCCTCTTGAAAAAATTCCCTCCATCTTGGTCTATTGCTAATTTTGTTAATGATTCTTTAATTATCTTAAATTATTTTGAGAAATTTAAAGTCTCTCATGTGTTCTATGAAGCTAATAGGTTGGCTAATGGTGTTACCAATGTGGGGGTGGTGGAGAGAGTTGATTGCGGTTCATTTGAATCTCTTCCTCTTAATCTTAAATGTTTATCTAATGATGACCAAGTGTCTTGTTTCTAAGATAAGTTTTTGTGGGAAAGTTTCTTCACTATTTTTTATAGTCGGATTGTGCACGAGGAACCTTTGGCCTGTTTGTTTAATTATTATTTCCTTGGTTTCCGTAAAATGGAGGACTGGTAATGTAAGTAGGGTAGTACCTTGAATGAATTTCCCACACGTATTGTGGGTGTTATTTGTGTTACTCTATGGAGAGTTTGGTTTCATTTGCATTTTCTTAACTCTTTGGTGTTGTTGGGATCTGCATCTTTTCTTGTCGCCATGGTTGGAGACCGTTGTAGACTTGAGCCAAGTTCTTGTGAGGAATTTTAGAAGAACCATGCTATTTGGGAGCATTTGGAGTTGGGTGGGGTTACATAGTTTATGCAGAGAATTCAAGGTCCTGACCTTGATGCTACTGATTTTTTTGAGAAAGGGTGGAATGGGAGGTCGTTGCGTTATAAGGGTGTTGAGTTTAAAATTGATGAGGAGTTCATTGCGGAGGCTACTAGTCTAGCGGTCTCTGGGAGTAAATTATTCAGAGACAGAGGAGCAGCTAAAAATGCTTTTGTGAATTTCTTCAAGTATGATGAGAAGAAGATGCTTTGGGAAATTGGGAGTGGTGGCTACGCTCACAAGTCTTTGAAGCTATTATGGAGGGACCTCGTGTTGGCCATAATGCACTATTTTAAATTCTTGAAGGTAGATTCTATGTTATTTACAACTACCATTTCATGCTTATGAATCATTTTAGGCACAAGGTGTTGGTCCCTTTTCCCTTCTATTTGTTAATTTCCATGGAAAAGAGTATTGAAGATCATAGAAAAAACCCTAGGAAGGTGGTTTTACATGAGGGTCTTATGAATCTCCTATTTTCTCACATTAAGCTTAAGTTAATTGCAGTTTCTCCAAAAACCCCTGGTAAGAAGGCAGTTAAATTTTTTGGGTATGATACAGGTGACTCTGTTGCTAAATGGGTTGGGAGTACTGACAAAGAAGAGTCAAAATTTGAGGAAATGTCTATGGATGAAGATGGCTCTGAGGAATGGATTGAGGTCTTGGAAGAATGGAGCAAGGGCTATGAAACTAATGTGGAGTTGTAGGACTCCATGGCGAAGTCTGTGAGAAAAAGTTCGAAATGTAAATCTAAAGGTGCCAAGAAAGAAAAGCTTTCAGCTAAAAAGAAAATGGAGGTGGCGCCTGGTTCTAGTGATAATCCCTTGCTATGTCCTGGAGAAGGTGGTGTGAAGATTGTTGATGTTGTGACTACCTCTGTTGGGGATCCTTTGCCTGGGAAGGTGGAAATTTCCTCTACGAATGTGTTAAAGGGTTCTGTGGATGTGGGTTTATGCTCGAAGGTTCTTGGTGGTGCGGATAATGTTTGCTTTGTTGAGTGGAAAAAAGGGCCAGGGCCTATGTAGATGTAGGGGATGGAACATGTGATGGAGACGGTTATGCAATTTTAGGGGTTTTCTTGGGTTGATAGGGCGGTTAAATTGGAATGGTTGGAAGTGTTAGTTGATCTAGCTAACTTGCCTGATAAGGAGTGTGTTAAGGTGGATGTCATGGAGGTCGAGGACTCCCCTATTGAGGAGGATGAGGAGAAAAATTTGGATAGGAATGAAGTTCCTAGTATCTTCAAGCCGAATGACCAACCTCCTATTAGCTGGGATGATGTGAATATGAACATGTTCTGCAAAATGGCTGAGGATGGGACGAGGAATTTATTGTCTATGGTTAAGTGGTTATTTTCTAAGGTCAAGGAGCTAAATATTCAGGTTAAAAATTGGCAGAAGATTTATGTTGCTATGAACCGTGGTAATCAGGAGTGGGCTATTAAAAGAAAATTTAAAACCATGAATATAATGTTGGAAAAGTTGATTAATGATGTTGATCGTTTGGGGGCTTCTCATGAGGAGAGGATTTACTCTTTGGAAATGCAGGTCAATAAGAGTTTAGAGGAATGTGTTTCCAATATTGAGGAGAGAACTGGTAAGGTGATGGAGGACTTAAGAATGGTGGTTAATGTTAGCAATAATTCTCTTAAGACCACAACCAGGGATCTCTCTATTTTAAACAAAAAATCTCTTAATTGTATGGGAAAACCTCTAGACTTGGGTGAGTTAGAGAAAGTGATTAAGGAAATCAATTGCATGAACCAGGAGGATAAAGTTGAGGCATCTACTCCAGTGTTGGAGAAAGATGTGAATGTTGGGTTGTGCCTTAGGACTAGGAGAAAACCTAAAAAGAGAGCGGTTGTCTTTGTGGATGAAATCAAAGAGGTTGTGGATAGGCAGGAGGAGGTCATCAAGGAGAATATGGCCTCGGTGAATGTGTTGGATAATATGTTGTAGCTAACGCATTCCTTTTTACTGGATCAGCTGGTTTGCTGATGTTTTTGTTCTTGTTTTTCTCACAGGTTCCTGATGTTTTATCTTTTGTCAGCCTTTTGTTTTTTTGTGCTGCTGGTTTTAATTGCTTAGTCTTTTTGGCAGCTTCTCGTCCTTGTAAAGGGTTTTGACGCCCCTTCAAAACTTGATTTTCCTTATGAAAAATAGTAATCAAGACCCTTGTTTTAATGCAACACGTATACTAAGGATGACTTACTAATTCCCAACATAATAACTTGACTCAACCATTCTATTGTGAGTGTGTGTAAGCTCAGATAGGTTACATTACTAGTTACCTGACCAAGATCTTTTCCTGAGTGATACTTTCCCTCCACCTGGAGGATTGAACATATACCTACATTAACTAACACATTCCCACAGTAGTTAGTTTTTCAATAAAATGGGTGATCCCACAATACTGGTTTACAATTTTTGGTCAAACTGGACATTTGACTAATTTTTTCTAACTAAATCTTCACTTTCGGGCACCTATAGTGGCTAAACTGTGAGGAATTTGAAGATGATGCAAACTAGTGGTTTGTGACATTTTGTCTTTATATTCTAAAAATATTTTTTTCAAAAAATTTGGAATTAGATTGCACTTATTTTTCCATCTCCTTCAAAAAATATTTTTTTTTTCAGTAAACACCATTTTTAAGGAGTGATGCTCACCGTATACAACATAAAAAAATTCCATGAAGGATAAAATTTAATTTTTTGAATTTAGATTTGTAAACTATGATATCTAGTGCTTCCAATTGGTTTCATAGTGTTTTATTGAATATTTTTTTCCTTAATCAAGTTTCTGAAGTCAAACCAATTACAATTTAGACATAGGCAGACCATATACAACATAATTTTTTTTGTATCTATCAAAATTCTTTTTTTTTTGTTGGATCAAGGACATCAATATCTAGTGCACTGATATTTTTCAATTTTTTTTTGATAATCTGCTATTTTTCCACATGTGCAGAACAAAGAGCTTGATTTTCGGTGAAAAACCTATGTTTAATCAAACTAAAAAATAAATACATAATAAAACCAAAACATATTAAAATTATATCGTTGGATAGCTTGTTTCGAGGACTACCATTATCCAGTTGGATTTGTGGAGTCCCCTTCATTTTCATCTTCAACTTGAGCTTTGAAGTGGAATTTTTTGGAGTTTTTTGGTGCTAGAGGGGGAGAAGGGGGGAAAAAGGGGGTTCGAGCGAACCCCCTTTCCACAACCTTTTCCTTTGCTTTTTTTTCCTAGGAAATATGGGACCCAACATTTAATGGGTTCGCTTGAAGGGGGGTTCTAGCGAACCCCCTTTGGGTTTGCTCGAACCAAATGTTTGTTTGAACCCCCAAAAACCAATTTTTTTTGCGTGGGGGCATTTTTTGCAATTTTCATTCCTCACTAGAATTGTAAACTAGTTTTGTGGGTTTACCCAAATCTACATTACATATAATATTTCTTCATAGTTAGAATGTCTAATTCAATAACTATCCATTTCACATATATGCATTTCTTCACATATCATTAAACAAAATAATATTCATTCATAATTCACTGTTAACAAAGTGCAAGCACAATTTATTCTCATTCAAAATTCATTTTACATTCACATTTACCCTAAATAGTAATAGTAAATAGTAAGTTCACATTTGGGGTGTAACAACATATTACATTACTAACATTATTTTTAGGTGATTTTTGTTATGTAGTGATAGGTTCATAGTCATTCTTATGTTGAAGGGAGCTTTATCTACCCTTTTGCATTGTCAAAATCTTCCTCTTGGTTGATGTTTGTTCACATTTTTTCTTAGTCAAATATTTAACACTTTCCATTCAGATGAAATATCTTACCTTTCCACTCTTTGATTTTATTATTTTTAATATCATATTCAAAAAAATTGTATTTATTGCCTATTATAAATATGTGGTAGATGTTACTCATTACATGCTTTTTTAGTTTTACAAATTTTTAATGGAGCATGCATTATGATGAGAGTTTATAAATGGTCAACCATATTTACATCCATTTGAGTGTATTGGTATCATTTGAGTGTTTGATTATTTATTTATTTTGAATACTTATTTTACTTTGACGTGTAGCCTAATAGTAATACACATGCACAACAAAGTTGGAAGAAAATTGAATGGTGAAAATTGCATTACCATTTCCTTTTCCCTTATTCTTTTAGGCCCACTTCAATTAAAGGTTCATTTATGTAATACAAATTCTACAAGGGACATATTCTTGCATGAATTCAACTCATGATTTGTCCTATCCTAATCCAATCATGTACATTCCTATAAATTAGTCTTGATCCTTGGATATCCCATTCACCACTATGCTTTTGATCCATAGATACAAAATTTACCTAGGACATTTTGGTAGTCACATATCTAAACCTCAAAATTTTAAAATTCAAATTCAAATTAATCTTTTTTACCCCATTCATTAGCTATTATGAGTTGGCCTAACACACCTTTGTGTTGATATGTGTGCTATGTTATATTTAAAGACATACATTCATTAATTTTGAAATTATTTAGAGATCATTAGAAGAGTATTCACATGAGAGCATCATAACATAATCACATAGCATCCTAATTGCATGGTTGAAACTTGTATCATCACCTAGGAACATTGCATGCTTGCATGTTGTCTTTAATCATTGATCCAAAGCTATTGAATTGGCCATCTTCAGGGTTTAACTAAATAGAACATGACCCCCACAATTTAACAAAATCCCTAAATGTGTCTTTAAATATTGTTAGCTCCTTGTTGAGATTCAAATTGCAAAAGATTAAGGCAATTATGTTCTAGTAGTAAGATACTAGCTAGTTTATTGCCATGAGTATATGTTTAGTTTCATGGACATCATTTCACTTTGATATACATGGAGATCAAGTATGGAAATATAGGTGTAAACCACAATAAAATATAGTCAATTTGTAGATTCTAAGATAATTAAATAATTAATCACTAAAATTTAACATACTAACAAATTAAGTCTTAACATCTTTAAAATTATTTTTCTACCTCCAAATTGAATACTTTTTTAAATTTAAACTATACATTTGATTTTTATTTCAATATCAATTATACATCAAGTTTTATAATTTATTTCCGTTACAATTCTAATTTATTAATTGAGAAGAATGCCCACTAAAAAGATAAAAACTGCTACTTTCAAACCCTTGTTCACTCAAGTAGTGTCAAAATTAATTTGTCATTAAAAAAAAAAAAGGATTGAAAATTATCTTGTTAAACAGATTAATGTTATATTGTAATAATTTATTTTCATTACAATTATAACTGCTAAATTGAGAAGTGTGCCCACATAAAAGACAACAGCAAATAGTGTAAAAATTAATTTTGTCATTCATAAGAAGAAAAAACAATTTAAAACCTTCAATAATTTAGGGTTGTGTAGTACGTCCTCCACCCAGTTAAGTTACGGACAGCTGTGCAAACGAACCTCCAAACACCTGTTGATCTTCAATGCGGCACCAATGTGACCAGAGAGTCAGAACATTCAGATACATTATGGCAACTGGCCTGCGTACGTCCCCTGACATTGCTTTACCGTACATGCAAAACTAATTATACATGAACCAAGTGTTTGGTCCAGATGAATGCATGTGAATTAATCAGGCTATTATTATGCCTGATTTGTAAGCCGTAGCCAGTGTACAATGGCTTCGTGTCATATCACAATTACTATCAAACGTGGCAGAAAGTATCCCACTGCCAATTGTACTATGCCGTCGCGTCTCTGCCGCGTGGGATGCTCGTAAATCTGAAGTATTATTACAAATAGGTATGGCCATGGCTGGACTTGCTAACTTGTAAGCACAAAGAATAGAATTGGTTTAGACAACGCCACGTAGTAAGCCTTAATGATATTATATATGTATTTGGATTCCTGATTGTAGAGTAATCTCTGTAGCAGAAGAAACGCTCGAAGCTACCAACTTTCTAAATGCGGCGCAGTAGTTCACTGGAATCTGTAAATAGCATGGTTTCTGTAGCCAACGACAGTGGCGGCTTGGAGTCCATGCAAGAAGCTAAAACAACATGCAATAGTGTGGCTCAGCTACGTACTGGGAAAGTAAGCTTCGACAGTAGACCCCGAGAAGAAGAAGCCGAAGAAGAAGATGATAAAGAAGTTGGAGAAGAAGATGATAAAGATGGTAGTGAATGCTCCTCAAACTGCAGGGAATACGGCGGCTTCAAGCGGTTCAAAGCTTGTTTGGGCTATGCAGAAGACGAGGGTGAAGCCATTAATAGCAGGCTACAAATTCTTCAAACTCTTGTGCCTGGAGGACCTGCCATGGACGCTGTCTCTTTACTTGAACAAACTGCCTGCTATATCAAGTTGCTAATGGAGACAATTAATGCTGTGAAACGGTAAAAAAATTCTAAGAAGCTCTGACGTTTCTTACAGCTTTCCTTATTTTGCCTTATCTCGAATACCCAGCTGATCTTTTGCTTTATGAATGTTTTAAGATTGATATGCTTCCACCTGTGGTAGCTATTTTTTCTGGCAAAATATGCAGTGCAGGCTTTCTTGTCATTAAAAATTTGTCCCTCTTGTTGTCGTTTTCACATTTCCAATATAAAATTAAAAGTTGGGTTGTTGCTGTCGTCTACATATTTCCAAAATATTACAACTATGGTTATCTTTGGAGTTTGTGAGATCAGTAGGAGGACAACAATGAGTAAAGGATCTGAGCAAGTACAGCTGGTTCTTTCCAGCTTTTGCTTGGAATTGTAAGCTTGGTTTACTCTTGTTGTTCATTTTGCTCTTTTTGCAGTAACAAAGACTGTATTTCTTTATTGTAAGCTTTTTGTTTTGTTCAATATAAGAAGCAAACTATAGAAATGAGTAAAGTAGAGCAAGTGTTTCCCTATGTGGAGTGTTTTCTTTCATTTCACTTTAAATGTGGGGAATGTTTCCTTTCACTTTACAAGAGTGTTTCCCTTCACTTTAATTGTGTGGGTGTCATTTGTTTTTATGCTTTTAAGATTAGACCCCTTTTTTTTCAAATTTATAAAAATATAAAGGTTATATTAGAATGGTTCGAGTTTGATTTGTGAGGATGATAGTGGGGTAGGGCAGAGGACCCAATATCTGACCATGTTTCAATAGTTGTGCTAGTATTTGCTTATATAATGCCTAATATTTTTTATCAATATTGGACCAATGGTTGTGACATTAAAGTTGTTAGTGTTGATGATGACTACCCATAATTAAACAAAATGTATTCCTTTGATCTAAAAAGCAACCAATCATGTGATTCCACATCAGCACTCAATAAAACATGTGAATACACAAGTATTGGTCTCACTTTTCTTTTGGGCCTTTTTTGACACCTTGACAAAAAGCATGCTGATGTGGCATCATATTTGATGACGTGGCCCTGAAACCTTAGTTATAAGCAAGGGACTTGCCAAGTAAGCTATTGTAAAAAATTGGGAGTGATTTGAAATTTCCATGTAGGATAATTAGAACCGCAAAGTTAAGGTGCACAACTACTGGGTCCTCTCCCCTATATATTTCAATTTTAAAAATAAAAAAGTTTTGAGAGTTTGATTTGATTAAGTGATTTTGATGGAAAAATTGTTTGCATGCATATTCCACACACAAAATGAACATCAAGGTTCATTCATACACTCCAAAAAAATGGTAACCAAAATTCATTCATACACAAAAAACAAGAATGTTGCACATTCCACACAAAGTGAACATCAAAGTTCATGTGTACACTCCATGAAAAATAATAAAAATTTGTTCATACACAAAAGAAAATAAAAGTTATATTGAATAATTTATTATAAAAGAAAGGGATGAATTTTTTTTATAGAAATGAAACCCATAATTTTTCCAAAAAATATAAAGGTTATATTAGAATGGTTTGAGTTTGATTTGTGAGGATGATGGCGGGTTATATATTTCAATTTTAAAAAATAAAAAAGTTTTTGAGTGCTTGATTTGATTAGGCGATTTTGATGGGATGTATTTTATAATGTGATAGTTTATTAAAAAAGTTGATATAAATAAGATAACGTTTTCTTATTTATGTATTGTGTTATAAATATTAAGTCAAATTGAATGCACAAATCTAAAAATCCAACATTGATACATGTGTTCACATGTTTGTTTGAAAAATCTTTGCATTGCAAATTGCTTGTCGGTAGTAGAATAAAATACTTATTCTATTAATTAATTTTTTCTTTTCTCATTTAGAGAAGACCATGCAATCTTTATTTTAGGGCTACGTATTTGCTAAAAACTAATGACATGTTGATTTTAGAGGTTTTTATTTAATTTGGTCATCATTTATGATATAAAAGAAGTTTTACTTGGAACGAATGTGAATTTAATTTAGTTAGACATATTTTACCGCATTTATGAAGAATTAGATGATTGCCTATACATTTTAATTTTTATATTCATTTAAAAATTACAATATTAAGATTTTTATTTCACATATTAGTTTGGATTGTTAAATTGTCTTTTTAATTATATGCGATACTAAGAACAAACAAATATTTCTTATTAATTATAGAAAATTGCATTCCAAATTAATCAACTCCAAGTAAATAGTACATTAGAAATGAGAGAGTTATACATACCACAAATGACACAATGATTTTTTAGTCTTTTTTGCTAGTAAACATGGATTAGACACCCAAGGGCTACAAAACAAGGCATTAACATTTGGGACATTGAATTTATCATATTCATCTTAAATAATTAAATATCTTGATTGAGCATTCTTCATATAATTATATACTCCATGTGAATAAAATTGACATAAAGAATCCAAAAAAACTAAATACCAACTAGCTAGAATCCATTAACTAGAAGATTCATAGAAAACCATTGTGCATGACATAGTAAAACTTAGTACTACCTAAATTACCAAAGAAAAAAAATGTTTAATAACAAACAATTTTCTATACATATGAATCTTTACCATGTATACAAAAAAATCATTTAATGTTTATTTTATCTTAAATTAATAAAAGAAGTTTATACCACCATTATTATTATTATTGTAATTATAATTTCAACATTATTTAATAAAAAATAATCTTAAAAGATTAAATTCCCATATCTATATAATGTAAGGGAGAGGGCTCAATAGTTGGGTAGTTGGATGGGGTCCTATTGTTGGGTTTTTTTTTCTCAGAATGTATTTATACTTTATATTCTCAAAAATTAGTTCATATGTAAATCAACACATGGCAAAATGTTTGTCAAGATTGACCCTTTTATGAACACATGAGAACTTATGAATGTTATTCAAAATAATTATAAACACATTAATTAATAAGTGAAATAAATAATTTTTTGTTTCATATAAAATATCATAGCCATCCCATATAAATGTGTCATTTATAAAATAAGATTGATCATCTAAACAAGTATTTTTATGTTCTTGCGAAAAAATGATATTCTTATCTGTACAACTATTGGGGTGACAATGCATATGCATTGGAGTATTTCATATTATATGCTTGTCCTATAAAAAATATAAAAGGTGGGCACAACAAATACCTTGTATTTTGTCATGAAATGTAAAAATGATACCAAAAAAATTATGATAATTTAAAGTTGAATACAAGTTAAACAATAATGTGTTGTTTTTATAACAATAAATAGTATTTTTGTGTTCAACTAATGGGTCCGTTGTGCTAGATATAAAGGCTAAAGATAACAAGATTAATTATCAAAAGGGATTGAGATCATTCAAGTTGTAAGTGTTATTTTAAATAAGAATGGAATTATTTTAACAACAAATAATATTTTTTTAAACTACAACCTGGGATTCCAAGATTAAGTTTTGGTTGAATATTTAAAAATTCATTTTAAGGACAATTTTTGATATACATGTTGATGCAATGAGTTGTGTGATGAGTCACACCTCAAAACCTTAATTGTAGACATGTAAAAGGTTATTGTTGAAAACAAAAGACAACTAAGACGGGGAGGGTGAATTAGTTGTATCTAATCAGATCCACATACATTCAATAAACCCTTATTCTGTTAATGTGATTAATCATATAATGCAGATAACAAAAACTGAAATAACAACACCATACACAAAGAACACTAGATTTACATGGAAAACCCAATGAGGGAAAAACCACGATGAGGATTAGCTCACAATATAAGTAATTGCAAAATTGGTACAAAAGGGCTCATTTCCAAAATAAGCCACACTGTCCAAAAAGGCTCACAACCAAGGCTCACTGCCACATAAATAAATACAAGAAGATAGAAGAGAAATGTTACACATAGAACACTTTTTCAATTCAACAAGGGATCCACCACAAAACTCTTAACACTTTTGTAGTCTAGCATGAAATATTTTAGACACCTTTGGCTCATTGCATTCAAGAATCCAATACTTTGAAGTTTGTACTGTTCTGCTCTTGAATTCGCATCACACACATCACTTGCATTGACCTCACATCTATCTTGCTTCTCTCTTTATTCTTTCTCATTCAACTCTCAACAACTGTACTCTTATTTATATCAACCTCAACCTTAAACAACTTCTTCAAGGTTGACATGTTCTATTTGTTATATTTACAAATTTAAATTAGGTTGGAACCTAAACATTCTCACAATGGATAGGAATGAAAGGGGACAAAAACAACACTTAACCGAGACCCAAAATTAAGTGTCACATGCCATGCTACACATCCATTAATACTTGAACATTTCCATGTGTAGTATAGACACCAGATCGACTGTTAGTCGTGAAAACAAATTAAACATTAAGTACATGCTTCCAAAGTTTCTGATACACCTAACCATGAATCCTCTTGACACAAACAAGAGAATAACACCATTAACTCTCCTTCAAAACCACAAGTCCAAAAAGAAAATACGGAGAAATGTGGAGCAAATACATTTCACCCTGACACCTCTGTACAACACTGCAAAACCAATTCTCATACTGGTAAACACAACTTCCTCTCATCAATGACCCAAAACCCAAAATTTTGAATACGACAACCTCGAACAACCCTGAACAACATACTATATCCACACAGCACGATTCAGAGCACATTCTAAACACTTGTACACTACTGTTTTCTCTATTTATCGAATTTTCTTAAAAGCACTTGGCAATCAAGTACTAGAGACATCATATCAACTCATTACGTCATTCCAACTCATCTCCAAACACTACAACAAAGGATAGCTCCATGTACTTGTTGAAATTTTGGATGTATGTCATCATTGATGCAACCTGGCAACATGAGCATGAATTGTACATACATAGGATGATTCATCTGACCCAATGTTGCCATTGATGTCAACATTGTGGGGAATCACTTTTGGTGTTATTTGTACAATACTAACTATACCAAAAGTTGATCTATCAGAGGTTTGGTTAAGTGATCTTTGTTGACAGTGTTGTGGTCTAGTGCGTCAGTTTTTGGGTCTGCATTTCATCGCAAGAAGAGATGTAACTCTGCACTCTTAATTATATCATTATGATTGATTCATACAACTATATTCAAGATCTCAAGAAGTTTTGTGATGTTTATTGGAAGTTAGCAATGACAAAGCTCAACTCTATATATTACAGTCATCTCTCTATTCAGTATACCAACATGGGAGATTCCACATTTTCTTGAGAAGGTTGTTTTGATGTTGCAGTTCTAAAGGTAGTCTCTTTGATGTCGGTGAAAAGAGAAACTGAAGAAATATTGAATCTAGAAGGGTTTTTATTTTTGAGAAGCATGTGTATGATTGAAATTTTTGTGATTAGGTCCTATTCCTAGCCAACCTAATGCATGATACATGTTGAGAAGATTAATTATACTTTGTGGAAGTTAGCTAGATCTATTTTAGATCCATGCCAACTTGAAATTGAGTATTACATGTTTTTCTTGAGCGAAAAGACAATTTTAAATCTTGTATGGGGTGATCCCACAATAGTGGTTTACAATTTTTGGCCAAACTGGACACTGAAATTATTATTTTGAACTAAATCTTCACATTCAGGCACCTATAGCGGCTAAACCGTGAGAAATTTGAAGATGATGTGAACTAGAGTCTCGTCACATTTTGTCTGTAGATTCTAAAAATATATTTTTTTAATTTTTTTGGAATCAGATTGCACTTCTTTTTCCATCTCCCACGAAAACTGGTTTTTTTCAGAAAACAACATTTTTAAAAAGTGACGCACACTGTATAATGCATAATTTTTTTTCCATGAAGGATAAAATTCTAATTCTTTCAAATTTAGATTTGTAGCTCCGATATCTAGTGCTTCCACTTGGTTAGATAGTTTTTTATTGAATATTTTTTCTTTAATCAAGTTTCAAAGTCAAACCAATTACAATTCGCATATAGTGCCACCCATATAATGCGTAACTTTTTTGTATATATATCAAAATTCAAATTTTTTGTTGGATCATGACTTCAATATCTAGTGCACTCATATTTTCAATTTCTTTTTGATAATCTGCCTTTTTCCACATGTGCGTAACAATGGCTTTCATTTTCATGAAAACCATGTTTAATAAAACTAAAAACAAATATATAATAAAACCAAAACATATTAAAATTATATTATGGATAGCTCGCAGGGACTCCCTAAATGGGTTTTGAAGATTCCTCCATTTTCATCCTCAACCCGAGCTTCAAAGTGTAAAATTTAGGTTTTTTTGTGAACAAGGTCAAAATTAGGAAAAGGGGTTCTTAGAACCGGGGTTCTAGCGAACCCTGTGGGTTTGAGCGAACTGTTCATTCAAACCCCTTCCCAAAAGGGGTTTTCATTTGTTTTTTGTTTGTGCATGCATTAAATGGGGGGTTTGAGCGAACCCTTTTTTGGTTCATTCGAACCAATGAGTTCATTCAGATCTCCAAAATGAAATTTTTGGCATGGGGTCATTTTTTACAAGTTTTCCTTCCTCATTCAAATTGTAAACCACTTTTGTGGGTTTACCCTATGGAGCCAACAAGAGCTATTTTGGATTTTTTTTACATATAATTAGGATGACCTAATTGATATGTGCGATGTATTTGGGTAAACATATGAGATATTTTGGAATTGTAAAGAGGAAGGAGAATAAATAAGAGGGAAGTGAAAGTGTGAGCATAATGACATATCAGATGCGAGTGGTGTTGTAGGATGCAAACATATGAATTTAGTGGTAAAAGTTCAGAATCAGAGCATATTTGTTGTGCAACTGCTAAGCAAAGCAGTGCTTCATATTCAGAACTTCAAAGGAATTGAAATACAACACAAGGAAGGTGCACTTTGTATTAGTTCATAATTTGGTAGTGAGCCACCATTTTTTTATTGTACTTAATACTGGTTGTGAGCCTTTTAAGGACGGTGTGTCCTAGCAGTGAGCCCCTGTAATATACTATATCCGGATATAATATATTGTGAGCTAATCCTCATCATGTTTTTTCCCATTTTGGGTTTTCCACATAAAAATCTTGGTGTTCATGTGTTTTGTGGATTTGTGGATGATTCATGCTTTCATTTCTTATTTCAGTTAATATGGTTTGGTGATTGAATTTGCTAAGTTCATAAAGTTATAGAATATTGATTCACCCCCATCTTAGTATTCTGAATGTTCAACAATTGGTATCAAAGTGAGGTTCCTTGAAGAAAATCATAACAGCTTGAGGAAGATCTTGGAAGTTTGAACACATGGTTGACAAGAAGTATCATGTTCCTTCGGAATAAATTTCTACAATTGAATAAATAGAAGATAATTGCATGTTTGACAAAGAAGAACTGAAAGCTGCTCTTGAAGATCATGAAAGAGTTGAAACTGAGAACAAAATTTTGAAGGAAAGCTTAGGAGAAGCAAATGAATGCATCAAGAAATTGAGAGAAAAAATCAAGAAGTTCAGAGAAAGGCATAAGGAAGTCAATATACAGTTGAAACAAGCAAATGAAGAGATCATTGGACTGAAAGTGCAAGTGGAAGAAAAGAAGAAAATCAAGGATTGTCTAAATATTGTGGTACAAAACAATACTGAAAAATGCTCTAAGCTTGAACAAGACGTGGTAAATCTCAGATCTGATTTGAAAAAGGTAAGAACACATGAGGAGAAATTCAAAATAAGTACCACAATGCTTGATGAGCTACTTGCAATATAGAAACCCTTTAAGGACAAAGGTGGTTTGGGACTTGAAGAAGGACAAAGTTCAAAGGCAATTTAGACATCTACCAAGGTTGACAATCAAAGAAGATTCAAGGAAATGGGAGACAGTTCATAAATCAAAGAAACAATGTTGGAAGACCTCCTATCAGACAACCAAATGCACAAAGGTACCCATCTTTCAATGGTATTTGTTTTTCATGCAATAAATATGGACATAAAGCAATAGAATGTAGAAGTAGAATGAATCAGAATACTGGATTCTTCTTCAGACAATGTTTTGCATGCAATAAATTTGGACATAGAAGCACTGAGTGTAGAAGTTAGATGATGAATAGATATAACACATAGAGAATGTTTCAATATTTTAATGACTATTGTTATACATGCAATATATTTGGACATAACGCTAACTAGTGTAGATAAAAAATGAATAGAAGTTAGTTTGATTAGAGAAATATTGTGTGCTACAATTGCAACAAACTCGGACATATTTCAAAAGTTTATAGAGGCAAAAATAGAAGATAGTCTAATCCGATAAAGAGGAATGAATCTGTGAAGAAAGTTGATCCTACCGAGGTTAAGAAGGAAATGGAAAAGATATGGAGAAATAAAGGGTGAATGCACAAAAGTGGTTTACAATTCCAGTGAGGAAGGAAAAGTTGCAAAAAATGAACCCATGCAAAAAAACTTGGTTTTTGGGCCCGGTTTGAACGAACTTTTGGTTCAAATGAACCCAAAGGGGGTTCAATAGAACCCCCCTTCGAGTGAACCCATGTGATGATGGGGCCCACCATTCATGGAAAAAATACAAAAGAAAAGGCTTATGGAAAGGGGGTTTGCTCGAACCCTGGTTTGACTGAACCCCCTTGGTTCGCTTGAACCCCCCTTTTCCCCCTTCTCCCCCTTAGGCACCAAAAAATTCTAGAATTTTGTGCTTCGAAGCTCGGGTTGAGGATGAAAATGGAGGAGACTCCACGTACCCAACTAGATGATGGTAGTCCTTAGAACGAGCTATCCAACAAATATAATTTTAATATGTTTTGGTTTTATTATGTATTTGTTTTTAGTTTTATTAAACATAGGTTTTTCACCAAAAATCAAGCTCTTTTGTTCTGCACATGTGGAAAAATAGCAGATTATCAATTTTTTTTGAAAAATATGAGTGCACCAGATATTGAAGTCCTTGATCCAACCAAAAAAAAATGGAATTTCGATACATACAAAAAAAGTTACGTGTTATATGGTCTGCTTATGCCTGAATTGTAATTGGTTTGACTTCAAAACTTGATTAAGGAAAAAATATTCAATAAAACACTATGAAACCAATTGGAAGCACTAGATATCATAGTTACAAATCTAAATTAAAAAAAAAAGAGACTTTTATCCTGCATGGAAAAAATTTATGCATTATACGGTGAGTGTCACTCAAAAATGTTGTTTACTAAAAAAAATAGTTTTCGAAGGAGATGGAAAAAGAAGTGTAATCTGATTCCAAAAATTTTGAAAAAAATATATTTAGAATCTACAGACAAAATGTCATAAATCACTAGTTTGTATCATCTTCAAATTCCTCACGGTTTAGCCGCTATAGGTGCCCAAAAGTGAAGATTTAGTTAGAAAAAATTATTTTAGTGCCCAGTTTGGCCAAAAATTGTAAACCAGTATTGTGGGATCACCCGAAAGAGGAGTCAAAGAACACAGATGAATCAAGAACTATAAATGGATTTGTACCTACCTCCTGTATAGATAATTCTTTTAGAAATTAAACCCATGCAAAGGCTTAGGGGGAGAAATAACAAAAAATTCTAAAAGCCCCCTGAAATACTAGGTGTCAAGTCATGACACAAAGATATGTCCTAGAAAAGGAATTTCTGAAGCTATTGAAGAAAGTTGTGGAAGGAAATATTGTGATGTGGAAGTTTGCAGAGCATCTGTAGATTAATTGTGGATGCAAAGGTTCAAAGTTTGGCAGCTTTTCCTGCAACATTTATTGCTGACACATTTATTGATAAATGTCAAATCATGGAGTTATTTGAGAAGAAAATTCATTTGATGCGAAGGAAATGCAAATTGAAGAAGAGGAAGTGGATTTGAGGCATGTTTTGGAAGCTAAATATCAAAACCTGATTCTTCACTGGAGAAAATTCAAGAGGTATTCTACTTACACAATTATTTTCTAGAATTTTCATTCTTAATGCAATGGATGGTTCAAAGGTAGTTAATATTTCAAACAAACCATAAATTAAATTAAAGAGGTATTCTTTGAAAAATCCGTCAAAAGATTCAGTGGGTGCATTTTATGGAATTTCCCTTAGAATTTTTCCTACTGAAGATATTTATGCATACATTTACATAAAAATAGAAGAAATATCACCTGTTTGATTGAGAATTTTGTGGAAAAGTGAATTGGAAGAAAACCATGATGCATATAAAACCCTAGTTGAAAATAAATTGGATGTGTGGAGGAAGTTTGCATTATTTGAATTTGACAAGAAGTACATTTGAATTGCATTGAGAAGGATTCAAGATGAATCTATTTGGATTGATGGTGCACACTTGATAACCAGAGAAGCTATAAGGGATGTGATTGGTTTGTGGTCCTCCGGGCCAATTCCAAGGTGAAAGCCTATCGATAATGAAGAATTAATAGAAAAGACCGGTGCAACTCTTGAAGGAAAAGAACTTGTCTTGAGTACATTTAAAAATTTGGCTATTCGGTATGATGTGATGCTTATTGGACATAAAATTTGTCTACCCATTGATGACAATACAATCTCTACTACTGTTGCACACATTGCAGTTGACATGGTTGGGAATGGTGCAGACTATGACCTTTGTGAGCTACTTCGACAACACCTAATGAAGAATTTGAAAGAAATTAAAAAAATAGCAAGAGTACATTTCGATACGACACTTTAATAGTTTGCTTACTTTTTTTACTTCATGAAGGAGATACTAGTTATTGGAAAGGTTGAATGGACAAATACATAACCAGTAGCACACTAGATAAGGAATATCATGATGAATCTTGGTGGTTTGGATGCTCAAGAAACTACTCTTGCAACATTCTTTGGAATGTTTCAGATGAGGATGAATGAGAGAACAAGAATTCCAGAAAGTGTGGTGGAAAAATACTCTGAAGACATCAATTTCATTGTCTCTAACTGATTTTTGTTACATAGAAGAAGTTAAGCCTAGACTTGTATGTATTTCTCAATTAGATTATAAAGTAATGGTGGAGGAAGTTGATTATTATGTAAAAGTTCTTCAAGGAATCCCTAAGGAGCCCAACAAAATAGGTTTAGAAGAAAGGTCTATGACTGAAGCCTCTGGTAGTACAAGAAGAACAAGAAAGAAGAGAAAAGGTGTTGCTATTAAACAAGAAGTCACAAAACAAGAAGGAAGTCAATTTGATGTGACCCTACTTGAGCATGAAATTGCAAGTACACAAGACTTGGATGAAGCATTAAAATCTTTACAAGAGGTAATTCTTGATGCTAGCATTAATTCATTTACGTCCACTTTGGAAAATCTCAGGAGTATGGTTGATTCATTGAAATCATACATCTGTGGATTGAAAGAGAAAATAGGAAATGAGTAAGGAGCAAGAACTACAAAATAAAATCTAGAAGGTGTTAGAAAGAAATGTGCAGATGCACACCACAAAGTCTTGAAGGGACTGAAGGATGTTCAAGATTGTGAAGAAGAAGGTCAAGAATTAATATCTTTCTATTAGAATTGGTCTATCTGGACATTAAATACAAATAATGAAATAAGTTAGAATGAAATTCGGTTGAGCACTCAAGCAGATGTTTATAGCTCATGGAAAATGAAAAGGATAATCAAAGATAGTCCTACATCATGCAACTGCAAGAAAAATTGTTTAGCTTACAAAGTCAAAGAACAAAGGTAATCAAGTAGTATGTGACACTCATAGATTTAGTAAAATAAGGCACACTCCTATATCTAGTTCCCTTGCTAGTGCTGACAGTCTATCAGAAATAAATCTCAACCCCAACACTATGGAAGAAGGTATAGAGTCTTTAACAAAGCTTAAATTACTATACAAAAATCTGGCACATGAAAAAGGTTCTTGGGAAGAAGGAAAAGCTACTTGGCTAGATATCCTAAAGAATCTCAAGGGATCTTCATATTCAGGTTAATTTGTTCTTATCTTTTTGATCAATTATCCTTTTTGTTGATGAATACATGCACATATATCCAAGGGAAATATTTTGGACCCCTACATGACCTTTGCCATTGATGTCAAAAGGGGGAGAGATAGATAGTGAGGAGAAAAACATTTTTGGATATCTTTTTGGAAAGTCAAGGTTAATATTGAAAGGGGGAGTTGAGGTTAGGAAGAAATGGTTTTGTTTCAAGATCTGAAAAATGTTTTTGATATGCATGTTTCCATCAATGACAAAGGGGGAGATTGTTGGAATTTTGGATGTCTATCATCATTGATGTAGCCTGACAACATGAGCATGAAGTGTACATACATAGGATGATTCGGCTAACCCAATGTTGTCATTGATGTCAACATTGTGGGGAATCATTTTTGGTGTTACTTGTATAGTACTAACTATACCAGAAGCTGATCTATTAGAGGTTTGGTTAAGTGATCTCTACTGATGGTGTTCTGGTCTAGTGTGTTGGTTTTTGGGTCTGTACTTCACCACAAGAAGAGATGTAACTATGCACTCTTAATCATATCATTATGACCGATTCATACAACTATATTCAAGATCTTGAGAAGTTTTATGATGTTTACTGGAAGTTAAAAATGGTAGAGTTCAACTCTATATATTGTAGTCATATCTCTATTTAATATACTAGCATGGGAGATTCTGCATTTTCTTGAGAAGGTTGTTTTGATGCTATGATTCTAAAGGTAGCCTCTCTAATGTTGGTGAAAATAGAAACTGAAGAAATATCGAATATGAAAGGTGTTTATTTTTTAGAAGCATGTGTATGATTGGAATTTTTATGATTAGGTCCTATTCTTGGCCGACCTAATGCATGATACATGGTGAGAAGATTAATTATACCTTGCAGATGTTATTTAGATCTATTTTAGATCCATGTCGACTTTAAATTGAGTATTACACATTCTGATTGAGCGAAAAGATGATTTTAAATCTTGTATGGTGTTGATAAGAGCTATTTTGGATTATTTTGTTTACATCTAATTAGTCCAACCTAATTGATGTGTGTGATGTATTTGGGTATATATATGAGATATTTTGGAATTGTAAAGAGGAAGGAGAATAGATAAGAGGGAAGTGAAAGTGCGAGCATAATGACATATTAGATGCGAGTGGTGTTGTATGATGTGAACATATGAATTTAGTGGTAGAAGTTTAGAATCAGAGCAGAGTTGTGTGACTGTTAAGTAGAGCAGTGCTTCATATTTAGAGCTTCAAAGGAACTAAAATACAACACAAGGAAGGTACACTTTGTATTAGTTCATACTTTGGCAATGAGCCACCAATTTTGTATTGTACTTAACATTGGATGTGAGCCTTTTAAGGATAGTGTGTCTTGGTAGTGAGCCCTTGTAATATACTATATTTGGATATAATATATTGTGAGCTAATCCTCACCGTGGTTTTTCCCATTTTGGGTTTTCCATGTAAAAATATTGGTGTTCATGTGTTTTTTGGATTTGTGGATGATTCATGCTTTCATTTCTTATTTAAGTTAATATGGTTTGGTGATTGAATTTCCTGTGTTCATAAAGTTATAGAATATTGATTCACCCCCCTCAATATTTTTGAATGTTCAACAATACTCACAACATTTCCTCAATATCTCAACTACACATGCACAACCTACAAAAACCTGTTTTCATCATGTAACAATTTCCTTAACACATAAATGACAATACCAATCTATAGAAATCCTATTGACATCAATGACAACACCTTCATACTTGCAACAATCTCCCCTTTGTCATTAATAACAACACATGATGTGAAAAACCATCAAAGAAAACAAAACAACTCTAAACACACTTTTTTTTCTCCCCCTAAGTGATTTGACAATATACACAACTTTCTTCACTGATACCTTACACTTTTTCACATGATACTTTCTCTCGCTTTGACATCAATGACAAAGGATAAAAGTTTTTCATTATTCTCCCTCTTTGACACTAAGCCAACATACCTACTCTGAATACTCCCCCTTAAGAGTATACCTAGTCAAATTAGCGAGTCATTGACAACACATGACACTACCTACTCCCCATAAGAGGTAGCCACCAACATCAATCCAGAACAAGAGATAGATCCATAGATCCACTGGACTGATGCATCTCTATATGCATCTAGTTCAATGAAGGAGGGGTAATAATCCCCAACCTCTCCCGAAGATACTCAAAATTTTCCTTAGGAAGAGCCTTAGTAAATATGTTAGCAATCTGATCCTTTGTGGGTACATACTCAAGTTTCACCTCATTCTCCATAACCTTCTCTCCCAGAAAGTGATACCTAATTGATATATGCTTTGTCCTTGAATGCATCACTTGATTCTTTAAAATGTTAATTTCACTTCTATTGTCACAAAAGATAGAAATAGCCTCATCATATACAACTTTGATATCCTTCAATGTCCGTCTCATCCACAACACCTGTGTACAACATGATGTTGCTGCAATATGTACTTATCTTCTACAGTAGACAAAGAAACTAAATCCTGCTTCTTACTCAACCATGACACCAATCTACATCCAAGAAAGAATGCACCACAACTTGTGTACTATTCCTTTCATCAATGCAACCGGCCCAATCTGCATCTGTATAAGCACTTAATGTGAAATCATTATCCTTAGAATACCATAAGCCATAATCTAAAGTGCCTCTTAAATATCTAAATATCCTCTTTATTGTTGAGAATGTGTGTCTCAAACTCACTGGTGAAACCCTGGTCTTGTTGCTCAGACTTCTAAAAGTGTTGGATTCTACTTGTACAGTTGTACCACTAGGTGTTTGTAAGAGAGGAGTGGTAGTGCGGTATACCACCATACCACGAGAGCTTTCTAGTTGAGGTGCAGTGGATACTACCATACCGTGGGTGTCTTTACACTAGGCTGCGGTGGCATGGTTACCGCCATACTGTAGGAGCTCGTTGGATGGTTAGCGGTGGTGAGGTTACTACCATACCACAAGAGTTCGCCAGATGGCTAGTGGTAGTGCAGTGATACCACCATACCGCGGGGGTCTCTTGGATGGCTAGTAGTAGAGTAGTGGATACCACCATACCGCGAGAGTCTTCAAGTTGAGACACGGTAGTATGGTTATTGCTATACCATGGGTGTCTTCAACCTGTCAGGCGGTAGTGCGATGCATACTGCCAGACCACGGAAGCCTCTCACATGTCTAGCAGTAGCACATGATACCTCCATACCTCAAGGGTCTTTTGGTTGTCGAGCGGTAGTGAGATGGATGGTGGAGACCACAAGGAACGACCAACAATTTGGTGCGATAGTCAAATGCGATGGACGAGTGATGTGTCGACATGTGGCACAATTTCATTTGTTGATTTTGCATTGCTGTTGTAAATCAACAATCATTGGTCGAAAGCTATATTTTCTATAAGCAATATATTTGCATTAAATGCATATTCTGACTTGGGGGTTGATAAAGTGCAAATGTAATATTCTTTGTAACCGAAATCTAATGTTAGGCAGCCTGATCTGTGTTGCATGGTGGTGTGCGTAACCCAAGATGGAGGAAGCTTGTCGGTGAAGGAACAAAAATTAAATAAAACCCTAATGGTTGTTGGTTGAGATGAGTGAGAGAAAAGAATGTGAAGGCTGGGCTGGCTGTGAGGCTGGTTGGTGAGGCCAAGAGGCTGATTAGAGGAGATGGATCTGCACTGTATGTTGTGTGAGAGTATTTTAATAGTGCGAGGATCCTGATGTATTATGATGTCATATATTTCTCCAAGATGATCAAGATGTAACTCTATAAAGGCTTAGAGCCTAATATTATATTTGTAACTATTTTTGTTGCATGAATAATACAATGGCGATCTGGGCTTTTGGAGTGTGGGGTTTTTTACCTGAAAGGGTTTTCCCCACGTAAATTTGTGTGTTCATTTATTTGTCTTTCATGTTGGTTGGTTCTGTAATTTGAATCGGTGCATAAGTGTTGAATCTGGTTAAGTTTTCATGTGTTTTTCTCAGAAGAGTTAATGAGGGAATTCAATTGTGCCAGTTTTCGCTTTATGGCATAGTAGTATGTGTCTTTGAGGAAATTTACTGGAATTAAAATCATCGAAAGCACTGCAGTTATTAGATGTTCCATTCTAAGATGACCCATTTTTCCCTACAAGTGGTATCAGAGCCTTCTTCTGGTTGCTGGTTCTGGGTATTTCAACTGTGAAGATTTCTTAGCCTGGCAAGCTTGAAGAAATCTGGAGGAATCGGTTGATAATTGACCCTTTGGTGAGTAAAATTTCTTGAACTTTTGAGACAACACACAACGTGAAAGACATTGAAGATGGAGAAATTGGAGTTGATCATATTGTAATGATGTGGTCTGAGGCTCCTGGTTGGCAGCGAATGGTCTTGATGCAAGGGGTGTGAGTTTATGCTTATAGTTGTGTTGCAACAGAGTGTGGTTCATACTGGGTTTTTGTGTGAGGGGATCCCTGATGGTATGGAAATGCTTGGGTTTTTTTTCAACCATGGAATATTGTGCTTGTGTTGGGTGCTTTGACTTGGCATTGAAGGCATTGTTCTCTATTACCCTGATTGCATAAAGGCTATGAAGTTGATCTCTGGGTGGTCTAAAAACTTATGAATAGCTTGGCTCTCTCGTATGCATGTGCATGTTGATGGTTATGTAATTGGTCTGGGATAGGCTTGGAGTTCCTATACTACTTGTTCCTTTTAAGGATGCCTTGTACTTGCATGGCTCAGATTCATGTTCTTTGGTTCTGAGGGTTTTATAGATTTTTGTTTAAAAAATCTATGGTTATGCATATTCATGTTATTCCATTGCTCTGGTTAACTGTGAAGGTTGTGTACAAAATTTTGAGTCATCTAGATGTGCAGTGGATATGGGTGTGCATGGGTGTTTTGTAAACATAGTGGTTTTGCAGGTTTTGCACAGTCAAGAAAAACTTGTGTTTTTTTGTGGAGCTGCTGGTAAAAACTATTTTCTAGACCCTGGCAGTTTGGGGCGTTGCTGGATGAAATAGTTGTAGTTCTACATGTAATTGTTGCTTGCTAGTTTCCTAGAATATGGTGCTTGAGTTGTGGACATGATTGGAAAATCGGATTTGGTTTTGATCTGGTGTTTGAGTCAATTTATCTACATTGTTTCTCTCTTTGAAATATCAGTTTTGCATTTTCCATTGCGATGATGGGTTTGCATGTTTCATTGTTTAGATCTACAAGTTATGTAGTTGTATGGATTGATCACCCAGTCAATTGCAGTGGGATAACTTGGAAGTGGACTGTCTATATCCACAAGATTTTTTTTTCTAAAAAATGTTGATTTCATTAGTTGACCTTGTATGTGGTCACTTGTGCATTGGTGTGGTTGCTTCTAGATGAGAGGAAGGATGGCGTTGAGTACCTGAATAGTCAATTATGGGAACCTATAGCATGTGTATCATGATATCATGGAGAGCTTGATACATGTTTAAGTGTAAGCTTTTGACAATGATGGTGTGGTCTACATGATTTGGAGATTGTGGTGCTAGTTGGCACTGTTGTCAGATGGACATGTTGTCGATTGTACCTGGATATTTTTTAGATCAGCAGATGTTTGGTCCTGATGCTTGGAAAGCTTGAATGTCACGTTTCAGTGGGAGCTTTAGTAGTGACTGTGGGTTCATCACTTGGTGGTGAATGATCTTCTTTAGTGTTGCATATGTTACTAGGAGGGACTCTTAGATCCTGTTGCTGCAGAAGGGTTCTTTTGCATGGACACGATTTGAGGATGTGCAACATCTTGGAACGATGGAGGATTCTTGGAGTCTGTGGGTTGAGGTGTTGGTGGTGCTTGATAGGTGATATTGGTTTTGAGTTTGTTTGCTTTATGTCATGGTATACTCTTACTTATACACTAGAGTTTTGACATTTTGCATTGCACTTGAGACCATGGTATGTCATGATGTCATGATATGTTCCTAATTTAGATGATTGGAGCTTTGAAAATGGTCTGGTAATTCTTTGTGTATTGGGTGCCTTGATCATTTGTCTGATACTTCATGATAGTGCAGTAATGCATTTGGAGTTTAGCATGAGATGATTGGTTGCAAGTGTTCATGGATACATGGAGAATAAGGTGAGGCTGAAATTCTTTTGAGAAAGGTGTTGATTACAGTTGAAAGTCCAAGTAGCCTTCACCTTGGTTGGATGTGAATTCAACAGAGACCAATGAGGAGGTTTCTCTTGGAGAAGTCATGATGACTTAGTTATCCTAGAGGAGCATTCTTTTTCCCCACTCTTGGTTTGCTCGACAGTGAAGTCTAATTTGAGAGGTATTTGCCCATTGTATCTTTCAAATTTGTCTTATACTTCCTTTCATGATATGGATCTTGAATTTTTTCTTAAATGATTTTGAAGGATTCATAGTGGAAGATGTATAGCATGGTTTATCTCCTTGAGATTTTATGTGATATCATTTTATGATGAGAACAGGTGGAAGATAGTTATATGGGCTTATTTCCTGAGATGGGAAATGTAGTAGTTTGATCTTCTTTGAGAGGCTTACATCCATGTTGATTACATGTTACATATGTTAAGTTTGATCTTGTGATTAAATGGTTGGGTGTTGTTATGGTTTTTCTTTTGGGATGTGAAGGAGATCATACTTGACACAGTTGGCTTTTAAAGGTGTATGTAGGAGGATGTTCTATAGGTATATGTTGTGCAGTGTTTCTCTCTTCAGTCTTGGTTGTCTTCCTAGAAGTTTGACTTCATTTCACATTGGTTTGAGGTTTGGTTGGAGCTGTAGTGATCACTAGCTTGCGGTCATGTGTTTTCACTTATGTTCTTAGGTGATAACTTGAAGGTTCTTTATCTCTTTCCTGTGTTGGGTGTGAAGAACTTGGAAGAGCTCTAGAAGACTGTTGAGAGAAATGATTCTTGTAGCAGTTGGTTGTAGGTTTTGCATATCATTGTGGATAATTTATTGGTACTACATGGTTACATTTTCTATGTGCTGTTATTGGTAGACTTGGTATGCCTTGATCTTTTTAGATTCATTACCCATGTAGTGGGAGTTCCTGGATGTGCTTTGTCTTCTTTGACTGGTTGGCACATGGAGATTGTATTTGTTGTTGAATGGGTTGGTTGTGGAGTGGTGTGAGTTTTCTGATGTTGATACCTTGGAGGTATGTGTGATTGGATGGATTATCACTTGATGTGGGTGCTATTTTCAATCACATGGGTTAATCAGTTGGATGGGAGTAGTTAGTTCTCTCATTGCTATTCTAGCTAATGTTCTATCTTGTTTCTAGAGAATGACTTCACGGTTGTGTTCTATTTGAGTCTTTGAAGTTGATATTGCTTTTGTATAGCATGTGAGCACAGTGAAGTGGTGGCAACATGTTATAGTCTTTGCTATTTGTTGGATCTAGTGCTTGTGTTCTGTAGATTGGTGCATATACGCCTTGGCTCGTTTCTTGTCCTATAGTGGATGGATGAAACCATTGCATGAGTTGGTGGACATCTTGGATGTTGGTGCAGATGTATTGGCTAGAGCACGAGAGCATTGTTCAAGATTCATATTATTGCATGAATGGCTATGGTACAGTGACTTATAAGGTTGGAAGGGGGTTTAGTGAGTTCTTCATCAAGTGGGAGATTGTTGAGAATATGTGTCTCAAACTCACTGGTGAAACCCTGGTCTTGTTGCTCAGACTTCTAAAAGTGTTGGATTCTACTTGTACCACTATACCACCAGGTGTTTGTAAGAGAGGAGTAGTAGCGCAGTATATCACCATACCGTGGGAGCTTTCTAGTTGAGGTGCGGTAGTGCGGTGGATACTGCTATACCACGAGTGTCTTTACACTAGGCTATAGTGGCATGGTTACCACCATACCGCAGGAGCTCGGTGGATGGTTAGTGGTGGCGCGGTTACTACCATACTGTAGGAGTTCACCAGATGGCTAGCAGTAGTGCGGTGATACCACCATATCGCGGGGGTCTCCTGGATGGCTAGCGGTAGAGTGGTGGATATTTCCATACCATGGGAGTCTTCAAGCTGAGACACGGTAGTGCGGTTACCGCTATATTGCGGGTGTCTTCAACCTATCAAGCGGTAGTGCGGTGCATACCACCATACTGCAGGAGCCTCTCACTTGTCTAGCAATAGCGCAGGATACCTCCATACCTCAAGGGTCTTTTGGTTGGCGAGCGATAGCGTGGTGGATGGTGGAAACCAAAAGGAACGATTGACAGTTTGGTGCGATAGTCAAATGCGATGGATGAGTGATGTGTCAACACGTGGCACAATTTCATTTGTTGATTTTACATCACTATTGTAAATCAACAATCATTGGTCGAAAGCTATATTTTCTGTAAGTAATATATTTGCATTAAATGCATATTCTGACTCGGGGGTTGACAGAGTGCAAATGTAATATTCTCTATAATCAAAATTTAATGTTGGGTGGCCCAATTTGTGCTACATGGCGGTGTGCATAATCTGAGATGGAGGAAGCTTTTCGGTGAAGGAACAAAAATTAAATAAAACCCTAATGGTTGTTGGTTAAGATGAGTGAGAGTGAAGAATGTGAAGGCTGGGCTGGCCGTGGGCTGGCTGTGAGGCTGGCTGGTGAGGCCAAGAGGCTAATTAGAGGAGATGGATCTGCACTATATGCTGTGTGAGAGTATTGTAATAGTGTGAGGATCCTAATCTATTATGCTGTCAAATATTTCTCCAAGATGAACAAGATGTAACTCTATAAAGGCTTAGAGCCTGATATTGTATTTGTAACTATTTTTGTTGCATGAATAATACAATGGCGATCTGGGCTTTTGGAGTGTGGGGTTTTTTACTCGAAAGGGTTTTCCCCACATAAATCTGTGTGTTCATTTGTTTATCTTTCATGTTGGTTGGTTATGTAATTTGAATTGGTGCATAAGTGTTGAATTTGGTTAAGTTTGCATGTGCTTTTCTCAGAAGAGTTAATGAGGGAATTCAACTGTGCCAATTTCCACTTTATGGCATAGTAGTATGTGTCTTTGAGGTAATTTAATGGAATTAAAATCACTGAAGGCACTACAATTCTTAGATGTTTTGTTCTAAGATGACCTATTTTTCCCTATATTTACTACTGCAACATGTGTTTCTTTAGGATCTTCTTGAAATATAGCCACAAGAAAAACTACATGCATGATACCTGATCTAGTATTAGTTAGATATAATAGTCCACCAATCATAGATCTATATTTGCTTTGATCAACCTTAGGTAAATCATCATCTTTGCTTAATTTACAACTAGTCACCATAGGAGTGCATACCGGTTTAGAGTCATCCATTCAAAACTTCTTCAACATATCTCTGACATACTTAGACTATGAAATAAAAATCCCTTTATTTGTTTGATCAATTTGTAGCCCAAGGAAGAAATTCATCTCCCCAAACATTGACATTTCAAACTCTTTCTGTATCTCTTCAAAAAAATTCTTCAACATAGCTTCATTTCCACCAAAGATAATATCATCCACATATACAACCACTATTAAGATCTTGTCTTCCTCAATTTTGAAATAAAGATTACTATATGTGATGCCCTTACTAAATCCTTGTTGTATCAAATATCTGTCCAATCTTACATACCAAGCTTTTGGAGCTTGCTTCAACTCATATAGCACCTTCTTCAATTTACATACCATACCCAGTTGATTTGACAACTAGAATGCTTTAAATTTTTCCTTGTAAATTTTTTATTCCAATTCACCATTCAAAAAAGTAGACTTAACATCCATCTAATAGACTTTAAAGTCATTGTATGTTGCAAATGCCAATTCATCATTCCCTTGCAAGTGGGGGGGAATTAGATTAAGACAATTGATAATTAAATAATGTTAATTAATGCAATTAGGGGATTTAGAAGAATTAGATGATATTCATTAAATAAAATAATTTCATGAATGGGGAAAGGTGGAATGACATTTAATTAAATAAGAAGATTTAGGGATTTAAATTAAATAGTTTGATTTATTTAATTTAACAAGACAAAATGTTAGCATGAAAGGGGGTGAATTAGCTCAATTTGATAAATTAGGTTAATAGGTGAAAGTGATGCCATTAATTAATTAGCTAGGCTAGTTTAATTAATTAAGCAAAAAAAGGATGGGTTTAAAGAGTAAATGATGTTAGTATCCCTGATTCAAGTGTATGATATGATTCAAGACATTTTTTAGTGTCTACACCAACAAAGGCACAAAGAGACACATGCCTATGTTAAATATGCAACAACAAGACAAAATACACAACCATACAATATCAAAATTAACGAAGAGAAAAAAGGGGTGGACCAAGCCTTAACTATTTTTCCATCTAGTATGGACCAAGCCTTAGTTGTTAATCAAAAAAAATTTACAAGTGGAAACTTGTTGTCCACTATGCAAACCAAATGCACTCACATGGGGTAGTGAAAAATCTATTGTTCACTAGGTGAGACCCAAAAAGTGGCTAATGGGAAGTCATGCCAAGTCTAGGCTCCCATTGTACTAACCATAACAAATTTATAACTCCTGATAACTTTGATAAGGCACCAAAAAAATGGTCACAAGGCTAGAAAAAGGCTCTACTAGCAAGCAAGTTATTTTATGCTTGGTGGCCTTGAAAAAAATAAAGGCTCCACTAGTAATAAAGTTGTGTTATGCTTGGTGGATTTGATACATGCAATAGGATATTCAAAGGGGTTTTTCTTAGTTCATGAAAGGTCTCATCTTAGGGAACATCATGCCTAATGTCTCCAGGAGAGGACTAGTTGAGGATAAAAGATTCAAAACTTAGGGATGTAATTCATAGCATCATCACTAAGAGGAATGCCATATGCTCATAAAGGTCACAATCTTGAAGGACATCAAACCTAATGGCACCACCAAGAAGACACATCATGTGAAGTAAGAAGACCACACTTTCAAGCAAATAATGAGCAGGGACGTGTATGCCACCACTTTAAAGAATTTTCTAAACACCATCTTGTGAGCAATTACTTTAAAGTAGAATATGATAAATGCCAATATATGAGAGCTTCATTCGGAAATCCTATGTAAACATATGTTTATGAGATATATCTACATCACATAAAGGAGAGTTTCCCCCATATGCAATCCTAAGATAACACATAAGGGATCCATGGATCTAGAATCAACATTTGTCGTTGGTGCAGTGATATAATCAAGCTCAAAAGCATCATCATTCCCCAAATAACTCATGAAACAATGAGCACAAAGGAAGAATGACACATAGAGAGGGAGAACAAAAAATATATTTTGGGTCAACATGGAAGAGACCTAAATTTCCTGATGCCTTATGTCATCCCCAAAAGGGAAACACAAGATAAAGGGTTACAACATATAGAAGAATGTAGATACAAATAGAAGAATGTCACAACAAATTCACTTCCTTTGTATCCTTGCACCAATGGAGTGACAAGGGTCATCCAAAGTAGGCTCACAAACATCTAAATACATGCCAAGCAACACAGTATGGGGGATCACATTACACACATGTAATAAAAAAGAACATGAAAAGAAGTCAAAGATAATACTTGTATGGCACATGTGAGTCAACCTATAGTAGGACAAGGATGAGTTGAGATGAGTGATGAAAATGGGATCATTGCAATATAAAAATTATTTGCAATAAATATAAAACATGCAATAGTGATACTATATGATCCTACAACTATCACATGACAAGGAGAAAAGTGCATGTAGTCTAAGGAACAACTTCTTCAATGATATCATATTCATCTAGAATCTTTTTCAAGGCACGAAAGTCATCAATAGTATGTCCAAGAGTTCTATGATAAGCACAGTAAGACATGTTTGTACTTTTTCCTTTCTTATTTTCTTTGATAGGTGGCAATCTGGTAAGTCCTTGGTCAAGAAGGGCTTGTAAAGCTCATTTTTTCTTGGTTATAGCATGGAGAAATGGTAACTTCTCAAGTTTATAAGGCTTGGATTTCTTACTTGATTGGGCAAATTATTGTGGTGGAAGTGGGGGAGGAGGATCTATGTTGATCCTATCATCCTTATGAGGTATTAATTGGTCTCTTGATATGATATTGTGAAAGAGAATTCCATTTCCCTTGGGAGATTTGCAAGGAGGGAGATCTTGATAGCCTAATCCCTTGGTATCCTTGGATCGTATTTATTCTAAAATTTTGTGAATATCATGCTCATTTGTTATGGAAGATCCTTGTTTACTTAAGATCTTAAAACCTTGACCATAACTCTCTTCTAAGTTAATGGGTGTATTAGTAACTCGATGAACATAAGATAGAAGAGTATCATTATTGCCCTTGTGATCAAGTTCATTAATGATTGATGGTTGAGGCTTGCTTTGTGCTTCAATTTTAGGATGTAAGAGGTTGAACATATCAAGTGATGGGATTATACGTGGTGTTTGCATGAATGAATAAAAGGATGTATTATTTTCAAGGTTGTGTATGGAGTCTTGGATGAATTGTTGCATGCTATCTTCATCTTGACCTAGGATATCCACCTCATGAGGACATTCATTAGGAGGTGAAGGTTCATTAAGAGTCTCAATTGCATTAGGGTCTTCACCAAACACACAACTTGAAACATCTACCAAAGAAATTAAGGACTTCCATATATTACCCATACACATGTGCATGATGCAAGAATGCAAGAGATCTAGTAAATTCTCAAATTTAAAGAAAGATATTTTGCTGATTACACTATAAAAAACCTGAAAATGATGTCTTTTAATTCCATTTTTTATTTTGAAACAATGCACTTAAATAGAGCAATTAAAACTAATGCAAAAGATGACAGATTTTTCTGATTTCTGAAACTAAAACCCAAATTTAACAACAAATTAGAAGAATGCAAACATAGATAAATCACTACCCAAAAGTTTGAAACACTACCTATACAAGGATAGATTCACCCTAGGGTTAATGGTTCCTAGCATAGGGGTTACAAAAATTTAAATTTGAGTTTGAAGTTCATATCTACAGTTTCCTGTTTCAGGTTATAAATTGTACTTTCAATGACTAATTTTTTCAAAATTTGATGTCCAAATGCAAGTGCAATGAATGAAAAATGATGAACAATATGATACTTTTTGAAATGTAATTTTGACTCAATTTTTGAACATGAATGATTGAACATACACTAATATGCAAATACTATGAAAAATTAATGCAATTTTTTGAACTTTTTAGATTTTAAAGCATGCAAAATGCAAACCTAAAACCATAAATGTGATGCAAACTAATGCAAGTTAACAGCCCTAAATGAGATGCAAATAAATTCAATGCAATGCAAAGGAATTCAAATCCTAGATCTAGGGTTCGAATGGAATCCAAATTCAGAAAGTTGATAGTGCAAGAATGTTAGGTTCACCAAAATGAAATGAAGGAAAAATGGGGTGGTATTGTTAAATGAAATGGGGGTTCACCAATAATTTACTATAAATAGAAAGGGAAAATGGGGTATAATGCACCTATTTCCCTCTATTTCATTAGGAAAAAGAGATCCCTTAAGCCAAGGTTGACTTTCAACCCTTACGTGAGTCAACCTTGAAGGAGATCTTGATGCTTTCCTTATGATCTAGGATGGTGCATATCTACTAAAATAACACTTTTGGGAGAAAGATTAAAAATATCAAATAAACCCAAAAATGAAAAGTGAAACATGAAGCCAGAAGAGTAAACCTTAATCTAACGCAACCTATAACTTTCAAATATATGTGAGATGATTTCCTTTTTTTGTACCTTTCATCAAAATGTTGTTGTTGAGTGTCCTCAAGGACTCATTTTCCCAAGGGTGAATGGGTTTTTGTAGGGCTTTCTAAAATCATTTTTTTGGGTCCTCTAGTCCTATGTTTGCACTCTCAAATTCTCTAGATTTCATAGTCAGAAGTTTGGAAATAAATCATGTAGGTGAGTTTTCATGGATTGACAATAACTTTGACAAATTTTGCAACTTTGATAACTTTTCCAAATTTGCACTTTAAGAGATCTTCAATCCTTCTTCAACCTAAGATCTAAAAAACACACACGAGGAAAAATTTGTATTTTTTTATGAATGGGGGTTTACCTTGGTCAAACCCCGTTTTGGTAATTAAACCTTGAATTGAAATAATGAAACATGAAAGGAATGATGAATGAACAAGTGATATGTTGCAACTCACCAAACCCTTGATTTGAAACCCTTGAAGAATTGCTACTAGTAGATGTCTCCAAGGTCTAGATCTTGCATGAATGGCTTAATTGATGATGTGTAACATCTAGAAAATGCAAAAGAAACAGATAAGAGCAAACATGCAATGCAATATAAACTCTAATGCAATCTAAGTTAAGCAACAGAGAACAAAGGAAAGACAAAACGTAAATAAACTTGAACAATATCACCCATTATGTACATAATTCCATGTATCATCTCAATTGCCCTTCTCCATTTTTCCATTGTAGTATAATTGCCCTCAGATTTTCAAAAGTTTGTGCAAGTATAGCCTATGATAGTGATTCAACAAAACATCGAAGATTCAAAATAGTTACTCCAAAAAGTCATAAGATTTCAAGAGAGATTGGAATGAAGAATGACAGATCAATTTATAGAAAATTGATTATTCGAACGACAGGCCATGATCGAAAGATCAACAAATTAGACATGCATTCTGATAACAGTTAGTAGTGACATGAGTGATACAAATTAGAAATAGAATTAAAAATTAAATAAATGATTTAATCTTTGAGTTTGGTATTCGAAAACAAAAGAATTATCTTTGCATGACAAAGATAAAGATGGATTAAAATAACTCTCGTTCGAATGCACACACAAGGTTTAATTAATTAAATAAGAATATTTAATTAATCTGCATGTACATGCAATTGAGTTAGCACTGGACGATTGAATGATTTGACGAAGATATTACTCGAGAAAGCCACTTAGATATTAAATCAAGAGTTAACTGAGCGATTAAAATAGATCTTTGAGTCAAGTAAAAGTGAATACTTAGATAATTTGCACAACTATCTAAATATAGAGGAATGCATTAAAATAGGATCTATGAATTAAATAATTCATTTAATTCAAGATTTGATATTTGAAGAATAATTAAATAAATAAGATTTATTTAATTAAGTGATGAAGGGATTTAAATGAATAATTAATTAAATAAAAGAATTTATTTAATTATAGTTGAAATATGATAAAGGTAAATTAAATAAGAATTTATTTAATTTGACAAGAAGGATTTAAGGCTAATTAGTAACATAATTAAATAAAAAGCGTTTATTTAATTAATCAGATAGAATAAAGAAAATGTGAATCAATTAAATAATTAAGATTATTTAATTAATAGAAGAATTAAAGTTAAAGTGAATTAATTAAATAATTGACATTATTTAATCATGACCATGGAAGAAATACGAATTATTAAGAATATTGAAGTCGCAGGCTTAAACCAGATTTCGGTGTCTACAATGTGATCTTGATTCTTGAAATTTGACATGAATGCTTGAAACCTACATTGCAATGTTATCTCCGAAAACATGCATGATGCTTGAGATCTTGAATGTTGTAACAAATGCTTGAGAAATCTGCTCTTGAACAACTTTGACAATAATCTTAGCTCTAGGAATGCTTGCATATGATTTCTTCTCTAGTTTGAATTGATAAAAAGACCTTGCTTTTATGGACAATTTTCTAATTTCCCAAAAATTACACATTACAAGCTGACAATTAAACCTTAAATTTAGGACCTTAAGATGCTGCCAAAAACATGTTTAAAATTTGAAATTGTGATCTTAAGGGGGACCCATTCGCCCAAGGGTGAATGGTTCCTAACCTAAATAATAAAGACCCATTCATTTATTAGTGATAAAAATAATAAATGCATGAATTAAATCACAACCCCCATTTCAAAAATTATAATTAATTAGGCTTGCAAATGCAAAATTTAGGCAATTAGAGGCTTAATTAATTCCAATTAATTAAGGGACCCAAACATAGTGTGAAAATGTAGAGTACATTTTCTAACACTACAATATTTAAAGTAGGATTCCACATGGAAAAAATATTTAATATTGGGAAAACTTATTACCAATATTAAATGAGGGGTTAATGGTTTTGTAACGTAATGACCATTAGTCACATGGTTTTATGCAATACCACTTGGTGGTTTTGTGTGATCTTGTTTCTATAAAAGAAAACACATGAGTATTTGTTTAAGGTTGGTTGATTGGCTATTTTGGCTAAGGGTTTGACAAAATATCTTGTTACCATTTGTGAGGATTGAAGCATGGCATAGGATGTGTGATTACATACTTGTTCACATGGACTACTTCTAGAGGGCTTGATATTTCAAAGGTATTCATGGAGGAATTTGAAGATGTATTATAATGTTTATTATTGAATAATACATGAGTGATGGATGCTTTTGGAGGCTAGGATTTTCCCTCTTGAGATTTTTCCCAAGGTATATCTTGTCTCATCTTTGATGGTATGTTGTGTATTCTTTTGTAAATGGATTCTGAATACCTATGTGCATAGATCTCTCTATTTGGGTTGTGTGAAAATTATCTTGGGTGGATGCATATTTCCTTATATTAACAACAATATAACCCATTAACAAATGAAAGAGAAACAATAGATGCATATAATTTGGACCTTACACATTCTCCTCAAAATATCCACACATTTGTATACTAAGAAAAAGGGCTTTCATTATTGAAAAACATGCTATTTTTACCTACACATTGTTAGGTTATTTTTGATGGTATTTTCTTGGAGAGAGTCTATAAGTGGACTTTGTACATTATTGTATTTGTTTATAAGCTACCAACACAATTTTCTTCTTCTGTAACATTATTTTGTTTAATTTTTTAGTGTTGTTTCTTTTATATTGTATGACATAGAGTATATGTTCAATATAATATAGGTCTTGTGTATTATTTTTTAGTTTATACTTACTTCAACTAGTATATTTCTATTTAGGAAAAAAATGGTGGTATGACCAACATTGTTATAAAGCACTTTAACAATATTTTAATATCTATATTAGTGTTCTTTAATGAATCATTAGTTTTCTTCCTTGTTGTAGTGCAATATTTTGGTGGTGTTAAATGTTAAATGTTAGATATTAATGTTATATAAACCCTTTGTTTTCTTTATAAAATGTTTGCAATGGAAAACCTATGATTCTACAACTAGTTTTTTTCTTTCAAAACCAACAATTGGTGGGTCAGCCCACAATACTGTGTCCCACTTTTTGGACAAAGTAGGACATTAAAATCAACATTTTCACCAAATTTTCATTTGATGAAACCTATAGGAACTAAACCATTAATAATTTGGAGATGATATGAACTAATGATTTGTGAGGATTTGTGTGTAGATTCTAAATATATGTTTTAAAAAAATTAGAAATAAATTGTGAATTTATGTACATAACTTTTAATAACTTATTTTTTATAGTAAGATTATTGTGAAATTGGACAAGGGTGGGGATGGGACTAATTCTGCTGTGAAGCACGAGTCTAAGGGCCTTTCTACTCCTTTTGAGAAGGTCAAAAAATGTATGGAGATTACTCCTGGTGAGGATGTTGGTGTTGGTGAAAGGCAAGTCGAGGAGGATGTTTCAGTTGACAAGGTTGCTGGTGTGCATAATGTTTTGATTAATGAGGTAAATGTGGTTGGGTCCAGTGCTAGAACTCATAATAAAACCAAGATGCAGGCAGGGTACCCAGCTCTCTGAAGTCATGGATGAACATCAAAAGGTTATGGAGAGTGACATGGAAGCTGCAAACATTCTAAAGAATATGTAGTTATGTTGTTTTTGTCTTTCCTTTTTGGCTGTTGTCGTGTTGATGGTTTGTTGTGTTTTGGCTGTTATTTGCTTTGTTTAGTTATCTTTCACTTCAGCTATTCTTTTTTGTAAAGGGTTTTGGGGCCCCTTCAAAACCTGTTTACCTCTAATCAAAAACATTTTTAAAAGGTGGTGTTTATGTCATCATACATAATTATTTTTATTGAAAGGATAAAATTATAATTTTTAAAATATACATTTGTAACATCAATATCTAGTGCATGGATATTTTTTCATAATTTTTTGTTGCATATATATTTTTTAATTAATTATTTAAGACAAAGTAATTATAATTTGGACATAGGTGAATGTTGTCACACATAACTTGCTTATTATGTATTGAAATGAATTCATTTATTTTTAGCTGAAATAAGGAAATCAATACCTGGTGCACACATATTTTTTTCACAAATGTGAAAAACATATCTTGATGTTTGGCGAAAAACCTACATTCATAAGAAATAGAAGATAAATATAATAATAAAATTAAAAATATTCAAAATTATACTTTTTAGAAAGCTTATAATAAGGGCTACATACTTAAAAAATATATAATTTATAAATGACTTTATTTGATCCCTTAAAAGATATTTAGAAAAAAATAATTTGTCAACATTTTGATAGGTGCGAAGGAGACTCTATTGTGGGAATGATTTAAGACTATAGGGGTTTTATCCAAGGCTGTTTGATCTAACAAGGTCTTATCTAACCCTCTTCAATTAAGACCCTTTAGATGGAACCCCTCAAGGCTTAAACCATTAGTTTTATAAAGAATATGTGATTTTAGGAAAAAAATAGGATGTCCCAAGTTTGGGACCTATTATTTTGGGATTACCTTGGTATCATAGCACCAAGAAGTTATTAAATATATTTGTGTTAGTATAATCCAAAAAATAAAAGGTGGTTGTATTCTCTACAGAGGAGTGAAAATTTTATCTAAAAAAGGAATTTTTTTGAGAGGTAATAGTGTGTGAGAGAAGACTAGTTGAAATTTTATTGTGAAAGGGAAATATTGAAACCGATCATTCAA
Organism: Sequoia sempervirens; assembly: GCA_007258455.2. Lineage (NCBI taxonomy): Eukaryota > Viridiplantae > Streptophyta > Pinopsida > Cupressales > Cupressaceae > Sequoia > Sequoia sempervirens. Next base: position 56,615,662 of record VDFB02193867.1, on the reverse strand, counting down.
GTTTATCCTAGCCTCAAATACCTATGTTTAAAGGTGAAAAATATGATTTCTAAAGTATAAAATTGACAACCTTAGTATGTCATAACATTTATGGAAGTTAGTAGAACAATGCTATACAAAGCATGCAGATGCCCAAGCTCTTGTAGCCTTAACTCAAGCACAAAAAGACTAGAGTTGAAGGAAAATAGAAAAATTATTCAAAAGCCTTATTTTTCATCCAATAAGATATGCATGAGTCAATTTTCCCAAGGATAGATGCAACTAAAAATCTAAACAAGCTTAGAATTTTTTGGAGAACTCTTATTAGGGAAAAAGGTATAGAGGAGGAAATTTTCTACCTTTGAGTCTCAAGACAAGAAGAGAGTACAAGGAGTAAATGTTCCTCAACTACCTTGAGCAACAAATGTTCGGTGACTGTATAAATGATGAGAGTTCTAGAAATAGAAAGAGTAGGTCACAAAGGTCTTTTGGGAAAACTGACAAGCTCTCATCCAAGGGAAATAGTGCAACCCAAGGACTACAATGTGATGTGTGTGTGTCCCAATGGTGCACTAGCATCTCGTATGGATCAAAAACTAAGAATGTCATATAAAATAGCAAAATGACTACTTCGATTCTGATTGCTAAGAACTCTTGAAATACCAGAAGATAATAGAAATGAATAGAACTATAATAAATTAAACTAAATGAGATATAGAATAAATAGAATGTAGATGATAAAAATTGTGAGAAAGAAAGTTCTCACAACAACCCAAGTGCGTCCAACAAATAAATATCTCCAACACTTGCACACATAAGACCAAGAGAAAATGTTGTGGCTGTTTAGGGGCTTGACATAGTCAAACCCCTATTTTAGTGTTTTTACCTCCATGGACAACAACATAGACATATAGATAGAAATATAAATAGAAAAAATAATAAAATGCATAGACAAGGGATGTGATATATCCCAAGATTCTCAAAGACATAAGACAAATAGATATAACTGCAACGCTTGAGGAAGCCAAAGAGAGAAATAAAGAGAGAGCTACAAGAGCCAATGGAGTTGTAGAGAATATTGTGAGAGTTTGAGACCATTGTAGCAAGCTATAGAGAGATGTGCAAGCTTGAGAGAAAGATAAAAATACTTCTCAAGAGAGAAATAAGAGAGAAAAAGAAAGAGACTAAGAGAGAAAGATCAAGAGAGAGGGAGAGAGTAAATAAAGTTAAAAGATAGATTTAAAAGAGAAGAGGAGGGAAAATGAGGTTCTCAAGTTGTTACAAAGCATCCTGAGCCGTTTCCATTGACCAAGGTAGGTGACAAGTGGTAGAACACTTGAAAATAGTAATTTGAACATTAAGATATTGTGGGATGCTAGTGCAACGTGCAAATGCCTGTGGGGTGCACTAGTGTCCAAAAAAATTATGCTAAAAAATGGGGAGAAATTAGTAAGACACAAGGTTAACACAAGATTGATGTGCAAGGACAACTGTTGAAAAAGGGTCTTGAGCATCCTGAGGGGATAAAGGTTGATGCAAGGGATAAAATGAGCCTACACAAATACTAAGGGGTGGACACTAAAGTGGATGCAAAAGTGTAGATGAAATTGCGAGGGTATGCAATTTTTGACACTACACAAATAAAGTGAAAAAATAAAAATTTAAATGCTTAGAATGTATTTTGAAAACATGTTCATGAAAGATCATTGAAACCTATGTAATATTTTCTCACCCATGTAATGAGTTTAGTCAATAAAACTAGGTACTATGGAGGAAATCTAGTTGATCAAAAAATTATAGAAAATATCTTAAGGTTTCTCCCTCCCCAATTTGATCTAGTTGTCATAGCTATTGAGGAATCTAAAGACTTAATTCTTCTTTCTGTAAATGAGCTTATGAGATATCTTCAAACCCATGAGCAAAGAATGAATAGGTCTGCTAAAAAATTGATTAAATAGTCCTTCCAAACTAAGATAAATATATCAAAAAGTAAATAAAAATGATCAGAAGAGACATCTCATAGGAGTATAGGAAGGTTCAAAAGAAGAGGAAGAAATACCATATCAATAGAGGCACTAGTACTAGACAAAGTAGAAATTATTATGGAGGGAGAAACTCTAGCGATGGTCAAAATAGTAGTCAAAATTATCATAAATCACATGTACAATACCACTAAAGCAAAAAGAAAGGCATTGTGAATGTGACTATTGGAACAAGAATAAACACCATGCACATTTTTCTGAAGAAAAAGAGGAACAATTAGATATTAACTTGTTTCTTTTTTGCAATTCTACAAAGGAAAAGGAAAAAAATATATGGCTTCTAGATAGTGTTTTTAGTAGCCACATGACAAGATATAAAATTATTTTGGTAAATATGGATGATTCTATTAGAATGCATATGCAACTTGGTGATGATAATGAAGTTGAAGCCATAAAAAAAGCGACAATTGTTGTCAAAATCAAAACATGGTAAAAAAAAGGTATATTGTGATGTTATGCATGTAGTTGGATTAACACATAATTTTTTGAGCATAGGACAACTTGTCAAGAAAGGATATTCTACAATATTTAAAAATAATAAATGTTTCATTTATAATAATAACAAAAATAATCAAATAGTAGCAAAGGTTGACATGTTACAGAATAGGATCTTTCCTTTAAGACTTGCATACACTAAAACTCAAGCCCTTAAAACAAATTACAAGGACCAATCTTGGTTATGAAACACTAGATATGTAAATATAAATTTCATAGGGCTAAAATTGCTCTCTTTAAAGCATATGTGAGAGGGCTATTAGAGTGAATAATTTATCTATTCACTATACTTAAGTGTACTTAGGTTGATGAGGTTAAACAACATCTTATCTAATTGAAAATGCAACCTTTAGACCTCTAGAGGCTACTGAGTTGTTTGGTAAACCTCATGTACATACTTTTTGAGGTTGGAAGACTTTACATCTCACCTCAAAGGTCACTCAACACTTGGCATCAAGGTTGATGACTTGGTCAAATAGGTTGTTGGTTTGCACATTCCTAGTGATCCATAGGTTGACACCTATAAGACACTTAACTACTCATTTATTCCACATCATGGGGCACTTGTCAATCCACATGATATGTGTATTTCCTTTTCCTTGCCTATATATGTGAGGACTTTTCATCATTGTATTTTGGGTCGACTAAATACAATATTTGTCATTATTCATTTTGCTTGTTTTTTATCTCCATGATCTCTAGTTCTTATATGGTATCAAAGCTTTAAGGGTAGGTAGTTTTAGGCCATAAGGTGAACCATTATATAGTTAGTCTTCTTGTTGTTTGTCTATTCTAATAATTTGTAGAAAAATCTTTGCAATTCATACGTGACCCCCACATCATGCCTTCACTATTTCCTTTCACTGTTTTCAAGGGTTTTGTTGTGTAGAGTTATGTTTGGAATCCTTAGACATGAGAAGTTTATTAGGTTGATTCCCTTCAATCTATGCTCAAAGGTGTGATATCCCTGCTCAGAGGTGATTTGAGGTGTCGACATCTCTAGTTAGAGGCAAGGTTGAGGTGAATTCCTCATGCAAAATCCTCTGGTTGGGAGGTAAAATCCTCAAGTGGCGAGGCGAATCCGTACCACAATTTGCATCTACAACCTCACATGATTTGCATCTGCAGATGGTCGATTTCATTCGACCCCTTGAGGAAACTGACCGACGTGATTTGGTAGGCCCATTCATGCACCCATATCCACAGGAATCCGTAGTCAAGATAGACAGTGTGACTTTGCATGTAGGATCACGACCTTTATTTAGAGGCCTATGATTTTTTTGGAGGCGAAGTAATAATTTGTAGGTCGCGTGACTATCAGGAGGCTTAAATAATCAGGCATGGAGGAGGCGTGAAAATCTATTTGGGCACTACCATTAGGAATTTACAGGAGTGAAAACCAGATTTGAACTGCACATTCGGAGCTTCGCCTCCACATCATTGTCAATCCTTCTCCATTCACATAGATTGACCTGCATTTCAAGTGGCATTCTCTTTAAAATCAATGCCCACATTGACTGTGCATATCCATATATAGTCTGGCATCTACCATTCAAAGAAGCTCTAAAACAATCATTTCATTGTGATGGCATGAAGGTGGGATGAAGGGCGATATTTGTGGAGCAGTTTGTTACGTTGACAGATCTTTCCAGAACACCAATCCCATTTTTTCACCTATTTGAGAGGAACAAGAAAGTTAGATTCATTTTATTTGTTGTAAAAGAACTGGTAATTAGGGGAGAGGATCCAGTAGTTGTGCACCCTAACTTCATGCTTCTAATTATTCTATGTGGAAATTTCAAATCACTCTCAATTTTTTACAACAGCTTTCTTGGCAAGTCCCCTGATTATAACTAAGGTTTCAGGGCCACATCATCAAATATGATGCCACATCAGCATGTTTTTTTGTCAAGGTGTCCAGAAAGGCCCCAAAAAAAGTGAGGCCAATACTTGTGCATTCACAGCATGTTTTATTGAGTGCTGATGTGGAATCACATGATTGGTTGCCTTTTAGATCAAAGGAATACATTTTATTTAATTATGAGTAGTCATCATCAACACTAACAATTTTAAAGTCACAACTATTGGTCCAATATTGATAAAAATATTGGGCATTATATAAACAACTACTATCACAACTATTGAAACATGCTCAGGTATTGGGTCCTCTCCCCTAATTGTAGGAGATTTTTTCTTTTTCTTTTTGTGTCATACATTTGCACTTGGGAAGTCGAATGCAAGACATTTGGCCTGTTCATAAGTTTGTACTTGGTTGACTAACCCTTTCCACTCTTTCTATGGTTTTTTCTTAGCATATTTGTTGAAAAATATTCACATTTATTGCTCACTGTCAATTTAGTGTTAGTAATTATTGTAGAAACTATCAAATATTCATAGCCATAGAGGGGAAACATTTTTTTTTTGTCAAAATTGGTAAGGGGGTGGGGCTTTTTTCATTTTGATTAATGAAGGGGTTGTCATTTTAAGTTTTTGTCATTTTTTTGAGGTGTGAAAGGCATACCTAATCTATGTCTTCTTAATCCACCTCACGACAAACTTGTAAGAACTCATAACAATAAATTAGTTTGTAAATGCACTCACATAAAGTGCCACAAAAACTAAATGTGTTCCTTAGGGATGGAATTTAGGAATTTTGTATTTACACTTAATTATAAAGTGTAATGGGGGTTGTGTAGAGCCTTGATTATCCACCAGAGTTATGAATCCCCGTGATTCTCACCACATGGTGTGTGTTGCCTTGATTTACTATCACAACAATGGATCCTCATGATTCTCGCCTCATGCGTGTGTGCCTTGATGCACACCCTTTTTCAATTTATTGTATATTTTTTGGACCTAATTTTGGGTCTAAAGTCTTTGCACACTTTTGTGTCTGATTTTAGTTAATTTTCTTACATCTCTTAGCATTAAGGGGGGATTATGCTAAGTCATGTTAATGCTTCTTTCAATGAGGCAGTGGAGGAATCTTCTTTTTGGGGATCTCATAGACCTTCTATCTTGATCTCTCATATGGGGGATTATTTTAGTGGATCATATTTTGTGAGATTCTAGTACCCCTAATCACAGTACTATCTATATTTTCAACTTCATAGAGTTTGATTGCATTTGTGTATTCATGGTTGAATAGTGTTCATATGTTCACTCATGCAGTGTTTTGTATCTCTTATCTTGATCTACATTTCTTGGAGGTTCGTTGATTCCAACAAACACTAGTTCATCTTTGGTAGAATTTACAACTTCAACATGCTTCAAGAGTTCTTCATCATGATGTTCCTATCATCATGGGACATCTTTTCAAGAGGTCTTATCCTTCTCATTCCTTTTTTGGAGAGGATTTTTGTTCTCACTGGGTTTTCTCCCTTTTTATCCATTTGTGAGAGATTGCATTGTACATGGGTACCTCACTAGGCCTTGTAGTTGGGACCCATTTATATCTATTATAATTTTTTGATCTCTCCAAGTATCACTTAAGGGGGGTGTTAGAGTGAATAATTTATTTATTCATTATACTTAAGTGTACTTAGGTTGATGAGGTTAGACAACATCTTATCTAATTGAATGTGCAACCTTTAGGCCTCTAGAGGTTACCAAATTTTTTGGTAAACCTAATGCACATACCTTTTGAGGTTGGAAGACTTTTCATCTCACCTCAAAGGTCACTCAACACTTGGCATAAAGGTTGATGACTTGGTCAAATAGGTTGTTGGTTTGCACATTCTTAGTGATCCATGGGCTGACACCTATAGGAAACTTGTCTACTCATTTGTGCCACATCATGGGGAACTTGTTAATCCACATGATAGGTGGATTGCCTCTTCCTTTCTTATATATGCAAGGCCCTCTCATCATTGTATTTTGGCTTGATTAAATACAATATTTGATATTGTTCATTGTGCTTGTTTTTATCTCTATGATCTCCTAACTCTTATAAGGACTACCACTTATTTCTCATGATAATAAAGTTTGTGAAGGGTGCATTATTGGTAAGAAGCATTGGGATTCCTTCTTGCTAAGAACATGGAGAGAGAAAAAGTAACACTTGAATTGTCACATACTATTTTTTTTGGTCCAATGCAAACAATTTCTTTGAATAAATATAAATATTATCTCATCTTTGTGGATGATTTTAGTAGAACTTGGTTCTATTTCATCAAAGAAATATCAAAAGCTTTTAGCACATTTCAACAATTTAAGGTGAGTGTGGAAAAATAAATTGGTTGTCCTATCAAAATCCTACATCTTGATAGAGTGGGATAATTCACCTCTAATGAATTCTAGGATTTTTGAAAAAATAATGGGATTCAAAGGCAATTTAGTGCAAGTTATACTTCTCATCAAAATGGAGTCATTGAATGCAAAAACTGCACCATTTGGAAATGGCTAGAAGCATGCTTAAAACCAAGGGTCTACCAAGTATTTTTGGTTTGAAGTAGTTCCTCCATCTATATAATTGTTGATAATATTTACAACAAAAAGTGTAAAAAACATGACACATTATGAGGCATTGTATGGAAGAAAACATGGTGTTATTGTTGGCGTGAATAAATGTCGTGTACCTAGTTAATTCACTTACTAGTGACTTAGGGGACACATTCACATGTTAAGTTTCATTCTCTTCATTAGATCATTTCTCTTCCTCCCTCCTTGGTGACTCAGAGGGTAACTCCTCCATCCTTTCATATTCTTTATCTTTAGAATTTCCTATCTCAAAGGTAGTCTTCTCCAATTGTGTTCCAAAGTTACTAAGGGATCCATCTTTAGGAATTTCCAACTCTTCCTCCTCTTGACCTTGCTCCTACTCTTTGGAGGCATTAATTTCATCTTCTTCTATCTCACCTTCCTCTTTAGCGGATTGCACATGTTGATGAGGTGATTGAGGAGGAGTGTTCTCTATTACAACCTCCTTCACAATTTTAGCCTCATTCACTGGTGGCTCATTTGTAGTTTCCCCTAGTTCTTCAATAACTTGTTCAACATTTTCCATATTAGAAGGGGAGATGTTTTGTTTAGGTGAATTATTCCTAACATATACCTAAGTCTTTTCCCCATTACTTTCTATCTCAATTTCCTTTGCTTAGGTTTCACCATCTTTACTATCATTGGTTTTCTTTGATTTCTTCGAAGGTGAACCCCTATCCCTTTATTTAACAAGTTTTCTCTTCTTTGAAGGTTGAGTCTTTGTAGTCTCTTATGCGATCTCCTTTGTAGGCTTTCTTCTTTTAGGAATTTGGTGCCTCTTAACTTCAACACTCTTAGCCATTGCTTTGGTCTAACCCCTAGTTCTTCTTTTGATAATAAGAGGTTGTGTATCAAAGTCCTCTTCTTCTTCTTCTTGAGCAACCGAGGTATCATCCTTAGTTTTTTCAAAGTCATCCTCCTTAGATTGAGACTCCAAGTCTCCCATCAAATCATAGGTAGGCTTGACTCCATCAACCTCCATTTCCACTATCTTATGCTTCACCCACCATTTTGAGTATTTGATCACCTATGCATTGATTTTATCTAATTCCACCACTTCATCTTCTTCCCAATCAATGGTAGGAAGAGGCTTATTTTGAAACTACACATAGTCATGGTACTATACTGGATCTTCCTCATCCTCAATTTGATTAGGTACCTGGGTCACCTAATAGAGTCTGATTATCTTCAATGGGATCCTGGAATATTTTCTTTTAATTAATTCATTCTCATTTTTGCAATTGGCCCAATAGTCTTCTATGTGATCTTTGTGCCTATAGTCTCTATTGGCCATTCTTTGGGCTACCCCATGTGGATCAAAACTGTCTCTATCTAAATGAAGATTCAAATGAAGATGGACCATTTCTATTTTTGAATGGTGAGCACTTTGAATGGATGGAAAAGCCTCCCAACCACCAATTCTCAATGGGAACTCTACACCAACTCTAGTTTTATGCATACCTTTCAAAATTGCATCAAAAGCTGCCAACTTTCTTGTCAGTTCTAGCAATATCATCTTATATGTCATATACCTTGGAAGCCTATAAGGTACCTTGGAGCTACCATGAATTCTTATATATGAAAACTTGGGAAACTGAATAAACCGATAGCCATATTTCTTAATTAAATCCATGACCTCTATAGAAATCATCATATGCAAAGCATCTTGCAAGGTTCTTGTTATATACATTATGAAGGCATCATTAACCCTCTTGTATTTGGAAGTGTTCAAGTGTAATTTAGGGTATACATCATATGCTCTATCTTGGCCTATTGTGCCTTTACAACTCAAACCCTTATATCTATAATTTCTTGCAAGCATATACACCACACAGGAAGTCATTGTAAATGTTCTTGTATCACACACCTTCCTCAATTGCATATCTAAGTTGCCACTGATTGTGCTTGCCCAATGATAATTGAACCCTTTCTCAATTTGAGCCATGATATAAAACATCCAATCTTTAAACACTGAGGCTTTCTCCAAACCCATCACTCTGCTGAGAAGAGTGATCATATCAATGTACTCCAACTTAAAATCACTCCTATGCAACTATTTGGGTAGCTTGGAATAGTGAGATTTAGGTTTGTCAATCCAAGACTTGTTTATCATCTCCAATGCCTTAGCTAGATCATCATCATAGAACTGTTTAAAATATTTGCAAGTTTACCTTCACCAATTTTTGATGTGAACCAATGTTGAATGCTTCTGCTATTGATTCCTCTATCAAGTTTTCCATTACCCTGCCCTGGGGACCTACTATCACCCTCTTATCTAATTCATAGTGCTTAGCACACTCAATAATCAATTCAGGGCATTGCACTAAGGGAGGGAATCCAATAGCCTACAACAATCATGTATTCACTAATCTTCTAGCCAAAGGAGTGGGAGCATAGCAATACATCCTTTGCTTAAAATATTCATAATCTACATGCCCCATGCTTGTGTCTCCAACTTTAGCCTAGTGAGAGATGATCTTGGACTTTGGAAGTCTACCCTTAAAGTCATACTTCATCTTTTCAACTCTAGTGGTGGGCTCTTCCTTGAAAGGTTTAGTAAATTTCCCCTTAGAGCTCTTAGCCTTGCAAGACTCTGCTTGCATCTGGTTAGAAAATATATCATAATCACTAAAATGCAAAGAAAGACTAACTTGCATCACTAATTTCAACATTAAAGCTCATATGCAAGATGTGATCAATCATAAGTCATCATTAAAACCCATTTAATCAAATTACAAACCCTTAGGATCAAGTTTTAAACACACCTTGGGATTTTAAGAACTTTAGGGATTTTGACTGCTAATGGATTTCAGGGAATCCAGACTCTCAAGGATATCATGAGGAGGAGATCGTCAGGCTTTCCGTGAGTAAGCAGATTTTGCGAAGAAGAAAACACTTAGTCAAAATAAAATACTTGATCATGCATTCCCACCCATATGACTAAGATGAAAATGAAGACTCAAGGTTTAATCTTTATCACGCAAATTATTCAATCCATCTTATCACACCACTTAATACAATGAAAATTACGAAGGCTTGGGGAATCTAGGATGAGGGGGATTTAGGAAAAGATCATTATTCAGGGATTCCAAATAAGTACAGAATTTGCAAAACACAATCTATCAGGTACTCCTAAGGCCAGTGTATTACGTGAAACACAAAGGCTTGGGGAATCTTGGGGGTTGCGAATTTTTTGAAATTTAGAGAATCTGCATCGTGAAAGATTTACGATATAACTCAAACCTTGGAACCTTGTATGATGAAGGATTGTGTGAAGCATTGTACATATTGATTTTAAAACCTTAACAAACCAAGCTAAAACCATAAGCTTAGATTGTATTTCGCCACTTGACCAAAATTTAAAGAAGTCGATAAGCTTAAATGCATTTCAAAAAATGGTATTCATAATAGCCCATGTAGCTCGAAATCACATTTCATCATAAACAACTTAGGTTTTAAACTTAATGTATTCCTCATTCAATATCTAGGGCAACCTAAATCAATCATTAATGATACTTGATATACCAACAAACAATGCCCTAAAATGCATAAATCAATCATTCAAGGTCCAAACCCTAGCTTACCATTGATGGTTATTCATCATTTAAAATTTGGTCCGCAGAATAGTTGACCTAGGGTTCGATATGAATGCATTTATGAACCTCAAATCAATAAAAAGGCAAGCAAGTCGATCAAAATGACAATTCAAGTGCAATCCATAGATACCCTAATTCATGCCAATCCAAAAACAGAATCAACCCTGGCATGAAACCATAAACCCTAGTTCGATTAAATAATGCCCCAATTCAACTTTGAAATTTGAATACATAAGGCATTCAACAATTACCATTTTCAAACAAAACTTGACTGATCTAGCATAAAATCACATTACAAATGACAATCATTCAAAACGCTTGTGCACATAAATAAAATAAACTAAAATTCAATGCTAGACCCAAAATGTGACTTCAAGACTATCATCATAAGCAAATAATTGTCCAAATCCACATAAAATTCATAAGTAAAGAAAAATCCAGGTTTAAATCCATACCTTGTAGCCTACAAGTCGAAAATAAAATGCAAAGATGCACCCAAAAACCCTAACCAACAATCAATTAAATCCACTAGCGCAATATGCACAAATCCAAGCTTTCAAATCACCAAAGCACACAAATGGTCTCCAAAATGCAAGTTCTCAAAATTTCAAATAAATAATAACACCAAAAGATGCATAATTCACACCACCAATTGACCAAAAGGAGCATTAATGGCGACTTCATTCACTACAAAGATCAATAAATGACTTGAAAAGATGTTCAAACAAAGCTCAAGAAATTCACAATATCAAGGACTTCAAGGAATCCGGTGTAGTCCAGATTTAGAGAATAGGATACCTTTGGGTAATCTACTTTAGCAAGGATTTAGTGAAAATAACACTTTGGGTAATCCAGTTACCCATGGTTTTAGTGAAAATAAAAACTTCGGGTAATTTGGAGCCTTACGGATTCCGTAAAACCTGTCCAGACAACTAATTTTAATACCTAGTTAAAATCTTAAGAAACCCAATAGCTCCCAGAATCCATAGTGAGATCAATTTTTGTCAAATAAAAACACCTAAAGTACAAATATGATCATCAAAACTCAATAAGTGAAGTGAACCAAAATTCCAAGGACCCATCCCTTAAGGGGAAAAGGCAAAGCCTAAAGTAAAAAAATGAAAGGAAAAAGAAAGCAAAGAGGGTCCCCACCTTGGTTTGGGTGTGTGTGCAAAAATTGCACAACAATACCTCAAACATAGTACTACGATATCCCTCAAAATCAATATCAAGCAGTTAAACATAATCAATATAATGGAATACCTAAAAATCCATATTAGGGTGTACCACAAACTCAACATGCCTACAACACACAACAAGGACCCAATCTTCCTTACACACAACATGGTCATCAAGGTCTCATGCCTACACAATATCCCATTAATGAACAAATAAATTTCATAGGACAACAAGGTTACATTGTACAAAATCCTCATCAAGCACACCAACTAACAACATAAGCATGCAACTACAAACCATCAACCAAAGAATATTGAACATCCAAATTGGAAAGCCAAAGAAGAGCTATGTTGTACAATATATTTGTCCATATCCTTTTGATCAAAATTATCTATGATACCTTTCTCCAAATGCTTTGAAATACCAAAATTTGACAAATATAGGGGAAGAGGGGATCCAATAGAGCACGTGCAAAAATTCTCAGTAGCTTGCATGGATCTACAACACAATGATACCTATTTAATGAGATATTTTCCACAAAGTCTCAATGGGGCCACTATCAAGTGGTTCTCTCATCCACCACCTAGTATCAAAACATTCTATGAGTTGTTAGACAAATTTATCAACCATTTCTCGTACAACATAAAGTAGGATATAATGATCCCCAATCTTTGCAAAGTAAAAAAAATTCAAGGAAAATCATTTGCCTCATATCTACAAATATGGAGACACAAATCCAACAAATGTAAATGGATCGTTCCATAGAAACAACTTGTAGACATCTTTATCTCCAATGCACATGCAAACATTAACTACCAACTCAGAGTGTTGTACCCTAGTAACTTTGATGAGACTATTGAATTTTTTTTCTCATTGAAAGAGCTCTCATCACAGGGAGTAATTAAACTCTATAACCCCAAATACCAAGCTTCTACTTCAAATGACAAACCAAAGATATGGGAAAAGAACAAAAATGTAACCAATGACGGAGTGGTCGATGCCAAGGTTGTACGAAACATACAAACTCCCAATGTGCCACAAAATAATGTTCAAACAACAAAAAAAATCTATACTCCAAACAATGTTCCAAAAAACCAACTTAGTTATCCTCAAAACAACCAATCGAACAAACAATAGCTAACTCAAGGATAGGATAATGGAAGGAGGCCGTCAAGGAAATATGACCAACTTAGAGGAAAATTTACTCCATTTCGAGAACCCTTTGAAGTAATTATGCAAAAAAAAGTCCAAACAAACCCTATGAAGGTTAATGAATTTTTTTTTTATGAGGAGCCAAACTTCAAACCCCCTTGGTATAATGAGAGCGACAAATGTGAATTTCATAAGATCAAGGGCCATACCACCAACAATTGCATGAGGCTCAAAAACATCATGTAAGACTTAATAGAAAAAGGAGAGGTTGACATAGAACCTCTTCCTAGAAATAAAGACTTAAAAATCTACAAGGATCCAATCCCTGACCATGCTAGGGGAATAAAAAGGGTAAAGGGAAAGATTACCATAAAGCCAACTTCACCTATGATGAACTCATAGGAAATATATATCAATATGATCATACCATCAATGTTGTAACCATACTAGGCAGAGATCTTGAATGTATCATAACTTCACAAAGCAGGATAGTTACAATCCAAGGAGCACCACCCCAAGAAAAATACACAAGTAATCCATCAAATGGCTACATCATTATGAAACAATTAAATAAAAATCATGCCATAGTCTCCGTCATTGAGATTTTGAAGTTGTCACCAACACATAAATAAATTTTGGAGAAATCTCTTGTTGAAACATCAATCCCTAATGACCTTAACACTAATTAGTTTCAAGCCATGGTTGGTAACATCACCTCCACCCATCACTTGGTCTTTTTTGAAAAAGACAGGTTCCACAAAAATCTTTCCACAATCAAGCTCTCTATTTAGAATTGTGTCCATAAACACAAAGTCAAGAGAGTGTTGATAGATAACGATGATGGCTTAAACATTTGTACCCTAAAATTACTAAAATAACTGGGATATTATGATGACATAATAGATAAAACAAAAGTATCACCATAAGGGCTTATGATGATATGGAGAGAAACTCAGAAGGAACAATTAGACTTCCTATTCAAATTGGACCAGCAATAGCAAAGACAACATGTCAAATACTGTATCTAAAGCTACCATACAATATTCTCCTAGGATGACCATGGATCCATGCCTTAAAAGAAATCCCTTCAACATTCCATCAGTGCTTGAAAATTCCTCATAATGAAAGGGAAGTTACCATATATGCTGACCCTGAACCTTTTCATTACTAAAAAAAATTAGAGAAGTACAAAAATATTCTTAAAATACATAGCAATGATATATATTTCCCCTCCTTTTCATGTGTTGAACCATCATCACTACCTTCATCCTCCACTACACCTTCATCAACTGAGCCCCCGAAGTCTGATCTCAAGATCCAAGTACTTGACAAATGCTGTGGAGAATACCATTTCAACCAATCCTTTTGTATTGGAATGCTTCCCCCAACACCAAAGAATTATGGAGGACCAAAAGAAATCAAGCATGTTCAAGAAATTACAATAGAAGTCAAATCCGCCATTTTCACCAAGTTGGGAGACATGCAATATGAAGAAGTGTTTGAAGAAGACCTATCTTCATGGATTTACAAAGAAGAAGGATGAGAAAAAAAACTACCTCCCCTTCCTATTGATCAAAACAATAAATGATATTCGATAACAAAAATCATGGGGTTCACTGGAAAAGGGGGCCTTGGTCTACATGCACAAGGTATAAGAGAACTAGTTATCACAGAAAAGTGCAAGAAAAATCTTGGACTAGGTTATGGTTCATCAGACTTGATTAACCTAAGCACTAAAATCACTTCTTATGAGGAAGGAGCTCCTTCTACCAGTGTTGAGACATTGGATGATTGCAATGGTCTAGATGACTACTTGTATATCCAAAACATATTTGGAAACCTCAACATAAATACCATCACTACCGAACTTACATCTAAAGATTACCACACTGAAATGGATTCCAATGAATATGAATTGGATTCCTTTGCCTCTAGTGATTATAACATAGAAACCCTAGGTATGGAGCCTTGATAAATACAATATCCATACACTTGCTACAACCTCCATAATATTTATTGATACCAATGAAAAAATATGCTTGCTTTACCCACAGTTAATAGACTAGGACCAACAACATCATACACCTATTTTGGACTCATTCCAGAATGATGAGGCTATTGCAGAGTTCATGGGACTTCAAACTAATATACCATGAGGATATCATAGAGCTAGTTTTGCAATGGAGCTTGATAAAAGAACAAATTTTGGAGGGGATATTGTGTCGTCTAGTCAGAAAATAAAACTAAAAAAATTTAAAATAAAAAAGAGGTCCCCTAAGGAAAACCACAAAGTGGATTTATCAGATCAAGAAAAGAGAAAAACAAAGGACACATTTGAGGTTGAAAACCTCTCTGAGGCACTCGAAGATGGATGATTCAATCTCCTCATTACAAAAAATCAAGAAAAATCAACACTCTTGGTTGAAGGTTCCAAACCTATCAACGTGGGCACAATGGAGACACCCAAAACAACATATCATGTAGCTTCCCTTGATCTTGAGGAAAACGTAAACTTCTCAACATTCATTAATGAACATAAAATCAAATTTGCATGGACATATGCAAACATGCCAGGGATAGATCAAACTTTATAAGTACATCACCTAGTAGTGTTCCCCAGAGCTAAACCCATCAAACAAAAGCTACGCAAGATGCACCTAAAGATAGCACTCTTGGTTAAAGTAGAGATTCAAAAACTTATAAATGTGTGGTTCATCAGACCCAATGGCTATCCTGAGTGGGTATTTAATATTGTACCAGTGTCAAAATCCACTAGGGGCATAGGGATCTACATAGACTTTAGGGATCTCAACAAGGAATGCCTGAAGGATGACTTCTCTCTACCTAGCATTGACATGATTGTGGACCTAACTGTGGGGCATGAAATTATCTCACTAATGAATAGTTTCTCCAGATACAATCAAATAAAGATATCCCCCAAAGACTAACACAAAACAAATTTCACCTTTGCATGGGGAACCTTTTGTTGGAATATCATTCCATTCAATTTGAGGAATTTAGGGGCAACCTACCAATGACCAATGACCACCATTTTCCATTACATGTTGCACATGACCATGGAGGACTATGTGGATGAAATATTAGCAAAACCAATGAAAAGAAAAAAGATCATCTGGCTAACTTAGCCAAGGTATTTGACAATCTAGAGGAATACAACCTATGTCTCAATCCAAAGAAGCGTGTATTCAGTGTGACATCCAAAAGACTATTGGGGTACATTGTGTGTAGAAGAGGCATCAAGGTGGATCCCGTCAATGTTAAAGCTATCTTGGAAATGCCTCCAAAAATATTAAAACAACTACGAAGTCTACAAGGTAAGCTACATTCAGTTAGAAGATCCATCACATAGTTAGTAGAAAAGTGTCATCCATTCACCCATTTGTTACATAAGGACATAACATTCAAATGGGATGGAAAGTGTGATTAGGCTTTCCAATAGGTTAAGGTTTATTTTCTCACTCCCCTAGTGTTGATGCCTCCAATTCAGGATAAGGCAATGATTCTATATGTATCTACAATAATGGCAGCTTTAGAAGATCTGTTAGTGCAACTGGATGATCAAAACAAGGAACGAGTAGTATACTATATCAACCAAACCCTGGTGGGCCATGAATTAAACTTCTGAAAACTAATTTTGGCATCCAAGGTTCTCTAGCATTTCTAGGGTTTTTCACCTAAAAGGAGAGATATGGGCCAAAATGTGTAATGTCCCCACTCAAAAATAATACAAATATGAATGAAATATGCCTAAATGCAATGTATAGATGCAATAAAATGATAGAGGAAATGACTTATTAATGTAAAACCTAAGAAATGCAAGTTGTTTGAAAACACGGTGATGTATGCAAAAATGACCTAAGAATGCAAGTAAACTATAACATAAATGAAAGAGACTGGAGAGGTGCACCTAGAAACTAGAATGTGGTGTAGAGAGACTCTGGAATCCTTCAAAATTTGTTGTTGAGTCCAACTAGGACACTTACGCCAAGTTGGGTGACTTAGTCCTATTTTTGGGGAGATTCTGCCAAAACAGGTTTTTGTCAAATGGGTATCTAGAAATGTAGAAACCACTTTTTAGGCCCAACAATGGGACTTGTTAACTCTTCAAACTTCACCCCTACCAAGTTGTGGAAACTCAACAAATTTGGAGCAACATGGGAACACTCCTAGGCTATGGGTCACCTAAGCTTGGAGTAGACCTTCACATAAGGTTGGCTCCTAAATGGTGTCACCTAAACTACTGCTAAGCTAATGCTTTTCTAAGGAAAGAGTAAGAAAGAAACATGAAAATGAAACTTAACTGAAAGCTTTAAAAGGTGATACACCAGGTCACAAACTAAAAATTGCAAAACAACTTGCATACACAAGTTATTTAACTGTAAGCCTAATAAGCATAACTCAACATTGATATGTTTTGCATCAGTATTTTGTAAGAAGACTACAATGCACACTCCTAGAAGGAAAGAAAAATTTCACAACTAAAGCATTCTACTACACAACACAACTTACAACCTACAACTACATATTAATTCTATTTAAATATGCCATTGATGAGACACAAAACTAGGAATGATAAAATTCACAAGCATTTGCATCAAATCATCAAAATACATATAATAAAAAATAAAATGAGAAGGTCAAAATGCTTATCTCAATTAAAACAAAGGCATGAACTGCTATAAAAATCTATCAAAAGAGTTACAATCTGCTCTTGTTGTAAATATAACTCTAGAAAATAAGCTACCACACTACTGGAAATAAATAATTAACTTCAAAAACTCTGCTTGAAGTTACTTATGCAAAAATCAAACAACTATCCCACACATGTCTTTCTAGAAACTCTTGGTCAGATGCAACAAAAAGGCCAAAAAATTACCTTCCAAAATCACTCCAAAATGTCATCCAAATGAAGCAAAGTCAATCCAAGACCCTAGTCACACTAAAAGCATGACAAAACTGCCTCCAAATGGCCCATTCCCTCCAAAATCGGTCAAAGACAAAACTCACACCTTTCCCATGTTGGATAGTCATCATTATGTCTCCAAAAGCTTTGACTCATGCTCCTTGTGTGTTTGGAAAAGAATAAGACCTTATTTTTCATTTAAGATAACAATTTGATTAAGTGACTTATAATAACATAACTTAATCAAATTATTTTACATTTTAGAAAACAAATGCAAAACAACAATAAATGCCTCAATCACCCCTAAATCCTTGTAAGAGAATCAAAGTTAACTCAATATCCCTTAAGGAATTGGTAATACCTAACTCACCATTATTTCTATATTTAAAAGTAATACTTGACAAAAGTGATTTGTAACCATCACTTGGTCAAACATTTCTCATTTCAAAACAAATGCAAAAATAATAAACAATGGCTTGACCTATGTGAGAGGTCAAAGTGAAAAATCTGAAGTATTGGAAGGCTTACATACAAAGTGATGAGAGACTAAAAATAATGTATTAAGTCTTGAAAGACTTGCAATTTCCAAAGAGACATGAAAATTCACTAAGGCATGTATGACAAAGTCATAAAAAATCACTAAGGCATTGACATTGCCTAGGTATGCAGAATGTGGAAAGATTTAATGGCATGAAGGGTATTAACCAAGGCATTTGATTCTAAAAGAATGTGATAAAAAACACATTTGAATTAGGGTACTTGAGAAACCCTAATGTCAAAATTGACCCCTATCCCAAAATTTTCTCATCATCTTACTTGGCAACTTTGGAAGAAAAGAGTTCTATATTCTACCGTCATGATGAACTAGGGTTTGAGCATTCTCCATGAATTTTTCTATTGATTCCTCCATGCTTGGGGTCAAAATCCCATTGCAATTGGAAGGTAAGTTGTTTCTTGAGTATTTTGTAGCATTTTCACTCCATTTTCGAAGGGTTTCAAGGCTTCTTGGCCTCTCTAATTTTTTTGATGCATTCTTCTCTTCATTTCTTTTGAGGAAGCTTTGCTTGTTGTTGGCTGCCATGATTGAGTTTTCTAAAGCTTCCCATGGTGAAAAATAACTTGCATATTCAATGAAAACAAACAAACGCGAGCTTAGGTAAGCTCTATGCCGATGTATACCTTTATTTTCTCTTTTGTTTTTTGTGAATCAAAGCTCATTTTGAGCTCTCTCCATTCAACACAATGGAAAAATTGCTCTATTTTTCTATTTTTTCATGCTTAATTCTTGTATGCTCGGTCTCTGGTCTTTTTGTAAGAAAAATGAAAAACCCTCTACAAAACTTGTATTTTCTTTAGACAATAGTATTTTTTGTACAACAATCAAAGAAAACCTTTCTATCAAGGCTATGGCCATGCTTGCATTCAATTTTCATTTCCATAAGCATTTTCTTAAAAGGCAATATGACAACGTTCCTTCATTTCTAGGTATTTTTCTATTTTTGAGGGTTTGTTTTACATAGACCGAGGCTTTGTATTTCCTTTCTTGGAGAAAATGAATACTTAAATCTTCATCTTCTTCCCCATTTATTGTATTTTGGGCACATTCCCTTGCATTTTATGTAGAATGTAAGCTTGGCTCGAGCTCAAAAACTCCTCTGTCATTCTATATTTGTGACTTCTAAACAAATCCCAGATGGGTTTGTACCTCTATGAAAAGAAAGATTGAGGGTTTGTTTGCTTTTGACTCATGGCTATTCTAGGTCATCATTTTATTTACAGAAAATGCAAGGAAATGTGTTCTTTCTCATGGCCTATAAAATATGCCTTTGAAATAACAATTTATCTCTTTTGATTCTCCTGCATTTCATATGGGAGGGATTTCAAGACTCATTTTGGGTTTTTTCAAAGCAACAAAATACCATGAGTTCTTTCAAAACCCTAACTTCATTTTCCTCTAAAAAAAAACATTTCTTCTCTAAGACTCTACTGAATGACCAATACCATGGTTTTACTTGTTTCCCTCTACAAAATTTAAACAAAAAAGCATCTACCTTTTCTACATCACCTAATTTCACGAAGAGTTTAACAAGTGTATCACAAGAAGTTGGATCCATTATAATTTCTTATCTTAACATTCCCTTTACCAATTCCTATCCTATAAGGAGAAAATTATTGTTGTCATACACATCAAGAAGACTATTATAGGCTTTGGCCGATCCTATGTTCTTCCCATAATTTAGTAATCTCTAAATAATTATTTCTACTTTTTCAATGTTCCCCAACTTTCTCTAGGCCTGTATCTTAGCAATATATTCTAAGATATAAAGTATGTTTGAAGATTCAAATACATCCCAAACTCTTTATTTTTCATTCCATGAATGAAAAGAAAATGTGCTACAAACTTTTAATGTATAATACATTCATGAATAACATTACCTCTGTATTGTGTTAGAGACTTAGCAACTTGGAACATTAGTGATCTTTCCCATGATTTGAAAACATTATTGGTTCAACATCCTACTTGCTTCTCAAAAAGATTGCCACCTTTGCAAATTTTATATTATCTTTGTAACTATGTCCCCTTGCAAGACATATTATTTTCTTTTTATCCAGAGAAGGATTGTTTCTTGAATCCTTTTGAATCTAATCTCTTGTTATTGCATTAGATTGGTGTTGGGTATTAAAAATTGATGTCCTTTTATGCCCCTTAATCCACCATATTCTCATTCTTTTTGCATCACCTTATACTTCATGTAGTTCTATCATTTTGCAATATTTCACATGTATCTTTTCACACTGTTACTAGCATGATGAGTTGCTTTACCAAGTCTTTCCTTTAATAAATCATGATTTGATGGAAATTTCATGCCTTCCACAATACCTTTCCTTTCCTCATCATAGTGACCTATTTTATTGGATTGATCATGACTCATCTTTGAGAAGGCTTACTTATTTTATGCCATATTGTCCTCTTTATTCACTTAAGACTGATTTTTCCAACTCTAAAGGTCACTGTCATACTCACTTGGCATCATGAACCTTACTCAAAAAAGAGTTTCATCTCTTGATTTGGCCTTGCAAAGTGACAACCATTGATGAATATACCCTATTCATGAGCATTTATTGAACTCACTTTCTTAATGCACATGGTTTTCTTCATAGGTACAAAATAGATTAAATGTTCTCACACCTTCTCTTGAATTTCTTGCATAAGAATTTCTCACTACTTTTTGCATTATACTAGATCACTATAGCATACCTTTTCATTTGAAATTCTCCTGTTTACTTTAAATCTTGTTTGCGTATTATAAGGAGTTATGCAGAAAATAAAGCAATAGATCATCATAGTTACTTATTTGAATGACTCTGTTTATTTGATATAGCCTTTTTTCTCTACTCTCATGATGTTGATAACTCCCCCCAATGCTTTCAAATGCTCCCTCCTTTTCTGATTGTTGTTACATAATGTCTTGTCTTTTACTTAGGCATTCTTTCATAATTATGATGTCATGCTCTATGGCTGAGATCTTCACATCATTTTGAAAACATTAGGACTATTGGTTCTCATTTTGAATGAATATTTTTTAATGTATATGGCTGCCCCATTCTCTCTTAAGATGCTTATTTTATCTTCAAAAGAAGTATTCTCACTTACTGAAAAGGAAACAACATACTTGACAATTCGAAAAGAAAACATATGAAAAGAATGATGCTCATCTTAGATACAAAACAAAATACATGTTCAATACCTTTACTTGCAATTCTTAAATGAGAATTTCTCACTGTTTAATCCTTCATGGTATGGTCCTTTGATGCATATGGTCACTATTATGACTATCTTCTTCATTTCTCATGTCTTTAAATGCATCTATATGTTGTATTTAGAATGTCTCCTTGGCACAAGCTTTGACAAGATTCATCAGTATCAATACCCCTGTAGCATTATGGTGAAAAGAATTTTAAAAGGTCCTCTTACATTGAGCACCCTTGAGATCTATGCTTTTCTATCACTGAACAATTTTTATAGGTCATAGGCTTTTCATTTTTTCAAGTCTTTTATTGTTCAATATCTACTATAATGATTAGAGAACAGGCACTAGGTGTATGATATCTTCCATACATGACTGTGAACTATGTTATGAGTTCACTACACTCTACCATTATGCCAAATGACCACTATCATTAAGGTTTTGAGTTTTCTTTTCCATGTCATTGACTTCCCTTCACATGATTACCAACAAAACCTTCTCAAAGGATGCCCCTCATGACTATCCTACATTCATTTGTAGGATCATTATCATCTCCTCGGACCATCATGCATTGATTTTTAATCAGAGTGTGCATTGTAGTTGTTTGTGAATACTTATTGTATTAGTAGCAAGATGATTACCAATGCATGTTAGTTACTCATCTACATTAATGTGTGTTCCTTCTCATGCATTTCTCTTCGGGATATCATATTGACAAGATGGCTTTGGCATTGCATTCAATTGTTCACCTTGTATTGCTCCATGTAACTCATGATAGATCCCGATAGGACTTGATAGATCTTGTACTATGTCATTATCTATAATTGAACTTGATGCATATCCATAATTGAACTTGATGGATCTGTGCTTCAGTGTTCATATTATCACATAAATCATTTGTTTCTTGGGAAGAGACAAAGTATTTCAATTTTGAATGATTGTTGTCCTTGTTCTTGTTCCTTTCTTTACTAGCTCCTTGAAAATGATGACAATGAAATCCAACTCATATCATTATTAAAATGGACTTTGGATCCACTTAAGAAGATTGAAAGACATATCCAACAGAGTAAGATTTCCAAGAAGAAATGACTGCCCCTTTTTAGCATGATGGCAGCCTATTGTTTGATTCATTGTGAAAAGATGAAGAGTAAATTTCTTGATAACTCACACTGTTTTGTTGCATATTTTGAATCTGATAATGAAAATTGATCAACTGGTATGATTCCATATTGATTTAATGCATCAAGAATAGGTTTATCATTGACCTGATCAAGTTGCTCAATTTCCTATCCCTCCTAAAACACAAGAGGGAAACATGTTGGGCTCAACCCTCGTGGGAGCCACATTTTACTCCGCATGTTGTAATCAGTTGAATCAAAAAGTATCAAAGATTTTTCCTATATCTGCACAAGGAGAAAAAATGTTAGATAAAAAAAGCATATGATAGGTGTGTTTGATAACTCTTTTGTTTTCTTGGACACGTATGGTATGCTATTTATTTTAATGTTTATGGAGATCAGATTATATGTTTATGGATGCTTGTACACATTTTTATTGGTGACATTTCATTTCTCTAACAACACTCTTCTTACAGATGTAGGGAACCTAGGGGAAACAAGGAGAGCATCAAATGGAAGTAGGACAAGTTTGAGAGACTGAAGATGATGCAGGACAAGGCAACTAGGATTCATCATTCAGGAAATGACGGATCCCCCTTCTTTTTATGTGCATTCATTTTCTATTTGTAAATGTATAGTGTTTCCTTCATATGCATTAGAATAGTCAATCCCTTGACTTGTGAGTGACACTATACACTTATCATTATCAATAAAGACTACATTTTGGAAAGATTGTGTACTTTTTCCTATGTTGTGTTATATGCATTTGCGTGAGGTAATGTAGTATTGTAGTCTTCTGATATTTCTTTATGCATGTGAATGTAACATAACAAGGTTAAAAATGTACCTTCTTTTTACTTTTAAAACATAACATCATCACTTGTTTGGGCTAAATATAGGTAACATTTCTGGCGACATCAGCTATATGTTTGCCTACTAAACATCCTTACCAGTTGCCTAAAGCCTATTCATTGGGTACTAAGTCACCGAAAAGCTAACAAAAATTAAAAACAACCTTGTACATTGTTGTAACTCACTAGATTAGTGCATGATACCTTTGAAACTTATCAAAACACACTAGAACACTCAAAGCAAACTAACTAACTATGTAGAACAACATTTAGAGGAACTAAAAACTTGCATCTAACTAATGTGCAACAACAATTAGGGGAAATAAAAACCTAATCTAACTTGTACAAGGTAGATCATACCTCAAAGTAGAGTTTCAGGTGTATCCCATTGACTACGATAGGTAGAGCCTCTCCATCCATTATTGACAATTGCAAAGCATTGTGCTCCTTTCACTCAGTAATGACAAACAAGCCAATCCACATACTGTCAAACTTAGTGTGCTTTCCTGGCCCACTCTTTAACTCATCCCACTTAAGTACATCTCCATTAAACACCTTGGGTGTTGATTTTTTGTCAAAAAAATTATTTGTTTGGAGTTGATGCCATTCCATTGTTTTCATGGCTTTATCCCTTGTTTCTTCTAGCTTGATGAGTTGTGCATATTTGACAGCCATTGGATCTTCTTCCTTAAATATTTCAAGCTAATTCATAATATCAAGAGCAGGAACCTCAATAGATAAAGGAAGCCTTGCCTCTTTACCATACACCATCATATAAGGGGAATTTCCAATGGATCTTTTTGGAGTTATTCTATCTTCCCACAATGTAGATTTTAACTTCGTGTGCTAGAATCTTTGGTTATCCTCCAAAATCCTTTTGATGATTCTGATCAGGTTCTTGTTAGTTGATTCTACCAAACCATTACCTTGAGGGTAATAGTTTGATGATGTATTCAAGTGAATACCATTCTTGACAGCCCAATCACTTACTCTTAATCCAATAAATGCTAAAGCATTATCTGAAATGATTGATTCACATACTCCAAATCTATTTACCAAATCATCATAAAAATTTAACACAACACTTTCATTGGCTTCTTTCAAAGCCACAGTTTGAGTCCATCTTGTTAAGTAATCGATTGTAGTAAGTACCCACCTGTGCCTTGCACTTGAAGGTGGGTTAATGGCACTTATGAAATCAATGCCCCATCTCATGAAGGGTTGTTCCACTTGAATGGGATGCAATGGTAAAGTTGGAAACCTCTCTTTTCCTACAAAAATGGCACATTTTACACATTTTCTTGCCCAAGCATGGGTATCTTTAAAAAATCTTGTCCAATAATAGCTAGCTCTCATTATTTTCCATGCAGTTGTTCTTTGGGAAAAATGACCCCCAACAATTCCATCGTGGAACTCATGAAGCACTTTATCTATTTGATGATGATCAATACACCTTAAAAGCACACCATTAAGGTCTTTCATGAAAAGAAAATTACCAACCAAAACATAGGGGATGGACTGTAGTCATAAATATCTCCTTTTAGCTTTATCTAAACCTGGTGGACACTCACCATTTTGCAAGAAATGAGTCATACCTTGTACCCAGCCTGCACTTGTTGTTGGTGCATCAACTGTAGGTCCATCAACAACAACCAGAACCACCTTTGTTTCTACCTTTTCCTCACTTCCAAACCCTATAGCTAGTTGTTCACACACCCCTTTACCCCTTACAAACTTATTTATCTTAATGTCAATGTCATATTCCATGACCTTTGTAATCTACCCAACCCTCTTTTAATTCAGGTCCCTGCTTAACAAGAACTCCTTCACACTAGGGTGAACAGCCATTAATTGTATCTTGCTGTTATAAATCAAAGGTTTAAACTTTTTTAGACTTCTAATAGCAACACGTACATGTTTTTTTCACAAAAGTATACCACTGTTCACAATCCTCTAAAAGTTGACTAAATAAAGCAATAGGCTATTTTAAACCAACATCATTCTGTTGTACCAACATTAAAGAAATGATGTCTATGCTACCAAAGGAATAAAAAATGAATTATTTCAAAAAAATTGGGTTTACCAAAGTAGGAGCTGTTGATAAGGCCTCCTTTATAACTCCAAATCTGTGCTTGGATTCCCTGGTCCAACTGAAACTTGCATTTTTCTTCAACATGGCAGTTAGTGGTTTCAAGGGATTAGCAATATTAAGAATGAACCTTCTAATGAAATTAATTCTACCAAGAAAACTTTGCAGCCCCTTTTTATGGCTAGGTAAAGGCAGATTCAAAATGACACTTACTCTCTCTGGATCAATGGTGATCCCTTATTTTGACACTACATTTCCTAGAAGCTTGCCTTCATGGACAACAAAGATGCATCTTTTGGGGTTGAGGGATATACCAAACTCCCTACACGTCTCAAATACTTGCTTCAAATGTGAAAGATGCTCATTTTTATTCTTAGAAAACATTGTTATATCATCAAGGTAAATGAGCATAAGTTTATAAATTAGACATTGAAATGCCATGTCCATGGCACTTTGAAAAGTGGCATTGGATAGGCCAAATGGAATCCTTTTATAATCCATGGTGCCCCATTTCATGGTAAAGGAAGTATTATATTGGTTATAGCCTGAATAACCATCAAGTAATGAGAATCTTTCTAAACTAGCTACTACTTGTAGAATCTGCTCCATTGAGGGCAGTAGATAATGATCCTTTAATGAGGCTCTATTAGGGTCTCTAAAATATACACATAGCCTAATATCTATTTTTCTTTCTAACTGGGACAAGGTTAGAGACCCATGAGGTATGTTTGATTGGGAAAATGATGCCCCCTTCAACCAGCTTGGTCAATTCTTTTATCATAAGAGGCTCAAGTTTGGGGTTTAAAGGCCTCTTTTTTTGCCTAACAGGTTTTACATTTGGCTTTAGTTCTATGGTATGTTGGGAAATTTTGGGATCGAAACCGTTTAAATATTAATATTCCCATGTAAATACATCTTGAAATTCTTGAAAAAGAGCAATAAAAGCTTTCATATCTACATGTGAACAGATTTTACCAATTTTAAGGAGCTTACCTTTAAAAATCTCAAGCACTTCATAATGTTATTCCTTGACCTACATGTTGTTCTTAGTCTTTTTGAGCTGATCATCAATGCTAAAGATGGATTCCAAGGTGACTATACCCTTGGGCAGCTTGTTAGTCCTCAACTAGATGATCTGATCATCATATTGCTACTTGATCTTATCTTGGTTTACCACTAAAAATTCATCCTCTTGTAGCATAAAACTCAAAACTTGTTCATCACTCTTGAAAAATTTCCAGTGAATGTTATTATTAGGAATAGAAGGTCTAATGACTATATTGACATATTACTACACTTTTTACTTCCTAATCTCGTTTGGTATATCGAACTGAGCCCCAATTGCAGCTAGTCTATCTGCATGCTTATTTTGATCCCTAGGACTATAAACCAAATTAAAAGCATCAAATTCTTCTATCATGTCTTGCACTCTATGTTTGTAGGACTTAAAAACATCATTTTTAGTAACATGAAGACCCCTTACCTGATTTACAATCAGCTCACTATCACCATAGACTTGTAAGCAACCAATATTTCTTTTCCTTTCCCATTCCAAGCCCTAAATCAAGCCTTCATACCCAATAGTATTATTAGTACAAGAGAAAGAAAATTTGAAAGTAGAATAATACTTTTCACCTTGTGGGAACACAAGCATTGCACCCCCACCAACTCTGTTCTTTCTTCTAGAGCCATCAAAGAACATTTTTCATATTTCATCTTGTTGTTCTAACTATTGTTCCACCTTCTTTTCGAGGTTTGGGATAACTGCATCAGGATCATGCAACACATACACACCTAAACCAATTTCTTCAATATTTTCATTTGGGTTATCAATGATATTTTATGTTTCCCATTCATTTAAGAGTATATTTGGTACACTTTCAACTTGCAATTCTTGAGCAACAACAAGCTCACTATCATCAAAAACAACATAGTTGACATTAACAACACTTGGTATATAAGGCTCAATGTGATCTATGGCAAGTGATTTAGATTTATTGATCACTTTTGTCCCATATCTAGTCCTAAATATCATGTGGGACCAATCTGAGGACTAGTAACCTCCTATTTTAGCAGTGAAATCTCTTGATAAACACAAGGAAAAATAGGGTGGTAAATCAATGACAAAGATATCTTGAGAGATGGAAAAATTGGGGCAGGCATGTAAAGTAAGGCTTAAACCCTTAATGAAACCTATGGTGTTAATGATTGTCCCATCAAGTTGGACCACTCCCTTTTCAAGAGGCTGATATTTCAATCCTAACCTATTAGCAATTTGTTTGGGCATGACGAGACTACTTGCCCCTAAATCTACCATGCAATTATGAACCAACTTATCTCCTATTATCAAAGACACATAAAATGGGGGAGGTATGACATATTTACCTAGCTATTTATTGTTTTCTTGAGGTGTATTTGTAAGAGCAACTTTGACTTGACTTACTGGAACATCACTTGAAACACTCAGATCAATGAAGGCAAATTGCAACAAATCCTTTTGACTTAAGATTGATAAAGAATCCTACATTGTCATGGTTACATTCATTTTATTCAAGGATTCAATAATGTTAAAGGATACAGTAGCATTTACCTTTTGATGGGTCCTTGCAATAGCAAGATCTGGCTTCATGTGGGCTAATTGGGGTTGGTTCACAAGTTGTTCACTACCAATGCCTTGTGAATTTATTTGTAAGATGTGTGTTACTTGAGGATTGGATGGGCCAACAAATTCCTTGTCGTTATTTGTTGCTTGTACAATCTCAAAATCCCTCTTCTTGGATAAGGTATTGGCTGTTGTTGGAGAACCATCACTATTTACTCCACAAAATTCCTCTCCTTGCCAATTTAGGAGAGTTGTATCACTTGCAGGGAGATCCTACTATTGTGGAGATTCACCATTAGACATGTTTTTCACACTTGACACATTTTGTACCATATATGCTTGATTGATAACCCCATTTGAACATGTAGCTTGGTTATAGGGTTGGTTGCAGGGAAAACACCACTCATAATCTATTGCAAGGTTATTCTAGACAGGTACAAGGTCTCTATCTGCACTGATTGGAACTGGATTGTATGGTTGAAAAGGCCTTTGATTAATATTTTGCCTTGCACCTTGGTAATTTCCTTGATATGGCTACTTGTTATCTTGATATGGCTAACTTTTACCTTGGTTTTGAGGTTGGTAAGGCTTAAAACCTTGGAATTGCTACTTTTTGATGCTCACAAGCCAAAAGTTTGATGTATGCTCTCAATTTTTTGTTAACTATTCTTTATCTCTTGTAATTCCTAAGATGGGTTTGGGACAACAATTTCTTGGCTAATAGTGGCTGGTAAAGGGGCAATTTGAGGTATTAGAAAGGTCATAGGAGCTTTATATTAGAGAATATGGGCATAGGAGGCCTAGGAGCAATTATTCTAGCCTGTATGAGGTCATTTTCAGCTCTTATAGTTATGTCATAAGATAATGGCAATGTGGTTCCATGCATTTACTATATCATAACAAAAATTTCACTATTTAAGGCTCTTAAAGAGTAAAGAAATGCATACTCAACTGGAGGCCTTATGGTTTCTGGAATTTTGTCCCATGTTCTTTGGAAATGGAAGTTGAAGTCTATCATCTATTCATGGGGAGCTCTCTTGATAGTGGTAAGTTTCTCCACTAATGAAAAGTTGTCATACTTATCTTCAAACTACTTGCATAACACTTCACCTAGCTCATCCCATTTTTTAATGGAGTTAACTGCTAAACCCCTAAACCATTGAAGTGCCTTCCCCTTAAAAGATGCTACTAGTAGCCTCAAAGCAACATTTTCTTGTGTTATATGATGCACTAAACACAAATTTGATACATCTTTGATATGCTCAACTGGTGTGGTTTGATCCTCACCTAAAAAATATGGAATAATTTTAAGGGAAACCATGTGAATATCATCATGTTGGGCTATTTGCAATGGGTTGCCTCCATTAAAAGTAACAAAAGCTTGATTCCTTGGAACTGCCATTGGTGGCACCAAATTTTTCTTCCTCATAGGAGGACTTGAAACTGTCATTGTAGGTGGAGTTGAAACTATTTTTCTTGATGAAACAAAAACTCTCTTTGCTAGTCTACCTCTTCTCCTAGGTGGTGACAACTGTAAGTAATCAAAATGAATAAGACTTCCTCTTGTTTGAATTTTTTTCATAAGTTGTTTGCAACACTAGTTTTTAGCTACTTTCCACACTCAAAGTCACTAGATATGAAAATTTAACCTCTCAAAGGCTTGAAAAATGTTGGTTGCATATAAAAAAAAAAACAATGTATTTTCATAATCTATCTTGTTTAGAATAGTCCCACCAAGCATTCCAAAACTGTTAACTCTTCAAATTTGCACCCCTGCCAAGTTGTGGAAACTCAACAAATTTAGAGCAAAATGGGAACACTCCTAGGTTGTGGGTCACCTAAGCTTGGAGTGGACCTTGAGATAAGGCTAGCTCCTAAATGGTGTCACCAAAACTACTGCTAAACTAATGCTATTCTAAGGAAAGAGTAATAAAGAAACATGAAAATGAAACTTAACTGAAAAATCTAAAAGGTGATACAACAAGTCACTAACTAAAACTTGCAAAAGAGCTTGCATACACAGGTTATTTAACTGTAAGCCTGATAAGCACAACTCAACATTGATATGTTTTGCATTAGTATTTTGGAAGAAGACTACAATGCACACTCCTAGAAGGAAAGAAAACTTTCGCAGCTAAAACATTTTGCTACACAACACAACTTACAACCTATAGATACATATTCATTCTATTTAAAGATGCCATTGATGAGACACAAAACTAGGAATGATAAAATTAACAATAATTTCCATGAAATCATCAAAATACATACAATAAAATAAAAAAATGAGGTCAAACTGCTTATCTCTATTAAAACCAAGGCATGAACTACTATACAAATATGTGAAAAGAGTTACAATCTGCTTTGTTGAAAAGATAACTCCAGAAAATAATCTACCACATTGCTAGAAAGAAAGAACTAACTTCAAACACTTTGTTTGAATTTTCTTATGAAAAAATCAAACAACTATCCCACACATGTATTTCTAGAAACTCCTAGTCGGATGCAACAGAGAGGCCAAAAAGAACCTTCCAAAATCACTCCAAATGTAATCCAAATGAAGCAAAGTCAAGCCAAGATCTTAGTCATGTTGGTTGTTTTTTAATGGAGCAACCAGGTTGGTCTCCTATTCTACCTATGGAGTAGCCAACTCCAATCAAGGGCAGCTCAGAGGACCTGTACCAACTGACAAGATTCAGTCAAATACTAAGATCTTCTACTCTTAAGGCTCTGCAGAACTAGGGTGGGTTTACCCACACAATGCCTTAAAGAAGACTAGACATTGCTTTTTATAGCAGATGACTCCTGATGCCAAGTATTGAGAACCTCAAATATGGATTTGATTCTCAGTAACACAGTACTTGCAACAACTAGGAGGTAGGGCAAGACATCAAACAAGACTGATTAAATAAAATAAATGTTCTTAAGCAAGATAACTGAAACCCTAAAGACAAATATCATATATCAGATCAGTGCCATATCCATTGGGCTAGGAGTGAAGACAATCTGCAAATAGAAGGAATGATTACTTGGACAAATAAATCCTATTTGAAATTAACCTTATTAATCCCATAGCTAGTGATCAAATCTCAAAGACTACTTATCAAATCCTTCAATCATACATATAAATTTTTGAGATGATGAAAGCAATTTAACCTGTTCCTTGAACAAGGGCTATTATCAAAACAAACAATGCAAGAAAGTATTACAAAGGCTAATGGAATAATCCTTGATCATTTTCATTAACAATTCAAATGTACAATCCAAAGGAGAGACTCAAAGATCTAAACAAATACATTTGGGTTCTGGTATGCATCCAAGAACCTTACAATTTACAGACTGTAACCCAAGACCTCAAAATCTAGTAAAAACCTAACTCCGTGACTTACTGCTCTTTTTGTTCTTATTTTAGTATCTGGCTGAAGACCTTTTCAAATGATTTAGAAATTCCTTTTAAACAGTCTAGGGATCGCCATCCAGCTCAGAGCCACATCAACATGCCACGTCAGACCCCAACTGCATTGTGACCAATCAAAACAATCGCTGTGACCTTCAACAACTTCTCAGGTCTTATAAATTCCACTAGTCAGGTTGCTACAGGAAAGACATTCCCACAAGAATGAAGCCATGCAATCAATGTCAAATCCGCCACTGAATCTGGGGGCCCATACTCGAGCCATGCCATCCTTGTCCTAGAGCTGTCGCCATGAATGCTAGTTCAGTGGAACCAACGACCCTCTCATCTGCCACCATGAATGCTCCAAGTCTTCTATTTTTTGCTAGCAAACATCTTTGAAACCTCGACTGCGCTCATGTTTGAATCTCTGCCATTGATCAACTGAGATCAGATGGTTTTCTTTTAAAAATATTCATCAGACCGTTGAAAAAGGGCTCTACAGTCAGCAAGAAAAAAAGAGGTCGGGGAGACACCATACATAATCAAAATGCCTCATCGAAATGTATCACTTTTATGTACTATCCATTCACCAAGACGAGGGAACATATCTCACTGAAGCAATCCTTTCACTTGTTCACAGTCACTATAGTCACCTACCATCAGTGAGACATCACAGAGACTTCACCAAGTTTCATCGAAATGCATCACTTCAAGTCGCTATGACATAGAACTTATCCTACCGATAGAATCACTTGCCAAATGTATGCCGCTGAGACATTTGACGTTTCTTACCGATGCACCCTTGTATTCACTTTGTCACTATAGCTTATTTGTCTCAGGGAGACCCTTTGTAGATATCACATTACATCGCTAAAAACCTTTATACACATGTTCACCAAGAGAAAATAGGACTCTCACCAAAAGCCACATACGGAACCATTGTCGGCAAGACTTGACCCCATCGCCATGACCACATACCAAAAAAAGAGTCTCACCAAAATAATAAATCCTTCACCACCGGTCGGCATAACAAGATGACATCGCCGAGATGTTACACCGAGAGCCCAGACTCTTGCCGAAGAGATTATCCTTTATGTTTTCGGTCAGTGTAACAAATCATATTTGCCAAGACCTCCCACCGCAAATCAAAACTTACACCGATGGGATCCCAGAGTGCACAAGTCAGGGAAACAAGATAGAACTTGCTAAGACCTCACCCTGAGCGGACACCAACACATCGAAGGGAAAAGTTCATCGGTGAGACACAAAGAAGTTGAGGAGACATCTCCCCGACCTCAACCAACACAGGCCGATGGAAAAGAGACCTCGGGGAGACAACACAGGGATTGCCGAGAGGTTATCCCAAGCGCCAAAGGTCTTAGCGAAAATAGCACAGGGCCGGTAAAAATGGTAGCTAGGGGCCGGTAATGAATGGAAAATGGGGCTCAAGGGAACCGGGACTGAAAACCATCCCGCTCTCGCCTCCGCAAAAGATTGTGGAGGTGGAGCCAAAACTGACACGAGACAGAGAAGCAGTAGGCCCAGAGCAGGACAAAACCCGAGACAAGAAACTTGAAAAAGGTTCCAAAAATTATTCCTGTTCTAATCCCACACCCGCCAAAGGAAACAAAACAAAAGACAAGCGAAGAGATGGAGAGGAAAACAACCAGCGACCATCGTAGGGTAGAACGAAAAAGGAACACCAAACATACAGAATAGGGACCGGGACGGATGCGTGAACAAGAATTAGAACCTTAGAATTGGAGAACTTCTAGTTCCATTCAAGCATCTGTTCCACCTCCGATTCTGAAAGAAAAACCAAGGCAAGAAAAAGAGAAAGGGGAGCCAAATTAAAAGCCCAAAAACAGGGAAACGAAAAACCAGGAAAAACCCTAACATAGGCCGCCCCACCAGAGAGATGAATGCTAGCACATTGGGCTCAACCCTTGTGGGAGCCCATTTAACCCATGTGCTAAAATGAAAGACACCCCATAGCTAAAGTTTTGTCATGAAAAACCAGAGTACACAATTAGGCAATGAGAAAACCAGAAATGGCACTAACAAGTCACACTAAAGGCATGACAAAACTACCTCTAAATTACCCATTCCCTCCAAAATCAGTCAAAGACAAAACTCACACACCTTTCCCATGTTGGCCAGTCATCATTATGTCTCCAAAAGCTTTGACTCATGCTCTCTGTGTGTTTGGAAAAGAATAAGACCTTATTTTGCATTTAAGATAACAATTTGATTAAGTGACTTATAATAACATCACATAATTATTTTACATTTCAGAAAACAAATGCGAAACAACAATAAATTCCTCAATCACCCCTAAATGCTTGTAAGAGTATCAAAGTTAACTCAAAATCCCTTAAGGCATTGATTAAACCTAACACCATTATTTTTACATTTAAAAGTAATACTTGACAAAAATGATTTGTAAGGTCATCACTTGGTCAAACATTTATCATTTCAAAACAAATGCATAAATAATAAACAATGTCTTAGTGTATGTGAGAGGTCAAAGTGCAAACTCCTAAGTATTGAAAGGCTTACATACAAAGTGATGAGAGGCTGAAAATAAATTCTTAAGTCTTGAAAGACTTGCAATTTTCAAGGAGACATTTAAATTCACTAAGGCACATATGACAAAGTCATAAAAAATCACTAAGGCATTGACATTGCCTAGGGATGTAGAATGTGAAAAGATTTAATAGCATGAAGGGTATTAACCAAGCCATTTTATTCTCAAAGAATGTGATAAAAAACACATTCAAATTAGGGTACTTTAGAAACCCTAATGTCAAAACCGACTCCTATCCCAAAACTTTCTCATCATTTTACTTTGCAACTTTGGAAGAAAAGAGTTTTGTATTCGACCGCCATGATGAATTAGGGTTTAAGCATTCTCCATGAATTTTTCAATTGATTCCTCCATTCTTTGGGTCAAAATCCTCCTGCAACTGGATGGTATTAAGTTGTTTCTTGAGTATTCTATAACATTTTTACTCCATTTTTGAAGGGTTTCGAGGCTTCTTGGCCACAAACTCTAATTTTTCTGATGCATTCTTCTCTTCATTTCTTCTATGGAAGATTTTCTTGCTCTTTTCTGCCATGATTGAGTTTTCTAAAGCTTCCCATGGTGAATAATAACTTGCATATTCAATGAAAACAAACAAACTCGAGCTCAGGTAAGCTTTATGCCGATGTATACCTTGATTTTCTCTTTTGTTTTATGTGAATCAAAGCTCATTTCGAGCTCTCTCCATTTATAACAATGGTGAAATTTCTCTATTTTTCTATGTTTTCATACTTCATTCTTGTATGCTTGGTCTCTGGTCTTTTTGTAAGAAAAATGAAAAACCATTTATGGAACTTGTATTTACTTTAGAAGATAGTATTTTATGTACAACAATGGAAGAAATACCTTTTTAACATGGTTGTGGCCATGCTTGCATTCATTTTTCATTTCCATAAGCATTTTATTAAAAGGAAATATGATAGTGTTCCTTCATTTCTGGGTATTTTTCTATTTTTGAGGGTTTGTTTCACATAGACTGAGGCTCTGTATTTCCTTTCTTGGAGAAAACGAATACTTAAATCTTCATCTTTTGCCCCATTTCTTGTATTCTAGGAAAATTCCCTTGCATTTTCTATAGAATGTAAGCTTGAATTGAGCTCAAAAACTCCTTTGCCATTATGTATTTGTGACTTCTAAACAAACCCCAGATGGGTTTGTGCCTTTGTGAAAAGAAAGCTTGAGGGTTTGTTTTCTTTTGACTTGTGGCTATTCTGGGTCATCATTTTATTTCCAGAAAATGCAAGGAAATGTGTTCTTGCTCACAACTTGTGAAATATTCCTTTGAAATCATAGTTTATCTCTTTTGATTCTCTTGCATTTCATATGGGAGGGATTTCAAAACCCATTTTGGGTTTTTTCAAAGAAAAAAAATACCATGGGTTCTTTCAAAACCCTAACTTCGTTTTCCTTTGAAAAAAAAACATTTCTTCTCTAAGACTATACTAAATGACCAATACCATGGTTTTACTTGTTTCCCTATGCAAAATTTAAATAAAAAATCATTTTCCTTTTCTACATCACCTAGTATCATGAAGATTTTAACAAGTGCATCACAAGTAGTTGGATCAATTCCTTAACATTCCATTTACCAATTCTTATCCTTTGAGGAGAAAATTATGGTTGGCATACACATCAAGAAGACTATTATAGGCTCTAGTAGATCCTATGTTCTTCCCATAATTTAGTAATCTCTAAAAAAATATTTCTTCTTTTTCAATGTTCCCCAACTTTCCCTAGGCCTAGATCTCAACAATATATTCTAACATATAAATTATGTTTGAAGATTCAAATACATTCCAAACTCTCTATTTTCCATTCCATGAATGAAAAGAAAATGTGCTACAAAATTTTAATGTATAATACATTCATGAATAATATTATCTCTGTATTGTGTCAGAGACTTAGCAACTTGGAGAATTAGTGTTTTTTCCCATGATTTGAAAACATTATTGGCTCAACATCCTACTTGCTTCTCAAAAGTATTGCCACCTTTGCAACTTTTATGTTATCTTTGTAACTCTTTCCCCTTGCAAGACACATTACTCTCTTTTGATCCAGAGAAGGACTATTTCTTGAATCCTTTTGAATCTAATCTCTAGTTATTGCATTAGATTAGTGTTGGGTATTAACAATTGATTTCCTTGTATGGCCCTTAATCTACCATATTTTTGTTCTTTTTGCATCACTTTATGCTTCATGTAGTTCTATCATTTTGCAATATTTCACATGTATCTTTTCACATTGTTACTAGCATGATGAGTTTCTTTACCAAGTCTTCCCTTTAAGACCTCATGAATTCATGGACATTTCGTGCTCTCCACAATACCTTTCATTTAATCACCATAGTGAACTATTTTATTCGATTGATCATGATTCAACTTCGAGAAGGCTTACCTCAGCTATGCCATATTGTCCTCTTTATTCATTTAGGACTAATTTTTTCCAACTCTAAAGGTCACTGTGATACTCACTTGGCATCATGACCTTGACTCAAAAAAGAGTTTCATCTCTTGAGTTGGACTTGAAGAGTGACAACCATTGAATAATATACCCTATTCATGAGCATTTAATGAACTCACTTTCTTGATGCACATGGTTGTCTTCATAGGTAGAAAATAGATTAAATTTTTTCAAACCTTCTCTTGCATTTTTGCATTGTACTAGATCATTGTAGCATACCTTTTTCACTTGAAATTCTCTTGTTTCCTTTAAAGCTTTTTTGTTGATTATAAAGAGTTTTGTAGAAACTAAAGCAATAGATCATCATAGTTGCTTATTTGAATGACTCCGTTTCTTTGATATAGCCTTTTGGCTCTTCTCTCATGATGTTGATAACTCCTCCCAATGCTTTCAAATGCTTACCCTTTTGTTGTTTGTTGTTACCTAATGTCTTGTCTTTTACTTAGGCATTCTTTCATAATTATGATGTCATGCTCTATGGCTGAGATCTTCACATCATTTTGAAAACATTAGGATTGTTGGTTCTCATTTTCCATGGCTGTTTTTTTAATGTAGATGGCTGCTCCATTCTTTCTTAACATGCTTATTTTATCTTCAAAAGAAGCATTCTCTCTTATTGAAAATGAAACAACCTACTTGATAATTTGACAAGAAAACATATGAAAAGAATGATGCTCATCTTAGATACATAACAAAATACATGTTTTGTACCTTTACTTGCAATTCTAGAATGAGCATTTCTCACTATTTGATCCTTCATGGTATGTTCCTTTGATGCATATGGTTGCTATTATGACCTTCTTCTTCATTTATCATGTCTTTAAATTCATCTACATGTTGCATTTAGATTGTCTCCTTGGCACAAGATTTGATAAGATTCATCGGTCTCAATACCCCTGTAGCTTTATGGTGAAAATACTTTTAAAAGGTCCTCTTACACTGAGCACCCCTGAGATCTATGCTTGAATGTCATTGAACAATTTGTATAGGTCATAGGCTTTTCATTTTGTTGTCTTTCATTGTTCAATGTCTACTATAATGATTAGAGAATAGGCACTAGGTGTATGATGTTTTCCATACATGATTGTGAACTATGTTATGAGTTCACTACACTCTACCATTATGCCAATTGACCACTGAAATTAAGGTTTTCAGTTTTCTTGTGCATGGCATTGACTGCCCTTCACATGATTACCAACAAAACCTTCTTAAAGGCTTCCCTTCATGACTATCCTACATTCATTTGTAGGATCATTGGCATCTCCTCAAACCATCATGCGTTGATTGTTAATCAAAGTGTGCATTGTAGTTGTTTCTAAATACTCATTGTATCAGTAGCAAGATGATTACTAATTTGCATGTTAGTTACTCATCTGCATCAATGTTCTTTCCTTCTCATGCATTTCTCTTCGGGACAACATACTAACATAATGGCTTTGGCCTTGCATTCAATTATTCATCATGTGTTGCTCCATGTAACTCATGATAGCTCCTGATAGGACTTGATAGCTCATGTACTATGTCATTATCCATAATTGAACTTGGTACATTTGTGCTTCAGTGTCCATGTTATCATAGAAATCATTTGTTTCTTGGGAAGAGACAAACTGTTTCATCTTTGAATGATTTTTGTCCTGGTTTTGTTCCTTTATTTACTAGCTCCTTGAAAATGATGATAATGAAATCCAACTCATATCATTATTACAATGGACTTTGGATCCACTTAAGAAGATTGAAAGACATATCCAATAGAGTATGATTTCCAAGAAGAAATTACTACCCCTTTTTAGCATGATCGATTCATTGTGAAAACATGAAGAGTAAATTTCTTGATAATTCACACCATTTTGTTGCATATTTTGAATCTTATAATGAAAGTTGATCAATTGGTATGATTCCACATTGATTTAATGCATCAAGAATAGGTTTATCATTGACTTGATTATGGTGCTCAATTTCCTATCCCTCCTAAAACACAAGAGGGCAGCATGCTGGGATCAACCCTAGTGGGAGCCACATTTTTCTCCACATGTAATTAGCTAAATCAAAACAGTAACAAAGATTTATCCTACATCTGTACAAGGAGAAAACATGTTAGATAAACAAAGCATCTAATAGGTGTGTTTGATAACTCTTTTGTTTTCCTGGACATGTATGGTATGCTATCTATTTTAATGCTTATGGAGATTAGATTATATGTTTATGGATTCTTGTACATATTTTGATTTGTGACCTTTCATCGCTCTAGCAAAACTCTTCTTACAGATGCAGGGAACCTAGGGGAAACAAGGAGAGTGTCAACTATAAGCAGGACAAGCGGGAGAGACTAAAGATGATGCAGGACAAGTCAAATGGGATTTTTCATTTAGGCAATGGCAGGTCCCTCTTCATTTTATTTGCATTCATTTTCTATTTGTAAATGTATAGTGTTTTCTTTATATGCATTAGAATAGTCAGTCCCTCAGCTTGTGAGGGACACTATACACTTATCATTATCAATAAAGACCACATTTTGGAAAGATTGTGCACTTTTTCCTATGTTGTTTTATATGGATATTCATGAGGCAATGTAGTATTGTAGTCTTTTGATATTTCTTTATGCACGTGAATGTAACATAACAAGGTTAAAAATGCACCTTCTTTTTACTTGTAAGACATAACAATATCACCTGTTTGGGCTAGTAGAAAAAATAATTAACATGACTAATTCACCAGTGAAGGTGACTTAG
Organism: Sequoia sempervirens; assembly: GCA_007258455.2. Classification (NCBI taxonomy): domain Eukaryota; kingdom Viridiplantae; phylum Streptophyta; class Pinopsida; order Cupressales; family Cupressaceae; genus Sequoia; species Sequoia sempervirens. Next base: position 56,576,237 of record VDFB02193867.1, on the reverse strand, counting down.
TCCACCTCCAAGTTTCAAGAATTTCGGGACAAGAACCTGTAGCTCTCGGTTTGCACTTCTCTTCTTGAAAAGTGTTTAGTTTTGAAACTACAAAAATTGGGCTGAAAAGGGTCTCTAAGCTTCACTTAGGGCTTTGTTGACTTGAATGAATTTGATGGATTGTTGACCAATTTTTAACATCTTCCTCTTTGAAAAATCTGCATACAAGACGTGCAAAACACACATGCAAAAAGGGGAAAAAGGGTTAAGGGATAGAGAATAGGGGTTTTCCTTGGTCAAACCCCAATTGGTAATCAAACCCTTGAAAATGAAATGAAATGCAAAGAGAATGATGAATTAACAATATACAATGCTACAAATCACCAAACCCTTGACATGGAAATATGGAGATATGCAAGAAGATGTTCCAATGGATGTTTGATAATGCTTAGAATGCTTGAGAATTATGAATGAATGTATGTTAATGTGTAGATGAATGCATTAGACTAATGGGGGTGAAAATGAGAGGAAAACCCTTTATTTATACTTGATTTTACAAAATTTCCCAAAAATAACACATCACAGGCTGACCTCATGGTTAAGAGAATAAAATCCCACCAGAAATTTAAAATAATTTTGATTTTTGTGCCCAGTGGGATTAAGTCGCCCTAGGTGGTGACTTGGTCCCATCGGGGCAATTTTACTGGGTGTTAGGGATTCTTGTGTATTTAATGATGTTTAACGAGATTATTCTCCAAAACACATTTAAGTAGGGATAGAAAGTGCATTAAGGGGTCATTTAAACATAAGAAAGTGTCATATTAGTAATGAAAAGCCTAGAAAAATGTGAAAGTTTGTTACAAATCTTTACAACACTTTGAAATAGGGATTGGTAAATGATAAAAATAGTTATTTAAGTGAATTATAATAAAAGGGTCCTAGAAAAGTGTGAAAGTGAGTTACAACACTTCACAACACTTTTAGAAGACATCCTATAATTCTTAATGATTCACAAGGGTTTAAGACCTAATGTGAATGTGTTGACCACCCTACAACATTAAATCTAGGAAAATCAAGCCAAAGTCCATAAGAAAGACTCAAATGAGTGTTAAAATGTCCAAGTATACATATTTTGGTGACACATTAAGCCCCCACTTTAGTGAGAGGATGAACTTGCTTCAAAATCACACTATAGTAGCCTGACATGCATATCAAGAGGGATCCAAATGCATTGATACTTGGTAAGATGAGACAACAACAATCAAGAGGGATGATCAAGCCCCTAGGATCAAGATCCCATGGTAAACCAAAAATTAGCACAAAGGAACACACATAAAAATGATGGAAAAGAATGAAGGAGAGAAAAGGAAAAGGAAAAATACAAATTGGATCAAGCTTCGATCATTTTTCCATCTCGTTGTGGATCATATCTAGGTTGTTTTTCTGGAAAAGAACATGTATACTCACTATGAGGTGATGAAACTCATGGTTTTCCGTCGGGTGAAAAGGCCCAAAAGGTGAGAAACATACACTCATGGCTGGTGTGCACTCACACACATGTAGGTGGCTATGGGAAAATTCATACCTCTAAATGGGCTTCCTGCTCAACCATACCAAATTTATACCTCCTGATAACTTTAATAAGGCACCATAATGAAAATGCTTTTGTAAACAATTTTGAATGTCATGTAAAGATTTTTTTTAAAAGGGATTTTTCTTTGCTCATGTAAGGTCTTCTTCATAGGGAGCATTGTGCCTAATGTCTCCAAGAGAGGACAAGTCAAGGTGTCAAATCATTGCCCATGGGATGTCTCATTTTCATCATGCCATGTCAGAAGATCGTACACTCTTGGATGGCATCAAACCTAATGAAACCACCAAGAAGAGGACACATCACAAGAAAAAAGAAAAATCTTGCCAAAATATGTTGTCTATGTATGCCCCCACTTTAAAGTGGTTACTACACCATCATCGTGAGAAATTGCTTTAAAGTAGTAAATGAAAAATGCTATGAAAGAAGACATGAAATCCAACTTGGAAATCCCTATGCCAATTCATATGTTTTTGAATTGAGCTACATCATGAATAAGTATGTCATATGCAAGTCCACTTAAGACATGTTATCCACATCCCAAGCTTGCTCTTATATGTTCATGAAAGGTTAATGACTAGCACAAAGAGACAAGTGACATACGAGGACAAGGCTAACTAACCCCTTTCCTCCACGTAGTGTAGGACAAAAGTGAGCTGAATAGGATGAAAGTATGTGTTATTTAGAGGAATTAGGTGTGTGAGCACAAGGAAGAGAACCACACTCCTTGAGATGTTGAATTTTTTTGTTTAAAGTCTTAGATGAAAAATGGAGATAAGGGAGATAACCCTACATATTTCTTGAAAGAGTATGGTGTTGATGGTGTTTTCTGCACAACAACAACTTAGACAGAATATGGAAATCCTATCTCTCTTGAAAGGTAAATCTCTATCAGCAAGCCTTAAGAGATAACCCAAAGGTCTCTAATGTCAGGTGTTGACAATGCATAAACAACTCAGATAATATGTGAAAATGCTGGTAATCACAAAAGGGACCTTACTACAAGAAAATATTGAATTCAAATTTATCAGATCCAACAATACGGTGATACTTCAAATCCTAAATCTAACCAAAATGATAAAAGAAATAGAAAAAGAGATAAAGGTTTTAGAGAGATTTCTAAATTTAACACTACCCCTAAGATTAACAATGCAAATGATAAAATACTTGAAATGGACCAATCCCTTAGAAATTGATTCCTGCTTGACCCAGATGAATTTGCAATCTTACAGAAATAGTGAAATCTTCTAAGGCATTAAATATTTTCAAATTATGAACATTCATTCAAAACAACCCTATTGCAATTGAAATGAACAAATATCCACAATTGAACTAAGAATACTAAATATAAAAGTCCAAGCTAGCTTTGTAAAGCAACTAACAATCAACTAGCTGCAAAAAGTATGGACTAGGGATTGCTACAAACACTTCAAGCATCAAACCATAAACACCATTGAATCAAATCTAACTCTAAATCTAACTTATGCCAATATTTCTCAAACAATCTCAAAAGATATAACAAGAACCATGCAAAATAAGTCAACACAAGAGAGATCACCAAAGCACAATGTCTTCAATTGTATTGAATCATCCAATAATAGCAACAATTCTAGTGTTTTGTGTTACAACACTTGCTCAAAATGAACTAACTCCTAGCTCTAACTCTTACTATACTGCTTAATTCACTCCAAAGTAAAACTATCTAGCCCTTTCAAATGAGGCACAAACCCTATTTATAGAGATTGTGTCTTATGTCAACCCAAATAGGGTTACAAAATAATTGGCCCCCAAAACAAGTCGGCCAAGAGAAATTGAAAATAAAATAAAGTATGCATTAAATGCATGTACTCCATCCAGGTCAGCCTGGGATCTCCAACATAGCCCGATCCAATGCATGTGAAGGAGGAAGAGAAATAATGGGGAAGCACAAATTTCAATGAGGCATTGTATTAACTGCTCCCCCTTTTTCCTTAGCTCGCTCCACCTTATCTTGCACCATCAAAAATATCTTCTCCAAGTCGGCTATAGGTGGAATAACCAAAACTTTAATTCTCCTTTCAATGGACTTAATGTCCTCTCTTGACTATTCTACAACCTTGTCCCAATCCACCTTCATGGTCTGATACTTATCCATTACTACAATGTATGTGGCTACATCATCTAACTGATGTTCAATGACTGGGTCCTCATTGATTGGAGAATATATATCATGCCACCATTTTCTCAATTGCTCCAAGCTCAGAGGTTTTGGTGCAAACCTGTTTCTTCCTATCATAACTTCAAAGAAAGAAATGTATTTGTTGTAGATCTCAGTCAGAGTGTCCTCAATTTGCTTCCTTTTCTTATGTACCTTCTTTAAAATTATTTTCCTTATTTGCAAAACTTCAAACCATTCCCAGGGTTCTACAACTTTGGACAAAGGAAGAATTCCATCACTTACCAATTTGTCTTCAGTGTATTCCATGATGGTTTTGGTCTTCTACTACAAGAGGTCCACATCCTCCCTATCCTAAGCTAGTACATTCCTTAACCAATCTATTGATCTCATAGCATCTCCACTGGTTGAAAGGATTTCTTTGATAGTATTATCTCCTTTAGTTTGGAATCCCTGCAACCAACTTGTTGTGGCATGTGTAGTGGTTTTCATCTTCCCCAACTTAGTTATTGTTTCTTATGGTAGAAAACTTGCAATAGATGATGAGGAGTTGATGGATTGCAAGGGTTTCATCAATTCTTGAAGATACCTCTTAAGTTTATCATTCTCCTTCTTTAATTCTTGCTTGGTCTTCACCTCTTTCCTCAATCTACCCAAGATTACAACACTAGAGCCTTCATATTATTCAATCTCTTGTTCCATGGAAGTAGGCCCTAGGTTGATAGTTTGTACACTATAATCACTACCAACCACATCATCCTTATTCTTATCAGGAGTAGGAGTAGCAATGTGAACCACCCTATTATTTGCTTCATCTCTCTCAATCCTGGAGATAACCCTGGCTTTCTTCTTTGCTTTTCCCTTTCCTATGTTTGCTAGTAATTCATCCTAGTTGGGAGGAGTATCATCTACCACAATTTTTTTACTCTTTAACTCTTTGTCCAACCAACCTGGAATAGTGGAATCCAACTGCACATTGCCTTTCCCAACTGTATCCTATTGAACCTTGGGTACATCCTCATTCAAATTTTATTTTTCAAGAATCTCTTCAACTTTATCTTCTTTTCCCTTATCATGATCTTCTTCTTCATGTACTAGTGAAGGAGTCATATTTTGAATTTCCTCTCTTTGAGGAGGTCTATCCTCTTCATTTCTTGTAGGTGAATCCTCATAAGTCACCATAGAAGACTGTAATTCCTTCTCTATTTTTGCCTTAGCATTGTAGAGTTCACCCTCTTGGAATTCTTCTTCTCCTTGATCCAGGTGATCCTATGCATCTTTGGATTCACTTGGTACATTGTGAGTCTCGTGAGAAGGAGGGACATTATCATGCTCAGTGGCGGGAACAACTATGGTAGCACTTTTCTTTGGCACACCGTCTTTAGGAGATGGAGTTCTTGATCTTCTTATGTCAGTTGTCTCTTCTCTCTTGAAATTTCCACATTTACTACTGGTGGGTTAACTTCATCCTCTTCCTTAGAGGGTTCTTTCTCTTTTTGTGACAATCTCACTATTCTCCTTCTCTTAGGCATAGAAACACTACCCTTTTTTCCTTCTTTCTCAGCTTCATCCTTTGTAGATTTTTTCATCTTTGAAATGTGTTTCCTTTCCTTATCAATGGGTTTTATTTGCTTCTCTACCTCTTCTACCTTCTCCTCCTGAGTATCTTTAATATTTATCCTAAAAGGAGAGCTCACCTTGGCCTTACCTTTAGGATCCTACTCAATTGATTCCTTAGAAATAGAATGAGACTCCAAGTCTTCGATTAGATCATAGGTGCATTACACACCCTCACTTTTCAACTCCCACATCTTGTGCTTGAGCCACAACTTAGTGTACTTGATCACTGGAGTCATGATTTGTTCCAATTCTCTCTTCTCTTCCTCCAACCAGTCTATTTCTCCAACTGGTTTATCCTTCATAGCCTCATAATCATAGCCCTGAATAAAATCTCCATCATCTTCAATCTGATTTGGAATGTCTTTTATGTTGTATAGCTAGACTAAGTTCACTGTTAACCTAGAGAAATTCTTCTTTCCAATTTCAAATTCATCATTGTTGTTGGTCCAATAATCCTCTATATCATCCTTATGACTGTATTCCCTACTAGCCCTCTTCTGTGCCTCACCAGTCCTATCAAATCTGGATCTCTTAGAATGGAAAGATAGACCTAGAGTACTCATTTCCTCCTTAGAAGCATGGGATGAATTAATAGAGGGGAAAGCCTCACCACTGCCTATCCTCAAAGGAAAATCACCACCAAATCCAGTCTTATGTTTATCCTTCTTGAAAATTACATCAAAATCACAGATCTACCTCATGACCTCTAGAAGTATAATATGATCTGTGGGATATCTAGGGAGTCTATATGGAGCCCTATGACAACCATCTATTCTAAATACATGAGAAGGTTGGGAACTGGATAAACCAAGCTCCAAACCTCTTGATTAACTCCTTGGAATTATTTGAGATTTGAACATGCTCTGCACCTTGCAATAGCCTGGTGATGTACATGGTGAATGCATCATTCACCCTCCTATAGCTTGAGCTACCTAGGTGTAGTTGCAGATAGACTTCATAAATCACATCCTACCCAAACACACCCCTTGTTCTTCGTCATTTGTATGGATGAAACCTTGCATGTGCATAAACCAAGTAGGAGGTCATTGTGAAGGGCTTTGTCTTCAGGACATTGCACATTTGTTCATGTATCATTTCACTTATAATGCCTGCCCAATGGTAGTCAATATTCTACTCCATCCTTACAATGACATGGAACATCCAGGTTTCAAATAATCTTGCACTCTTCAATCCCACCACCCTACTAAGAAGTGTGATAGAATCATAGTATTCCTTCTTGAACTTAGCTTGGAGAAGTGGGACTTAGGTTTCTCCAACCAAGAATTGATGACCTGCTAGGATTTGATGACATCTTCATCATAATACTTCTTCACTATATTCATATCAAAACCCACTACATGAGACCTTTCAGGCATGTCAAAGGTCTGGGCTATAGACACAGGGTTGATATTTTCCACAATCCTTCATTGAGGACCAATTATCCTCTATGTTCCCTTGTCATAGTGTTTGGCACATTCAACCACCAACTCATAACATTGAACTGTAGGAGAGAATCCAACTACATGGGCCAACCCTGATTCCAATATCCTTCTGGCCAATAGAGGGAGGTTTTGTGCTACCATCCTTGCCTTGAATTCTTCATAATCCCACATCCCAACATTTGTATCAGTAACCTCTGACCAAATAGAAGTTAGCTTGCTCTCTGGGATTCTGCTCTTTATATCCATTTTAATCCCTTTTTCCTTAGACATAATAGGCCTTTCAGCACTTGGATCCATTATTCTTCCTTTGGTCTTGCCAACAACAAGTTGACTTGATTCTTCCTGCATTCAATAAAGAGACCATAGTAAAGATCCATCACCATATGAAATTCAACCTAATCCATTATAAATGATATATTCATCCTTAATACAATTCCCATGATGAACAAAATCCCCTAAAATATCACAAGAATTACTCCTTTCAAAGTTCGGGTTTTAAGTCTTTTTGTGGAATTTGGGCTAGAGAGGAATCTCAAAAAATTCCAAACCAGATGGAATTCAGTGAAAAAAGCACAAAAACATCCAATAATCATTTGATCAACCATCATCAACTAAGAAACAACATGACACATCTTTAAATTGATCATATGGTGCACAATCATCAGCTAATAACTCATGCTATCTCTCAATTCTTCATTTTCAACAAGGTTTCAGAGAATTTTGCCAAGGACGGAAATTCGCAAAAATAACAATAGTTCACAAATTTCAAGAAAATGAAGGAGCAAAGAAGTTTCAGTAAAATCCCGAGGAAACAGAATTTTGCAAAGTCAGCATAATTTTCATCTTTTAAACATATTTTCAGGGAATCGAAAAAGTGATGGAAAATCAAGAAATTCCTAAAGCAAGGAAAATCTACGAGATGATGGAAAACCAGAAATATTTGACTTCGTGAGGATTTCTCTCAGATCAATTAAACGACTAAGGATTAGGGGATTTAGCTTCAGATTCAAATCATTTAAAGTGCAAGATGGATTATCCAAGCTTCCAACCGATCTAAATGAGATTCAATCAATATGAGCAATGATTTCAACAAGGGAAACCCTAAAGAAACACCATGACAACATAGTTTAGATCCAAATTTCCTTTTTCATTTCTACTATTCTTCACATGAATTCTCCCATGACCCAACTAAGATAGGGAAATTATCAGATTGGACAATGAAGAACAAGTTTCATTTCACCCAAGATGTGATTTTATCAAAGGTCAGGGATTTTTAGGTCAAACCAAAGCTTGACATGGGAAAACATGAAATCAAAATAAGAATCAAACAAATCAATGATTAACCACATTGAATCACAGTCTACTAGAAGGAAAGGTAGCGCAAGCTATAGGGAAGAGCATTGAACCCGAAACTAGAAACCCAAGCCCCACTACTAGACTCTACCACATCGAAATCCTGACTCAAAGCATACACACACGCAAACCCTGAAGCAAATTCAATTCATTCAAAAAGAAAAGGCAACATGTACATACCATGAGAGCAAATAAATCAAAATAGTAGCTATAGACACCTAAATTTGGACACTTAATTTATCCAAATTTATCCACTTTCGTCTAAGCATCCCCTTATCTACATTAATTAAGTAATATCACTATTATTTAATAAATACCTCTAAAGTTCTTCTAATCCCTAAGGTATCTAGTTAAATAATTAAATACCTTCCCCCTTTCATCAAATGAATTAAATAAATATGCCATTTATTTAAATTCCCTTTATGTCACATCCTCCATAATTTTTATCTAATCCTAATCCATCTTCTAATCTCATCATTAGGGGTGTGCACATGCCTAATCCTTGATTAGGATGTGTCACATCCTCCAATTTTTACAAGTTGGCCTCTAATCTATCTTAGCCACCTAACCCTCCTCTAATCTTTCATTAACTAGCCTAATCAACCTCTCAAGGAATTTTTAATTCCTTTTATCCTTCCAAGGAATATTAAATTCGTTTTTCTCTTCCCCATGTGATCTTTGACTTGTCACATCAAGTCACATGTGAAATCTAACCCTCTTCTAATATGCCATTAATTAATGTAATCATGTACTTGCACAACCTTAATCACTCCATGTCATTTGTCCTAAGTCAACCCTATTAAATGCTTTTTCTTTTTGGGACAAGGCATCCCCATTCCCCATGTAAATTTTTAATTCACATTTAATCCCCCAATGCATTTAAAGAAATTTTAAATTCCTTCTTTCATACCCATGAGAATATTTGAGGAATTTTTAATTCCCCACTTGTCCTCTCCTCCACATGGGGACAAGTACCTCCTTTATGAGATCTTGTCTCAATCCTAAGGTACTATGTACCCTCTCCATGTCATGCATTATCCTTCCACCTGATGTACACATCACCCCTTTTAAGCCATATCACTTGCCACATGTCAAGATGTGAGGGCTTGTGAGTTCTCAACTCACCTTAGCCCTACACCTTGATCTTGCTAGCTCAATATTGACTGTCCATTTCCCTAGAGAATTCCAAATTATCTAGAAATATCCCCTCTTTTCTCTCATTTTGGGAGAGATTATGCATTGTAGCCAAACTCTTGCAATTTTTTTTTAGAATCCATACTTAGCCATTTTTACACTTGCATCCATTATCATATCATCATCTAGCTTGCATATTGTGCCATCCAAGGAGCATACACATCAAAGATCGAAGGGCCAACCAAAGGATCGATTCGAGACAAGGTATAAAGTTTCATTTGGTCATCTTTACTTTGTATTGAATTGAACTAGGCTAATCTTGAGGTGTAGGTTGTTTTTAGTGTTATTTTGCACTCTCTTGTTTGCTGCTCGTATTCTAGCACATAGATTCAACCTATTATATTTTTGGCACGCCTGGTGGGACCCACAAATGGGTCTTTTTTTCATGTTTTCTATTTTTTTACTTTTTGTAGGTACAGGTTACAGAGGGGTGGACCCGACCTAATAGATAGGCGGACCATCCCTCCATAGGCAGACCTGACCTTCTCCAGGTGCGGACCTGGCATCCCCAGACTACAAAAATTGTTTTTTTGGAAAATTTCATAGAGGGGTGGACCCGACCTAATATATAAGTGGACTCACCCTCCATAGGCAGACCTGACCTTCTCCAGGGGTGGACTTGCCCTCCCAAGAATTCATTTTTTTTTTTTTTGGAAAATTTTCATGGAGGGGCTGACCCAACCTAACAAACAAGCAGACCCAACCTAACAGACAGTTGGATTTTCCCTAGACAGCCAGATCTGCCCTCACAGATAATCAGATATTCCCTAGACAACTTTTTTCAAAAGGTAAAATTTTAGTTTTTTAGCAATTTTTTGGGTATTTTAAGGGTTCTTAACCCCTAATTAGGAACATAGTTTAATTAAGAGGTGTCAATTAACCTTGTATGCTATGTTTTTGGGTGAGATATTTGATGTATCCAATCCCCTTATGCCATTCGACGATCCTGGGTGACGAGAAATTGTAGCTTACCACGTCCTTTGAGTCTACCCATTTTATTTTTCTTAGTGGGACCTGCTTGGGGATTTCATCACCCCAAGGGATGATTCCAACCACGTGTACCAGCAAGGTATATAAAGGGGGGAGAGTTAAAGTTGTACCTCAATCCAACCATGTTGTAGTTGGCGAAGCATCGGGATGATGTGAAGAGTTGGTCTGAGCCTTTTAGGTTCCCGACTCATGCTTGTAATGGGTTGGTGTTCACAGTTTGGGCCTCACGTATCGGGTGTATATTGAGGACTCCCTAGTAACCATGTTCATCCTATATTAGAGGACTTTGTAGGCTATACCCGTCCCACTAAACTTAGGCTTGTGTTGTCTGAATTGCCTTTTTGTGCGAAACTAGTGATTGTCTGATTCAACCAAATCCTTTTCTTTTATGATTGTTGCATTTTTAGTCCTTTGCCTTAGTCCTTTTTGTCAAAAGTCAAGTTAAACCTCCAGACAACCAGACCTGACCTAACAGGCAGGCGAACCTGACCTCTGCACAGCTGGATTTTCCCTCTTGTGTGAAAACTTTTGCTCCTTGGGTGGACTTGCCCTCATCTAGGGGCAGACCTAACCTAAAAACTAGTCCTTTAGGGCCTGTCTTGGCCATTTTTGACCAACTTTTTCTCCTTGGGCAGACTTTCCCTCATCCATGGGCGGACCTGCCCTATAAACTAGTCCTTTTGGAGCTTGTTTTGGTCATTTTTGACCAACTTTTTCTCTTTGGGTAGACTTGCCCTCATCGAGGGGCAGACTTGACCTCTAAACCAGTCCTTTCAGGCTTGTTTTGACCTAATTTGATCAACTTTTTCTCCTTGGGTGGACTTGCCCTCATCCAGGGGCTGACTTGACCTCTAAACCAGTCCTTTCAAGCTTGTTTTGACCTAATTTGACCAACTTTTTCTCCTTGGGTAGACTTTCCCTCATCTAGGGGCGGACTTGACCTCTAAACCAGTCCTTTTAGGCCCATTTGGACCAAATTTTTTTCCTTGGGCAGACCTGACCTTCTTCATCGGCAGACCTGACCTTTGGCCCATCCCTTTTAGGCCCATTTTGACCATATTTGACCAACTTTTGCTCCTTGGGCGGACCTGACCTAACAGATAGGCGGATTTTCCCTAATAGACAACCATATATGCCTCACCATTTTCACATTGTTAACCCATTTTCCTCCGTTCAAGCACCAATCTTCTTGATTTTTTATGCTCTTTCCAACGACATATACCACTTCATACTTTTGACCAAATATTTTTCCTTGGGCGGACTTGCCCTCATAGGGGCAGACTTGACCTGTTAACTAGTCCTTTTAGAGCCTATTTTGATCATTTTTGCCCAATTTTTTTTCTTGGGTGGACTTTCCCTCTCCTTGGGTGGACTTGCCCTACTAACCAGTCCTTTTGGAGCTTGTTTTGGCCATTTTTGACCAACTTTTGCTCCTTGGGTGGACTTGCCGTGACCTCTACTCAGCCAGATTTTCCCTGACCTCTACTCAGCCGGTTTTCCCCTGATAGATAGCTATATATGCCCCGCCATTTTCACATTGTTAACCCATTTTTCTCTGTTCAAGCGCTAATCTTCTCAAATTTTTGTGCTCTTTCCAACGACATATACCACTTCATACTTTCGAGAAGTTTCCCAGGGCACCATTTCCTTCCCCATCTGCCTCCTTGAGGGGGCATACCCTACCATTCTCTCTCAATCTTCCATCATAAACCTTCCCTTGCGAGACCGAGGCATCCCCTCTAGATAGCCATATATGCCCTCCTCTAGAGCCATACTTGCCCTCTTCAACAATCTTGATCAATCATTTACTCATTCTGAGTAATCTTTTAGCTATTCCAAACCTTCATCTTCTTGTTTCAAGAATCATTCATCCATTGTGAATAGTCCTTTACTCGTTTTGAGTAAACGTTCATCCATTTAACACATCCTTTCATCATTTTGAACTCTCGTTCTATCATTTCGATCATCCGTTTACTCATTCTAAGTAAACGTTCATCCATTGAATACATCCTTTCATCATTTCAAACTCTTATTCTATCATTCCGATCATCTATTTACTCATTTCGAGTAAACATTCATCCATTTAACACATCCTTTCATCATTCTAAACTCTTGTTCTATCATTCCGATCATCCGTTTACTCGTTCTGAGTAAACATTCATCCATTTAACACATCCTTTCATCATTCTGAACTCTCGATCATCTGTTTACTCATTCTGAGTAAACGTTCATCCATTTAACACATCCTTTCATCATTCCAAACTCTCGTTCTTTCATTCTGATCATTCAGTTACTCGTTCCAAGTAAACATTCATCCATTTAACACATCCTTTCATCATTCCAAACTCTCGTTCTATCATTTCGATCATCTATTTACTCGTTCTGAGTAAATGTTCATCCATTTAATGCATCCTTTCATCATTCTGAACTCTTGATCATTTGTTTACTCATTCTGAGTAAACGTTCATCCATTTAACACATCCTTTCATCATTCTGAACTCTCGTTCTATCATTCTGATCATCCGTTTACTCGTTTTGAGTAGACGTTCATCCATTTAACACATCCTTTCATCATTCACAACTCTCGTTCTATCATTCTGATCATCCGTTTAATCATTCCGAGTAAACGTTCATCCATTTCGCACCTTCGTCTATCATTTCAAACTCTCATTCTATCGTTCCTATCATCTAGTTACTCATTCCAAATAAACATTTCAAACCTCCTTCCTATCATTTTGAACCCTCCTCAATAGTCTTGATTAATCATTTACTCGTTTCGTGTAATCTATCATTTATTCTGAGCCTTCATCTTCTCGTTTCGAGAATCATTCATCCATGTGGGTAGTCATTTACTTGTTCTGAGTAGTCATTCTTCCATTTTTATCATCCTTTCCCCATCCAAATCCCCTAAACTTCATCTCGGGTTATTATCCAAATTGACCAAAGTATCTGATCTGATCGTCATCATCAACATCCTCTTAGGATTGTCATCCGTTCTAAGTTAATCACCATCAATGGCCCAATCAATCCATTTTCAATCTTAAAGTGGATTTGGTGCTGAAATCATACATTTATCCTTTAATCCGATGAATCAACATCCTAAGTCACCGAGGATAATATCTGAATGGGGTTTACAACCCCTCTCATCATCCTATCTGATCCATCAGTCAATCTTATCAATCACCGATCAATCTTATCCAATCCAATCCAATCACATCCCTATCCAATCACCTTTGACCCAATCAATCTACTTCCATCTCAAAGTAGATTCGGTGTCGTAATCATCCTTTGATAATCAAATCCAATTGTCAGAATCAATCCCATCCCATCATCCAATCATCCTAATCTAAGCTTTAATCCAATCCCGATTTGAGCTTTAGTCCATTTCCATCCAAAATCTTTGATCCATCCTCTTTATCCTTTCATTATCATGAATTCTTATCCTCCATCAATAGTGGTCAAGGGAAACCCTAATTATGTCGACAACGATAACGAATGTCTTGTTGATCAAGAATAATGTGACATAGATCCCTTTGACACTATCATCGCTAGTAATTTTTCTCCACCTACTTTCCAAAATCCAAGCATCCCTTTGAGTTGTCCTATTATGTCTTCATCCATTCCTAATCATGCTTCCTATGCTACCTGTGACAAGGGATACCCATCATATGCATCATATCCTTCATCTACATCATCCTCTTATCCTAGTTTTCCATCACAATATGCCTGTCCTAATCCCCCATCCACATCCTCCTATCTCAATCCTTCATCTGCATATACCCACTACCCCAATCTTCCATACCAATCTGCTCGCCCTAATCCTACACTCACACCTTCCTATTCTAATCCAACATCCACACCAACCTATCCTTATCCTATTCCAACATCTGCAGTTCCCTATCGTCATCCGCCACCTCAATCTTCCTATCCTAATCCACCATCCCCATACCCTTAGTACGATCCACCACCCGCATCCTCATGTCCTAATTCACCATGCCAATACCCCTATCTTAACCCTTCACCTAATCCCCCACCTATTCCCAGTCTTGCATCCAATCCCATTCCTCAATCTAATACTAATCCACCAATCCCTAATCCTTCATCCACTCCTACCTCACCGTCTCAACCTAGAGTATGCAAGTTTCTCATTTCAGAAGTTCTCCAAGGACTTATAACAAAGAAGACATCTCCCACTCCACACCTTGAAGTTGTGGAATCGTGCCATCCCAACCCATCATCCATAGTCATTAGTGATGAGACTCTTCTCCACCCAACACCTATCATTGATGTTACCACCCCTAGCACCACTCAAACTATTGAAACCATCACATCCTTTGAATCCACTGAGCCCCCATCTCCTACCATCACATCTGCCAAATCCATTGAACACCAACCCCCTACTCTGAGAGTTGTAAAACCCATCGACGACACCCAAATCCAATCCACTTCTCCCACTCCTAGTGTCACTAAAATCCATTCTGATGACTGCATCGAATCCTCCATCCTTCCATCTCCCCAACTTGAAGAGTCTCTCCAGCACTCTGTCATCTTGCCATCCACACAAGATGAGTCATGTCAAGAGTCTAATCCAAAGCATGCTATCATATCCCCTTATCTAGATCAAGATCCTACCATCCCATCTAGTTCAGTCAAGATCACAATCCCCCATCCATTCCATTCCATAATCCCCTTGTCATTCAAGCTTCCACCTCTCCATCTCCATCTCCATCGCATGATCCCACTACCACAAATATAGATCCTATCATATCCCCTAATCCCTCTCCTGATACCACCCATCCAAATGATGCTACCCCATCATTACCTAAAAATACTATCCCCACATTGCTTGCATATCCCCTTGGTACTCTCACATTCTTCCATGGTGGCCTTCTCGTAGAAGAAAAACACAGTGTATTTACCACCCATCATCCTCCACCTAATAACAAACTTGCATCATGTTTTCAGAATAATAGAAATGCTATCATGGATCACATGTTCAAGAACATGAACTATCAAGGAAAAGGTCTTGGCCTTCATGAGCAAGGTATTTTAGAGCCCATCCAAGTCAAAGAACAAATTTTCATGCAAGGTCTGGGACTTATTTCCCAAAACTCACAATCTAAAGATGTTGGTACAACCTCTAGACATCCTCAACGAGCCTTTTCCAAAAGAAATGTTGGCTCTTCCCATTGCTCCACTAGATCATATGCTAACATCCCTCCTTTATCATATCACCTCAAAACAACTATCCATATTCCTCGTTCAACTGCTCCATCCATTTTGGGTCCTTACATCCCTCCATCCACCATCTCCCATCCTGCATCCACTCCATCCATCTTGGGTTCTTATGTCCCTCCACCCACTCTGTATGCTTGGGTCTGTCTATCCCAAGATCACCTCCTCCATCTCATCCTTTCACCCATCCAACACCTATCCATGTCATCCATCATAAATATCCCTCTCGCATGTCCCCTAATCAATTTTTACAAAGGCACATGCCTACACATTCTTCATCTACACGTAATCCTCATAATCCTACCTCCATCGCTCCACATCATCCATCTCCTCACACCCAGCCCATTGCTACTAAAAGCACTTTGGATGTTAAAGTAAAAATACATAAATCCAAACATCCACATGAATCTAAAGCTCCCCATGTCCCCTCTAAAAGACATGGTGAAGAAAAGAAAAATCTAAATCCAAATCAAATCTGTAGGCAACAAAGGCCCACCAAAGCAAAGATCAAAACCATGTGGATCCCAAAGAAAAAAGATGCAATGCCTTAAAATGACAAATCTGTGAGAACATCCAAAGTTGCTAATCCAAAAGTTAATCATACACTTCCTCCATCTCCTAAATCTGTTTTGGGTCCTTATGTCCCAAAATTCACTATCCCATCTCCTCCATTATCCCCGCATTCTCCATCCATTAATCCTCATGTCTTTTCACATCCACCACCACATGTGCCAATGTTGGTCCTGAAATCATCTCCCCATCACATATCCACCCCATCATTCTATCCATACCATTCCAACATCCCATCCATTATCCCCCATATCTTCCCCATCAAATCCCTCTAATTCATCCTCTAGCATAATCCATTTATCCTAATAAGGTTGTACTAACATCCAATAGTCACTTCAAACATGGGCTCTTAATACCTCATATAGAACTTGATGCTTGAGTCCTTCATCCATATCCTTATCCTATGTCTTCTAAATCCATGTATTCACCTCCCTATCCTTATCCATCTCCTTTCGCATGCCATCCAAAAAGTCCAAAAATCCAAAAAGTTCAAAAAAAAAATCCAAAAAAGTCAAAAAAATCCAAAAAGTTCAAAAAAAAAAGTCCAAAAAAAAAAATAGTAAAGAGAAATAATTCGTCCAATGGTGACAACTTGGCAAAAAAGTGCCTTGGATAAGGACCATGATGAAAACCTGGCAAACAGGTGTCATGCATAAGTCCCCATCTACACTTGGGGGTAGCTTCCTGATATGCATTCCCTCCATCCGCTATGCTTCTTGCTATGCACCTGTATTCGTGCTATACATCCTTTTTGTTCATCCCCTCCATCCTACTAATCTTACACATCAGCTTGGCATATCCCATTTATCCCAATCCTTCTATCCTCCTTGTGATCTTGATAATGATGGGGGAAAACATATAAGCATGCTTTGGGCACCTCTTAGCATACATCTCCCTCATATGCACACTATCCTAATCCTCATTCACACTCGTCTACCTTCCTTATCCACCTGTAATGCTACTGTCAATCTCCCTTCCTTATCCATGCATCCTATCTTCATCCATCTAGCTCCTTTATTTTCCTATCCTTCTCTATTGCATCCTTCGTGCCTCCTCACACATGACATATCTAGAGTGGGGGAATTTATCTTCCTTTGTGATACAGTCCTTGGAGGCATCATTCATTCCATCAGAGCAATCCCTTTCATTTCCTATCCTCATCTCCAATCCTTATATCCATCTCCCCATCCTTAGCTTCCTATCCTTCCATCATGGCATCCATTTTCATCTATCCATCTAGTCACCTTTTCCTCATCCAAATCCTTATCCCCCTATCCAATCCATCCAAACAATCATTTTCCTCCCCCCATCCTCTATCCTCATCCCATCTCATAATCCCTTGTGATTGGTATCTAGCTATAGGCTATTCCCCATTCAATTCAATGCCATCTATCTTATCATCATCACTTCTGCTTCTTTTGCACACCTTTTCAATTTCCTCCTCATCCCATCTTATAATCCCTTATCATTAGTATCTCTCCATCATATCATCCTCCCAATTCATCTTTTGATGATTTGGCTAACTATCCCATCCCTGAGCTTTGTGATCACCATCATCCTATCCAATCCAACAGGTTTATCTTGTCTCATTGTATCGGTCCCATCCTTTTATCCCCTTATCTAGGGTTATCTCATCATCTTTTATCTATCACTTGTCTTTGTCCTTTCATCAAACTACATTGCCCCTGCGCTTTCACATAGGCAAGGTCGATCATTTGATCCACCCCCCGGGGTTCCATCATTGGTCTTTCTGCTTTGTCCATCTGATCCTTTATCATCTATCATCAGTCTTCATCTCCTATTCCTATTGTATGTCCCATATTTATCATCCATCGAAGTCTCCTATCTTGTGTCATGTCTCTTGTGTCACATCATCAAGTTATCCACTTATGTAGCTGGTTCTTAACCAACAAGATCCACTTGTATCATCAGATCCAATCGGTTCCGAATATCCTGCATCATATCGATCTTTCAATTTAGTATCCATCATCAATCTCAACAAGATGCATCCTTCCTAACATACCTCATCAATCCAATCCATCCCCTTGATCCTATGGCAAAGGATGTTTGAAATTGATTGTGATCTTTTGATTCTTTTGGATTTTGTTTATCATTTGAGCTCCATATTATCACTTGTCATGGTCACCTTGATCCATCATATTATGGTGTGCTTTGACTAGTCAACATAGTGGTGTATCTTGATATTTTCTTTGTCTTCTCGGTTGTCCCACATAGTACCCACCAAGATCTATGAGGTCTTGTGTTATGCTAGGGCATCCTTATGTGCTTTTGGTTATCCCAATACCTGGCCTGACCAAGGTCATCGCGACTTTGGGGTGTTGGGATAGCCTTCTTGTTTTTTATGTTTGTTTTATGCATGAGACACTAATCTGCCTTGGTTCTTCATACCTTGGTGTCTTGTGTCTTATGCTATAGCAAAAATCAGTGCTCCAATGATGGAAAATTGCATTTGGATTGCATTTCATCTTCATCCTCTCATCTATCAAAATCCCCCCATCCATTCATCCTTCATCACTCTCCCCTCCCAATCTCTTGTTGTCTTTGCATCATCTTCTTCAGCTCCCCTTGCATTATCTCATCCATTTCGAGAGTACACTCGTGTTCTCTTGAACCTGCATGTGCTCTCGAGGGAGAATCCTTCATCCCTAACTTTCATCTTCACCCCTATCATCTTCCTTCCTAGTCACTTCTTTGAATGACTGGGGCATCTTTCCAAATCTAACCATCTTCTTCTAGGTTCTATGTTTTAATATTCTTTGAAATGATGCTACTTCATAACACCATCTCAAAGAGGGGAAAAATGTAGACACCTAAATTTGGACACTTAATTTATCAAAATTTATCCTCTTTCGTCTAAGCATCCCTTATCCGCATTAATTAAGTAATATCACTATTATTTAATTAATACCTCTAAAGTTCTTCTAATCCCTAAGGTATCTAGTTAAATAATTAAATACCTTCCCCCTTTCATCAAATGAATTAAATAAATATGCCATTTATTTAATTCCCTTTATGTCACATCCTCCATCATTTTTATCTAATCCTAATCCATCTTCTAATCTCATCATTAGGTGTGTGCACATGCCTAATCCTTGATTAGGATGTGTCACATCCTCCAACTTTTACAAGTTGGCCTCTAATACCCATAAGAATATTTGAGGAATTTTTAATTCCCCACTTGTCCTCTCCCCCACATGGGGACAAGTACCTCCTTTATGAGATCTTGTCTCAATCCTAAGGTACTATGTACCCTCTCCATGTCATGTACTATCCTTCCACCTCATGTACACATCACCCATTTTAAGCCATATCACTTGCCACATGTCAAGATGTGAGGGCTTGTGAGTTGTCAACTCACCTTAGCTCTACATCTTGATCTTGGTGGCTCAATATTGACCGTCCATTTCCATAGAGAATTCCAAATTCTCTAGAAATACCCCCTCTTTTCTCTCATTTTGGGAGAGATCTTGCATTGTAGCCAAACTCTTGCAATTTTTTTCTAGAATCCATACTTAGCCATTTTTACACTTGCATCCATTATCATATCATCATCTAGCTTGCATATTGTGCCATCCAAGGAGCATACACATCAAAGATCGAAGGGCCAACCAAAGGATCGATTTGAGACAAGGTATAAAGTTTCATTTGGTCATCTTTACTTTGTACTGAATCGAACTAGGCTAATCTTGAGGTCTAGGTTGTTTTTAGTGTTATTTTGTACTCTATTGTTTGCTGCTCGTATTCTAGCACATAGATTTGACCTATCACAGTAGCAACTGGAAAGAAACCCCAAAATCCAAGCAAAACGCAAGTGGTCACCAGAAAATTCTGCTACAATGATTGATCACAATCTCAAATGCACAATGTAGCATAAGCAACTCAAAACAAAGATCCTCAAATCTCATAACAAGGAAAATGACACAAAATTCTCACCATAAATCCCAATTAACTCCAATAAAAGAAAATTGCAAGATCGTACAGGAGGCATAAATGTGTCAAAATGATAGCGAGTTTGGGAATCCGAAGGCATGATGGAGTTTTGGGAAAACTCAAACCAGATAGAATTCCATGAAGTCTTTGAATTTTTGAAAATAATGTAAAGCAACCTCTGTTGGGTTTTCAAAGTATTCAGAGAATTCCGCCTAGAGGGAATTTTCTCGAAAATAGAGAAAAACCTTAAATAAGTCCCAAAACACAAGATTTTCAAAGTGTTTCCTCAAAAGGGGAATTTTCACAAGTAAGATAATCATTTGGGAATATTCCAAGGCAACCAAATCCTCAAGATCAAAGGTCCAAAACACCAAGAATGAAAGAAAAAGAGTGTCCCTACTTTCAGCGGGGCGTGTGTACGAAAATTGCACAACATATGGTATGTCAATTTGTTTTGTGTGTTCATTGTATCCATGTGTAGGAGGGAGATTGTATCTGAGACCATAACAATCTTCTAAGTTAGATGAAGGGGGTTTATGCATCTGAGAAGGATTGATTTCTTTACAATAAAAAAATCCTTTTTAATGTTATGTGTCATTCCTTCATGAGGGATGGGAGTTATATAGCCCCCATCACCACCATGGGGTAATTTTGTAGAACTAAGTTGAGCGAATAAAACACAAGGTTTCTTTGGTTTAGATTATGATATTTCAAACTCTCCCCTAAAGGAAGATGATAAACCCTAATCACTACTAGAACTTATGTATGAGAATGAAGCATTTGTATATGACTCTTTGGACCATGAGGGTGAGGTTTTGGAAAATTTATTGAAAGGTGGAATAAAATCTGACAACCCCCTATTATCACTAAAGAGTTTAGTTGTAGGTGAAGGGTTGGCATCAACTTGTATAGGTTAAATTTTTGATTTAGGAATGAAAGGATGGGGGGGGTTGGAAATGATGTGATCAGTTGATTCATAGCTTTGTTCATTTACGTCAATCGTGTAGATCTTGTTGTTGTATTCAAATTTCGTTACACAATGAAGAGTAGATGGGACTCCTTTCATAGCATGAATCCATGTTCTCCCTATGAGAAGATTGTATGGAAGGGGTCCTTTCATAACATGGATAGAGGTAGGAAATACTATAGGTTTGACCGTAATAGGTAATGTGATCATCCTTAGTGGTTTCCTATTAACATTGTCAAAGCCATGAATATGAACATCATTAAGTTGGATGAGATTTTTTTCCATTCCAAGTTTTTTTAGGAGATACATACTAAAAATATTAATTTCTACTACATTATCAATGAGAGTGTGTCTAACTAAGGTTTCATTAATGATAACCTTTATCATCAAGGGTTCATTCTTGTTTTGAATCTCAAGTGAGGGTAATTCATGTTTAGGGAATGTGATTTCTAACTCGGTGGCTGGCATGGGACAAGGGGAGGATGTTACGTTATTCAATTTTATGTAAGATTGGATCTCCTCCTTCTATATTTGCAACATTTCTTCAAATAGAAATTTGAATGTAGGTGATAGTTGAATAAGCTGCCATAAAAATATATTAGCAAGAGTCTTTGTAAGGTCTTCAACACTAGGTACTCTATGTTGAGAAAAAGGTAGAGGAGTGGGAGTGATGTGTAGTCCCCTATATGTTTGAGTCACTAAGTTACAACTTAGTGGTTGCAAAACATTGTTATGATTATATTGCATCATGCATTTCAAGAAGTCTCTTAGTTTTTTGTGTGATTCACTAATGGGAGGTGACTTAAGAAGGGGGTTCTAATGTCACTTTATTATCTTCACTTAGAGAAGGTTTAGTGTTTGAAGGATATGTGTTAATGTTCATAGTTTCTTGCATCATGATATTCTCCCTAGGAGGAGAGTTTTTAGGAGAACAACAAGCTAAATGTTCTTTACATTCAAAGGTTTTTTCTTCTAAAAGGACTTCGTCACAAGTAGGGGAATGATCAATGGTTGAACTATCTTGCTTAATAAGGGTTTCACTAGGTGAAAGGGGACAACTAAGATACTCATGACCTTCATCGATTGTGTTTTCTAACATCAAAGTATCTACTTCACAACTAGAAGAGATAAGAGGAGAAGAAAAAATGTTATTTTCATGATTACCTATGGTTATGCTATCTTGTTCATCAATGTCTTGTCCACTAAGAGAGGTAAGAGGAGAGAAACAATTAGGATTTTCAAAACTCCCATTGATTGGTTCTTCTACCAAAATATCTTCATCACCAATAGGAGAGATATGAGGAGAAGAACAAACATGATCATTAGGAATGTCCATGGTTGTATTCTCTTTCACTAAACACTCTCATATGGAGGGGATAAGATATATTTCTTAACATGTCTAAATATGTAAGACACATTGTTTGAACAAAAATGAAAAGCACTTGTAACCATTTCATGCAATGTTTCAACAATGTAAGCAATGTATATACAAAGATGCAAAACACTTTTATCCAATGTATGCAAAGATTTAAGAAGGCAACCAATGTATATCCAAGAATGAAAAGCACTTTTATCAAGCTTATGCAAAGTTTTATGAATAAAAACATTTTGTATGCAAAAGTGAAAAGTAATTTTATCCATGTGATGCAAAGTTTCAAAAATGTGAGCATTTTAAGATCTAATGATGCTTGTAATTGAAATGATTGCAAAAATGACTACCCTAAATTAATGTTTTTGACCTAGATGCATAAAACAAATGTTTCTAAAAATTTCCAGACTTATAGGATATGATACTAGGAGGCTTAGGAAGAACAAAATGAGGTTTCTGATGCTATAATAGATAGTTAAAAATCTAGATTGGGACTAAGTCACCCAGAATGGTGAATTAGGCCCAATTATGGTTTCTTTAGAATTTTCAAAAAAATTCAATTGATTTTGATCCTTTTTAGTTTGTATGACCTGAATACTAAATGAAAATGCATTTTTCAAATGTTTTTCAATGATTTAAAATGCAAAAATGCAAACTATATGCACTTTCACTTATGCAAAATTTGAAAACCCTAGAATGCAAATTAACTAATGCAAAATGCAATGCAATGTTAATGAAAGCTAATTATAGGATGATGAAGGACTCCAAAATTAGAAAATAAGGTATTCTAAAGGTGGGTTCACCAAAATGTGGACACCAATTTTGGCATCCAAGGTTCTCTAGCACTTCTAGGGTTTTTCACCTAAAAGGAGAGAGATGGGCCAAAATGCGTAATGTCCCCATGCAAAATTAATGAAAATATGAATGAAATATGCCTAAATTCAATAAAATGATAAAGGAAATGACTTATTAATGTAACAACTAAGAAATGCAAGTTGCTTGAAAACACAGTGATGTAAGCAAAAGTGACCTAAGAATGCAAGTAAACTATAACATAAATGAAAGAGACTGGAGAGGTGCACTTGGAAAATAGAATGTGATGCAAAGAGACTTTGGAATCCTACAGAGTTTGTTGTTGAGGCCAATTGGGAAACTTATGCCAAGTTGGGAGACTTAGTCCTATTTTAGGGAGATTTTGTAGGAACAGGTTTCTGTCAAATGGGTATCCAAAAATGTAGAAACCACTTTTTAGGCCTAGCAATGGGAAAAATTCACCACTATTGGTGACGTAGTCGACCTTCAACTTTCAAGAATTTTAGGACAAGAACCTATAGCTCTCAGTCTGTACTTCTTTTCTTGACAGGTGTCTGATTCTGAAACTACAAAAATCGGGTTGAAATGGGTCTTCAAAGTTCACTTAGGGATTTGTTGACTTGAATGAATTTGATGGATTATTGACCACTTTTTAACACCTTCCTCTTTGAAAAATCTACATATAAGACCTACAAAACACACATGCAAAGAGGGGGGAAAAAGGTTAAGGGTTATAGAATAGGGGTTTTCCTTGGTCAAACCCCAATTTGGTAATCAAACCCTTGAAAATGAAATGAAATGGAAAGAGAATGATGAACGAACAACATGAAATGCTACAACTCACCAAACCCTTGACATGGAAATCTGGAGATATGCAAGAAGATGCTCCAATGGATGTTTGATAATGCTTAGAATGCTTGAGAATTATGAATGAATGTATGCTAATGTGTGGATGAATGCATTAGACTAATGGGGGTTAAAATGAGATGAAAAACCTTTATAATTATACTTAATTTTACAAAATTCTTGAAAATAACACATCACAGGCTGACCTCAAGGTTAAGAGAATAAAATCTCACTAGAAATTTAAATTAATTTTTATTTTTGTTCCCAGTGGGACTAAGTTGCCCTAGGTGAGGACTTGGTCCCACTAAGGAAATTTTACTGGGTGTTGGGGATTAAGTTGTATTTAATGATGTTTAATAGGATTATTCTCTAGAACACACTTAAGTAGGGATGATAAGTGCATTAAGGGGTCATTTGAACATAAGAAAAGGTCAAATTAGTGATGACAAGCCTAGAAAAGTGTGAAAGTTTGTTACAACTCTTTACAAAACTTTGAAATAAGGCTTGGTAAGTGATAAAAAGAAGTTATTTAAGTGAATTATAATAAAAGGGTCCTAGAAAAGTGTGAAAGTGGGTTACAACACTTTTACAAGACATCCTAGAATTCTTAATGATTCACAAAGGTTCAAGACCTAATGTGAATGTGTTGACCATATTACAACATTAAATCTAGGAAAAATCAAGCCAAAGTCCATAAGAAAGACTCAAATGAGCATGAAAATGTCCAAGTATATATTTTTTGGCGACACAAATCTATATACCCATAGAAAGAGCATATATATCTATTGTTTTCATAACATAGAATCTTAGGCACTACATATTAAACAAGCAAGTAAAGCTGATATCAAAAGTGGATCCATTAAAGTATCTATTGGAAAATGTAGCTCTATTAAGGAGGATCACTAAGTGGGTAATGATACTTAGTGAATTTGATATAGAATACATCGACAAAAAAGCCATAAAGGGATCAGTAATAGTAGCTCAACTAGCAGATGCACCTATAGAGGATCATCAACCTCTAGTATTAGAAGTTTTAGATGAAAGCATGCTTCTAACTAATCAGTCAAGTTGTTGGACCTTGTACCTTGAAAAATCCCACACTCAACATGGCTCAAGGGCTGGTATCCTATTTCTCACACCTTGGGGAGATAGTATACCCACAGATTATAGGATTGAGTTTCCCTATACTAACAACATTTTTGAATATGAAGCACTCATCAATGGATTAAAGAAGGTGATAAAATGGAAGATAAAGGAACTATAGGTCTATGGTGATTCCCAGCTAGTCATAAGATAGGTAAATGATGAATATTAGATGAAGGATGATAATATCATACCATACAAAAGAATGGTAGACAACTTCAAGTAGTACTTTCTGGTCATCAATTTTGAACAAGTTCCTAGAATCAACAACAAAGAAGCTAATGCTATGAAAATAATAGGTTCACTCCTGGACAAGCCCAAAAACATTCCTAAATATGAATTCCTCATGGAGAAAATACTTATACTAGAATTTGATATCTTAGAATCAAAAATTGTATGTGATGCTCTTGGTCCTAACTTGCCTTGCTAATCATACTTCTTGACTTAATGATAAATCAAAATAAAACCTTTGTCTATAGAACTTCCCAATTCACCATCCTAGGAGATACCCTATACATATAGAGTATGGATAGTACATTACTTTGATGTATTAATGTGGAAAAAGTGCAAACTTCCTTACAAGAAGTGCATGAAGGTGTTTGTGGGTCTCACTCTAGTGGACCTAATCTAGTGCAAAAGATGTTGAGAATGGGGTATTATTGGCTCTTAATGGAGCAATCTAATCCATTCATTACTCAAGGAAGTGTTACTAATGTCAACAACACATTGATCTTGTTCACGCATCATCATGGGAACCATGACCTCTAACTACACCATGGCCTTTCTTGTAGTGTGGACTTGACTTGATAGGAAAAATATCTCCCACATCATTCAATGGGAAGGAATTCATTATAATTGTAACTGAGTACTTTACATAGTGGATAGAGGCTATTCCTCTAACATACATCACAAGGAAACAAATATCCAAGTTTACCTTGAATTATTTGATATGTTGATATAGAATTCCACAAACTATCATAACAAATAATGGAACTCTAATTAAAAAGAAAGATGTCTACAAAATTTGTTCAACATTCTCCATCCAACACCGGTTCTCAATCCCATACTATCCCTAAGGAAATGGTTAGGATGAAGCATCCAATAAAACCATTCTTAAAATATTGAAAAATACCATTAATGATGTCAGTCGTGATTGATATTTGCAACTAAACCTAGCCTTATGGTCTTATCAAACCAGCACTTGCACACCCATGGGTGCAACACCTTTTTTCGTGGTCTACGAATTTGAAGCAATCCTACCTATCAAAGTCAAGATCCCATCACTACGAGTATCCATGAAAGGCATGGTCAATACTAAGGAATATTGGGTGTCAAAATTTAATGAGTTATAACTTCTAGATGAAAGATGTATTAGCATGTTAAACCATCTCTAGTTTTATCAGAATTGGCTCAAGTGAAGCTACAACAAGAAGATAAAGAATAGAAGCTTTCAATTTGGTGACTTGGTACTATAAGAGAATCAAAAGATAAAACTAAATCAGGATGGGAAGGGAAATTTTGAACCAAATTGGTTATGTCCTTTCATCATAACATCAAGCTATGGCTCAGGAGAATATCAATTTTCTACTCCTAAGGGAGAACCTTTAGTCAAAACTTAGCCATCTCAAAAACTTTTACACTTGAGTGTATTAGAATATCCCAAGAAAAAAAGCTAAAAAAGAAAAAAAAATCAAAAATTAAGAAAAATAGTAAAGAGAAATAAGTGAAAGCCACCTTGTGGTGCTTCTAGGACTGTTACTATAGTGAAAACCTAGTAAACAGGTGCTATGTTTGAATAAGTCATGCATCTCTATCTAGTGACATTGTCTATCACATCCACTCCATCCATCCCATAATAAAATGTGTATCCAACCATGGCTTGATAATTGATTAAGTGTTGAACCTTGTTGCACCATCACAATCCGTCTACCCTAAAAAATGTAATCTTGTTCCAAACTAGGGTCAGCTTCCTAAAAAATGTTAGCATATTGGATACTTGTTCATTCCATTACTATGAAAAACTATCAAGAATCAAAAACATCTATAAAAAAAACAAAATCCAAAACAAAGTTCAGAACATCAAAAAATCCCAAAAGCATTGTAGGTCATCTTTGGATGAGCTACAATAGAGTCAAAATAAAGTGAACTACGAGCCTCTATGTGTACTGTAGACACGTAAAATATACTGAGTGACGTTGTGCACTTGATCCTAACCTACTAACATCGTTTCATCCTAAATCATCCCTCGGTCTAACCATTTAATCAAATCTCCTTATCTGATTAAATTCATCAACTTTCATCCCTTAATTGAATAAATCATTTTATCTAATTAAGTCGATCTCTTTTGTTAATTAAATTAATTCATCTGATCTAATTATCCTTATTTAATTAAATAATTAATTTTATTTGATTAAATATCTAAAGTCTATCCATTAAATTAAATAAATAAAAACCTTATTTTATTTAATCTAACACCATCTCTTTTAATTAAATAAATCAAAATCCTTATTTAATTAATCTCTTATCATATTCCTCTCTTATTTGATTTAAATAAATCCACAAATTTGAGTCAAATAGGTCACATCATCTAACCTCTCATTAAATTAATTAACCCTTGATTAATTTAATCTCATCTCATGTCCCGATCCTCTAGATTTTGCAAGTTGCACATGAAAATAGATTTAATTCATTTATTAAATCTCTATTTTCCTCTAAAGGAATCTTTTGGAATATTGTCCAAATTTGAATTCAAAAATTCTAAGTCAACATGTACATCCAACAAGGCAATAAATTCATCTTACATGTCCTTTGTCTTGAGCCAAGTGGAATTTATTGCAATTTCCCTTAACTCTTCAAGTCATTTCAACAAATTTGAAATTCAAAAATATGCATTTATTGGCACAATCCCCAAATCTTGCACATCTTCCATCCATTCATAGATTGAAAGTGGCATCATGCCATTGGATGAATGTTAGTCCCACATTGCTCAAATTTGGACATTCATCCATCTTGGAATTCTATAAATAAAGAGCTCATATCCTCATTTGATCATCCACAAATTATGCAAAGTTATTATGCTAAAATATTTAGCCATTTTCATCCATCAATCTTGAGTTCTTAGCTAGGTTTTTTGCAGATTTTGGCTTGGAGCTCTCATTCTTCACCATCAAAGTGGATCAATCTCCATCAACATATGAAGCTTGCATCTTAGGAATTGGGAAAAGGCCAACTTTCACATCAAATTGGTGCCAATTCCCCCATGGGATAATGTGTTTGCTATTCTAATTAGGATTGAATCTATATTCTCTTGTTTTATTGTGTTCTTCATTATTTTCTTTCCTATTTTGAAGTTGTAAATGGATTTCATAGGGAATCCTTGTTTTAGCTTGCAATCTCTTGTTTAAATTGTTTATTCTTGTTGTTTTGTAGGTAGTAGGATTGGGGTTCGCACATTTGGCACTAGAAGGAGGGCTGGATATCATTCTTTATCATCTTTTCTTGAAATTTCCATGTTTTTGTTCATACACAGAAAAATTCCAACGCTGGGAGCTCAACGTCGCTATTTTGGCATCGCTGTTTCTTCAGCGTCACTATATGGCACCGCTTGAAATTCAAACTGTGATGCTAGACTTTTCTCGCCAAAATATTTGAATTTCTAACTCCACTGCTTGACCATTTGACTCATAGGAAGATTACAAAAAAACAAAACAACGACACTAGGGAAAAAATGCGACGCAATTGAGCTCACTGCCCTGACATAGAGTGATGCTGACTGGTAAGTGGCATTGTGAGGGCACCGCTTAAAAATCAAACTCGAACATAGTCACGGGTTGTGCTACTGGTAAGGAGTAAAAAGTGGAAATAAAATTTTAGCACGTGGTTTTTGACTAATGATCAATTTTTCTTTTGTTTTCTACTCTTTCATCTCTGTATTTTCTAGAATATGACTGGTTTTCTCCGTCATAGTTTGGAAATTGAAAGAAAAGAAAGGAGAAGCATGAAGAGGGTGTTTCATCAAATCAAAGTGTTTTTGAACACTTTAGTGTTTGTTTAACACTTCTTCAAGAAATTGTTATCTTTTCTTTCTTAGAACACTAATGTCGTTTGGGTTTAAAAAGAATCTTTCAATTTCTTCTTGCAAAGGCTAAAATAAAAATTAGGAATGCAACTTACTAGATTTCGTTTCTTTGATTAACAATTGAACAAATCATCCCTCACTGATCTTTCGGTGCTTAAAAAGAACTCACTTTTTGCTTTTTGGATTTAAAAAGAACAAGTGCAACTTTATTTTTGTGAGAGCTTACTTGAACTAACATCATTGAAAAAGGACATATGCGCTTCTCTTGCACTTTATAGCGATCTAGGGAATCAAAAGGCCTTTTTCATGATTTTAGGTTGAGACAAAGTAATCACCTCCACACTTTGATTTGGGTTTTAAAATTAAACAAAATCTTGTGCGAGTGTGAATGGGGGCATTGTTGCGTGTACTCTCTCTCTTTGTTTCCAACAAGGATTGATCGAGTTATGAATATTGTTCCTTATTTGATTTTGTTTATCCTAGAGTGCTTGCCTTGGGGAAAAAGTAGTCACCCAATGGAACGACTCAACTGGTAACACTCTAAATCCAAGAGTATTTCCAACTGGTATATAAATGTGGGTATTATTATAAACACAAATATCATGTGGTTGATTCTGACAAGATGGATCCGTATGGGTCAATCTCCATGAACGGAAAGTCCTTATTAAAACCCATGTACTAGAATTTTCCAAAATACTTTAGTCTATTTGTTGGTGCAAGAATGGTTGTTCTGTAGCCACCCCACACTTTTACGATCTTTAGTAGAAATGGAAAGCATGCCATGGGAGTTTCATGGGTGTTGATGCTTGGCTGCCCCATATAAGTGAGTGTCGTGGAGGGGAACCAGTGGGGTCAAGCATCTAACCATTCGCTAAAGATAAGCGTAGCTAGACTTGTCCAAGTGGGAATTCAAAAAATATTGTCTTTCACATCCATAGGGTTGTACTTATTCTTGGGTTACAAAATGCATTGCTTCATCGAAAACATCTTGAAAACAAACACTTAACATCATCCTCCAAATTTCAAACCCTTCTGGAGACAAATACAATTGACTCAATCCATATGTTATTGCTTTCCCTTGGGATTCACATCCTTAGAGGTTTCTAAACATTGGATTACATCTCGATTTGTCTACTTAAGTAAACAATAGGAAAACCCTTTCCTTAAGTTCATCAATTTTCCACATAACATATCTTGTGGGGTTTGAAGAAATTAAGACATTGGACATCTTAGTTTGAAAAACTTAATCAAAGAAAGTGTTTTTGGTAAAATAAAGCCATTAAGCAAAGCTAAGCAAAATGAACTTTCATGTATGTTGAAGACTCACGATTTCCAAAAAGTCCAAATCTCAAAACAAAAATCATTGGTTCAAAATCAGAAAATGTATGTTCAAATGGAATCATTTCTTGGTTACAAAGGTCTCTATAAGCATTGTATGCTCTTCAATACCTAGGTCTAGGAAAACAAAGTGTCTTTTTTAGGATCATCTTAGGATCAAAGAAAATCAAAGTATTTTTCATCCATCCTTCTAACGTCAAAACAAAAAATCATCTCACCATCACCTTTTGAAGAAATCTTGAAATCATCCTTACTACTAGGCTTTTTGGAAAAATCAAAATCATGAAAATCATTGAGATGAAATCCTTGAAACTTTATCAAAATCACCTTTGGCTAGGTATATGTAAATGTATCCTTTTGCATATGCTTAGTAAAATTTATCAAAATCACCTTGTTTAGCTTAGTATATGTAGATGAATCCTTCTTCATATGCTTAGTGAAACTATCATATTGTTTGAATAGGTGTGGGTAGATGCATCCTTCTCCCCACACATATTCAAATTATCATCCTTTGAACAAATCTATCCCTTAGATCGTCATCCAACATCTTAGGGTCTTTTTGTTCAAAATCAAAAGCAATCGAAATAAAAATCAAGGACAAATCCCAAATCCAAAAATCAAATGAAAATCAAAATCCATAACATATCCAAAAGTACTAAAAGCCTAGTATCTCTTTCAAGATTTATCAAAATACCATACCATCCATATCATCCATCCCTCACATCATCATATCACCTTTCGATCCTTAAGATATCCTAAATTTTTCTACTTTGGACATAAAGTAAAGATCAATCCAAAGAACCAAGATATTCATCTCTCCTATTCTTGAAAATTGATCCTTGTTTTATGGTTCAAATTGGATCTCAATACAAGAAGAGTATGGAAGCCAACAAATAAACACCCGCTTCAAGTGATCTTAGCCAAACAAACGTTGAAATGAATCCCACTGAATCAAGCAATCCTTTGAACATTTCATCATACCAAAATCCACAAGAGGAAAACCAAGGAGAGGATCTTACATTTGGAATGTCTCACGAGGAAATAATTGAAATGCTCCAAAATCTGGAAAACCATAGAATCATCAACATCATGATGAGGCTTAACCCTTCGTTATACATGCTTGAGCTAGCAAAACAAGGGGCCAAGTTACCTTCGGAATTCGATGTGAGTACCATAGTGGAAACAACATTCCCTCCAATCTCATCCACCATTCCCATCCCAAAACATCACCCAAAACATTCTGTAGATCACAACATCTTTTGCTCCAACCCAACCCAATGTTAATAAGGGAAATACATTTCTCAATGCTATTCAAGCACACCCCCTTGTTAATAATCAAAACTTGGATGCAAATTCCACCTTGGAACAAAACATACTTGAAAACCCATTACATAAGAATGTTCCCCTCACTTTCCATCATGATCCATCATTATCATTTTTTTGCGCAACACCTCAAAATCCTCTCCTCATAAATTCGCAAGAAGAGGGAGATATGTTCAGACCAGGGGGCATATTCGACACCACAAAATTCTCGCAAGAGCTTGCACCTCTCAAATTTCCATCTCTTCCACTTCCACTTTTTCCATCATCATCCACACCACTCCTTGGCTTAGGGCTTCCCCCCTACCAACTATCAACCAAACCAACATCCCAAATATCAATCAAAGGATTATGCCAAATGCTCAAAATTTGTCGTCAACATCACAACAATAGATGACAAATGCACAAGCAATTGCAACATCATCAAACACCCTCATAATATCGCAAAGCATGGTCTCTCAAGGGAAAATCACATCAATAGCACTACTTATTACTCAAACCACCATGTCAACAATACCATCTATCACTAAAAACATCAACACGACATCATCACTCACCACTAATGCTATTCCAAATCCAAATCCACCACCACCACCACCACCACTAACTTCCACCACATCAAGCCAATACAGTGCGGCATTGGAAGCTAACTTCAAAAGGGGATTCCAACAAGTGCAAAAACAAAAAGCCACACAATTAGCCACTCAGCAAACTGCTCAAGCTGCACAAGCAGCCCAAGCAGCCCAAGTCGCATTACAAGTGCAACAAGCCCAAGAATTATTGCAATAACAACAACAAGCTACACAAGCATTTCAAGAATTGCAAGCACACAAAGCTACTCAAGCACAAGCTCTATTACAACAAAAAGTAGCACAAGCCCAATCCCAAGCACAAGCAGTGCAAGCCCAAGCTCAAGCTCAGGAAAACGCTTAATAACAAGTACAATAGGCACAAACACATGCACAACTTCTCACACAAAGACAAGAAGTGCAATTGCAAGCATATCAACAAGCAATAAAGCAATATCAAGAGTAGCAAGAAGCATCCGAATTGGTAGCCCAACAACAAGTGTTGTTGGAACAACAACAAGCACAACAAGCACAAATATTAGCGCAACAACAACAAGATCAACAATAGGCATTGTTCATACAACAATCGGTGGAAGCCTACCTAGCTCGGCAAAATATACAGATACCATCGAACAACACACCGACTAACCCACCCATCCAACCCATGATTGAAACACCCCAAAACACTTTCATCCCACCCCCTGATCTACAAAATGATGTGACGACACAAATCAGGTTGGTATCGCAACAAGTGTTCGATCTTCAATCAGGGCAAACAACCAAAACACCAAGCAACTTGTGTCCCTATCTATTCGATAGGAGCCTAGTAATGAAACCTTTCCCCAAGGGATTTGAAATCCCCAAATTTGACAAATATCAAGGGATGGGTAACCTTGAAGACCACATTAGGGAATTCCAAGTACATTGCATGGAAGTTGCATACAATGATACTTATCTGATGTGACTATTTCCTAGGAGCTTAGTAGGTCACGCAATGGAATGGTTCTCTCGCTTACCTTCGGGCATTAGAATATTCCAAGAAATTATGGATGCATTCATTAAAAATTATGCATGCAACATTGCAATGGATGTTAGTCTAGAAGAACTCTCAGCTCTGAAAAAAGGAAAGGGTGAATCATTCGCCTCATTCCTACAATGATGGGGATCCAAGGCCAATCGGAGCAAGTGGACCATGCCAGAAGAACAAAAAAATTTCACCATCATAGCCAACCTTGAAGGCTGCTTGGAATTTCATCTCAAGGTTTAGGGCATCACCACATATGATCAATTGATCCCCAAGGTGCTCAGCATCAAAAAATCCCTTATTACTCAACCCGCGAGATCAACTTTATACCCTGAACAACAAAACAACTGCCCACCATCCAACTACAATGATAAACCTTGCACGTGGGCAAGGAACAAAAAAATTACTAATGATGGTGTCATCATTGCCAAGGTAGTCATTAGTGATCCTTGCCAACATACACCCACACCACAAATCCAAACACAACACCAAAAAAATCATCACATAACACACCAACCAAACAAAAATCAATAATCTCAATGAGCAAAGAAGACCACCTCAACACAAGAGTTATCCCAAGCGAAAATACACCACTTTGGGGGAGCCACTTGAAGACATCATGAAAAAGCTAATAGATGAAAAACTCATCAAAGCTCCTACATTTGAGAATTACCAAGAATCGGATGTGAAACCTCCTTGGTACAATGAAAATCAACTTTGAAAATTCCATAAAATCAAAGGCCATACCACAAATAGTTGCATGAGATTGAAAAACATCATCCAAGATCTCATCGATAAAAGAATCATAAACGTGGAACAACCTACAAGAAATCAGGATCTTAAGATATATAC
Source organism: Sequoia sempervirens (assembly GCA_007258455.2). NCBI lineage: Eukaryota > Viridiplantae > Streptophyta > Pinopsida > Cupressales > Cupressaceae > Sequoia > Sequoia sempervirens. Next base: position 56,541,838 of record VDFB02193867.1, on the reverse strand, counting down.
GAATCTGATGCAAAATCATGGCAACAAAGGGAATAAAAATGATAAAGGGAAAGGCATCCACTAAAATATAAATCATGTGTATGAAATAGTTGTCGCCTCTCTAGATGAAAACTACATGGTCATCACCATCAAAGGCTCTTATTCTGAAGATTGTAGAGTCACCACAAGAGGTAGAAAAGTAACCATCACAGGATCATCCCATCCAAACAAAGTCCCTGCATCTAGCTTTGACCCTAATGGCTATAATGTCCTAGATCAGCTCAAGAGAATGCTAGCGCAAATCTCCATCATGGAGTTGCTAAAAATCTCATCTACCCATAAGAAAATCCTTGAAGAAGCATTGGCCTCATCCACTGTCCCCACAGATCTTGATGCAGAATAATTCCAAGCTATGGTTGGAAATATCATTATGCCTAATATTCTTACATTCTTTGACTAGGATTTCCCTGCCCAACCATCTCACAACCGTGCACTTCACTTGGAAGCCATCGTGCATAAGAAAAAAATCAAAAGGGTCTTGGTGGATGGAGGTGCGAGCTTGAGCATTTGTTCTCTCAATCTCATCAAGCAATTGAAAATATCAGAGGATTCCATCAACAAAGGAAAGGGTATCACAATAAGAGCATATGATGATCAAGAAAGAGTGTCTCAAGGCACGATCAAACTCCCTATTCAAGTAGGTCCAACTCTCATGGAAACCACTTGTCAGATCTTGGACCTTGACTTGCCATATAATATCCTCCTAGGAAACCCAAGTATTCATGCAATGAAGGAAGTAGCATCGACTTTCCACCAATGTGTGAAATTTACACATGAAGGACAAGAAGTGACCATCCATGGAGATCCCAAACCCTTCTCGTACTACAAAAATCTTGAAGCAAATAACTACAAAATCCCCCAAGTACCCAAAAATGATGAGGGCCCATCCACTCCATACATTGACCCTACCACTCTCACATCCACTTCTGTGATAGAGACACCCGCCACTCCCACCATTCCCACCATCTCTGACATCAAGTTCATCATCCAAGATAACGACTGTGGCAACTACAAGCTCTCTAATAATGCTTTTTTGGTAGGAGAGTTACCACAATCTCGTAGATCACGAGGACACCCACAAATAAATGAGGCTACCACACCCCAAATGTCACCTAAAACCTATCTCAAATTCACAAGGTGGGGAGATATTGGATGAGAAGTTATTGAGGTAGATCCATCCCATATGATATATCAAGATGAAAGACTAGCACTTGAATTACCAATGGATGATAGAAGCAAGGGTCTACAAATGATGCTCGCAATGGGCTACGACATAAATCAAAGACTTGGAAAAAATGACAATGGGCTCATAATACCTATCATGCCAGAGACACGACCAATAACAAATCTTGGCCTTGGATGTACCCCTCCAAGTATAACCATACGAGGCTTAAGTCCTTCAGTTAGAATGGTTAACAATCTTCCTCAACCAACCCTAGCAGAACTACAATTACTAGTGTCTACAGGTAGAGTCATAGATAACTTTATGTTTTATATAATCGATGTTTGTAGTAGTGGAAATGACAAGGATACCTTGACCAATTTACCTAGGCTATTTGAGGATACCACTCTTTGCATGATTAGCACCCTATCTTTTGAAACAAACCACCAAAATCATGAGACTCGCCTAGTATATCCCCAACTCATCGACTATGACCAACGAGGACCACCAGTTCTTGATACATTAAAAAATGATGAGGCACTCTCAGAATTCATGGGATTGTCTAATAACATTCCAGATGGGGATCACAAAGTAGGGTTTATAATGGAGTTGGAAACACATGCCTATTATGGGGAAATGATTGAATCCTTTAGTCACAAAAGCGAGAAATTAAGAATAATATCCAAGTCCTTGAGTGGAAACCACACTGTGGAACTCTTTGACAAGAAAAAAGTAAAAAGAAAGGATGCATCCAACAGTGAAAACCTCTTTGAGGCACTCGAGGATGGGGGATCCAATCTTCCTTTAAGAGCTATTCATTAGGAAAAGTCAGTAGTCTTGGCAGAAAAATGCAATCTAGTCAATCTAGGAACAAAGGAAACCCCGCATATCACATTCTATGCGGAATCACTACTATCAGAAGAGCAAGAGCTCCTAGCGGCATTCCTAAAATAAAGACAAATAAACTTCACATGGAGTTATGTTGACATGCTAGGACTTGATCCAGAGACTGTGGTTCATCACTTAGCAGTTTATCCAAAAGCAAAGTCTATAAAAAAATGCTAAAAAAGTTATTAGACGTAGGATTCATCTGACCAATAGACTATCCAGAATGGGTGTCAAACTTGGTACCTATTCAAAACCGGACGGAAATATCAAAATCTGCACAGACTTCAGAGATTTAAACAATGCATGTCCAAAAGATGACTTCCTACTTCCCAACATCGACATGATAGTAGATATGACAGCGAGACATGAAATGTTGTCACTAATGGATGGATTCTTAGGGTACAATCAGATCATGATAGCTAAAGATTACCAACATAAAACAAATTTCACTTGTCCATGAGGGACATACTATTGGAACATGATGCCATTCGGCTTAAAAAATGTAGGAGCAACATATCAAAGGGCCATGACATTGATATTCCATGACATGATTCATAAAACAGTTGAAGACTATGTTGACAACATTCTAGCTAAGTCTAGAAAAAGAAAAGATCACATAGCAAACCTAAGTGCCATCTTTGACAGACTGGAGGAGTACAAGGTTAGACTAAACCCTAAGAAGTGTGTATTTAGCATACAATCGGGAAAGCTCCTAGGATATATAGTGTCAATGAGGGGCATCGAGGTGGATCCAACAAAAGTAAAAGCAATCCTCGAGATGGAGGCATCGAAAACATTAAAGCAATTGAGAGGTCTCCAAGGAAGACTACAATCCATTCGAAGATTCATAGCACAACTGGCAGACAAACATAACCCATACTCTCACCAACTCCACAAGGGAGTAGCGTACAAATGGGATAGAAAGTGTGAAGAGGCATTCAAAAAAATCAAGGAATACCCACTGACACCACCAGTCTTAATGCCACCAATCCTAAGAAAGCCATTGATTCTATATGTGTCAGCAACAACAGTAGCCCTTGGAGCTCTCTTGGCTCAACACGACGAAAATGGAATAGAAAGGGCTATCTATTACATCAACAGGACAATGGTTGGTCATGAGCTAAACTATTCATTCATTAAGAAAGCATGCCTTGTAGTATTGTTTACATCACAAAAATTCAGACATTACATGTTGGCACATAAAATAAAACTCATTGCCAAAATCGACCCTCTCAAGTATCTAATATCAAAGGAAATGCTCATAGGAAGAATGGAAAAATGGGTGATGATATTATCAAAATATGACATCGAATATGTGGAGAGGAAAGCAATCAAAGGCCAAGTCATCACAGACCAATTGGCAGAAGCACCAATCTATTCTGAGAACCCTCTTGTCTTAGAGTTTCTAGATGAATCCATTTTTAATCTCAACATAGCTAACCACTAGAAACTATACTTCGATGGCTCATACACACAACATGGATCAGGAGCTAGTGTTTTCTTTATCACACCACAAGGGGATTGCACACTAAGGTCCTACAAACTGGCATTTCCTTGCACCAATAACATTGCGGAATACAAGGCTTTGACCATATGTCTCAAAATAGCAGTGCAGTGGAACATCATGGCTCTCAAAGTGTACGGAGAATCCCAATTGATCATAAATCAAGTGAACGATGAATACCATACCAAGGATGACAAGCTCACTCCATACAAGAAATTAGTGGAGACTCTCAAAGAATCCATCTAAATTACATTCGAGCAGATTCGTAGAACCAACAACAGAGCAATAGACACCATGGTAACAATTGGGTCCCTACTAGACATCCTGAACAATGTTCCAAAATATGAATTCCTAATAGAGCAACTTATTGTGCCCACATTAAAGGTACCAGAATCGGAATATGTGTGTGAAATTTTTGGTCCTGGTGATCCTTGGTATCATGACATTTATACATACCTTTGAATAGAAGTCATACCCGCCAACCTACCATCAAACCTAAAACAAACCTTTGTAAAAAAAGGCATCCAAATTCGTCATCCTAGGAGATACCCTATATTGTAGAAGCATAGAAGGAACCCTACTATGCTACTTAAATTATGAGGAGGCATTGACTGCTCTAACTGAAGTACATAACGATATCTATGGTTCACACTTGAGTGGAATGACCATAGCCAAGAAACTGCTGAGGATGGGGTATTGTTGGCCCAAAATGGAATGAGAAGCACATGATTATGCCAGAAGGTGTCTACAATGTCAACAACATGGGGACCTCATCCATGCTCTAGCTCAAGAGCTTCATCCCATTGTCACACCATGGCCCTTTTTGTAGTGGGGACTCGATCTCATTGGGAAAATCACTCCCACTTCATCTAATAGCCACAAGTTCATCATAACTAAAACAAAGTACTTTACTAAGTGGGTCGAAGCCATACCCATGATGTACATAACTGGGAAGCATATTTCAAAGTTCATCCTGAACTATCTCATATGCTGCTATGGTGTTCCACAAGCCATTATCTTAGATAATGGAACACTATTCAAAAATCAGGATGTTTGCGACTTATGTGAAAAATTAAAAATTCAACATTGCTTCTCCACCCCATACTATCCCCAAGGCAATGGCCAAGCAGAAGCTACAAAAAAAACCTTTCTAAAAATCCTCAAGAAAATAGTCAATGACGCAAGTTGTGATTGGCATTTGCAACTTAATCCCACCCTCTGGGCCTATCGAACAAGCATCCGCACACCCATCAGCACCACGCCTTTCTCCCTAGTCTACGGATTAGAAGCAATACTCCCCATAGAGATCAAGCTCCCATCCCTCAGGATATCACCGCAAAACCTCATCACTGATGAAGATTACTGAGTGTCAAGACTAAATGAGCTGGAGCTACTAGATGAGTGACGTATAGATGCTTTGAATCATTTTCAAGTCTATTAGAATAGACTCAAATAGAGCTACAATAAGAAAATCAAAAGTAGGATGTTCCAAGTTGGAGAACTGGTCTTAAAAGAAAATTAGAAGAATGTCCCAAACCCAAGCAGCAAAGTCAAATTTGAACCCAATTGGCTGGGACCATTCGTCATCACATCAAGTTAAAAATCGAGGGCATATTAGTTATCAACACCCAAAGGGGAACCTTTGCAAGAGCCCATGAATAACTCTCATCTCAAAAAAATTTATGCCTAAATATTTCAAGGTATAGAACCAAAAAATCCAAAAAATTAGAAAAAGGGATAAAAATCCAAAAGAAAAAAATCAAAAAAATCAAAAAAGGGATAAAAAATAGTAAAGAAAAAGTTCATCCTCTAGTGAAAACCACTTTGGTGGCACTTTGGACAAGTACCTTGGTGAAAACCTGACAAACAGGCGCCTTGTGTAAATAAGCACTTTCCATCCATCAAGATCTTTAAGGCTTGTTCTGCATCATCCATCCATTTCGCTTCCATCATCCATCACATCCAGGTCTCCATCCATCACTCCTCCACTTGCATCCACACCATAGCTTGGTCCTATTTTCGTATCATGATCCCTCCTAGTACCACTTGGCCCATCCTCAAGGTCAGGTTGTCCTGCCTTTATCGGAGTAGTCTATTACATCACACTAGGGGCATGTTCTCATTGTATTGGATTTGTGTATATTATTAAATTCCTAAACATTAGAAAATACAAAAACATCAAAAAATCAGAAAATCCAAAAATATCAAAACATCAGAAAATCTAAAAACATCAAAACATAAAAAAATCCAAAAACATCAAAACATATCAAAAATCCCAAAAATAGGTCAAAAGGTCATTCAAAAAGTCAAAAACAAAGTTGTCAGTCGACCTATGTGGTCTCTGCGTGTATAACGTAGGCAAGGCTAATCTGTTGATCATCCCCCAAGGCCCCTAGGATAGGTCTTTAGGTTAGACTCTTGGTCAAAATCTCAGAAAACCCCAAAAACATTCAAAAATCAAAAAAATCAAAACATTTGGAAATCTTGAAAAAAATACCAAAAATAGCCTCAAAACATTACAAAAAGATAAAAAACATTCAAATATTTGAAAAAATCCATCCACCTCATCTCGCTTGCACTCACAATAACACCGTCCATAATAAACTAATTGTCATCCTCAACCTTTGGTGAAATAGTTAGAAACAAGTCTAGCAGCTTAAAAGTAAAACTCAAAAATGTCAAGTCTCAGGTTTAAGTCAGTACGTAAACAAGTTGGTCAATTCTTTGTGTCGATAGTCTATCGTCCAAATAGTCCCATATCAATCATCTGATAACATCATGTCCTAGGATGAATCCTTCCTACAATGGGAATTATTTATCAGAAAGAACACTTTGGATAAATGAAATGACGTGTCGCCATCCACTAACATGTCCTAGGATGTATCCTTCCTACAATGGGCATTATCTGTTGTCAATAGTTTCAGTTCTTATCCTTAAAAACACATATTCTTCTCGTTAGCGGTATTGAAGAGCATCAACTTGTTTGTTTACTTGGTCTTTATATTTTGACTTAGAGAAATAGGAATGGGGAAACAACTATTATCTTTTGTCTGCTATGCTTGTTGGACGTTCTTCTAATATAACCTTGGTGAATACTTGCTTTGTTAGGTATGTATAGAGGAAGTTTTGCACAACTTGTTGACTATTGCATGGATAGGTTTACCTTTCCATGTTTTGGTCTGAGGTATTTTGAACTTCTAAAGTACATCCTAGCAAGGTTTCCGCATGTCAGGTGTGAACAAGGATACTCCTATCTAATTTTCAAGTCAAATTCCATCACACTAGGTACAACGCCATCCTAGTTTCCTATACCTTGATGCATCGTACCATGTGCATTATCAAACATAATAAAATTTGGCCCCTTGCAAATCCCAATTCCTCAGCAAGTAATCATCATCATCATCATCATCATTTGCATTTGCATCATATTGTGTCTTGTTGAAATAACTTCTTCTTTTCTTGCTAACCACACTAACAAGGTACTGTGACAGTTGATCATCATCATCATCACCATCATCGTCATCGATCCTGCATTCACAAATCATTAGCATATTGCATAAACATATCATATAGGAAAAACATGCATTGCATTTCAAATCATCACATAAATAGGTTATCATAGGCATTCTTCATAGGTAGGTGCATCCATTTCATCACATTTCATCCATTACATTGCATTTATTACATAAATCATCGCATAACATTCATTTGCATAAGCATTTCATAATCATTTCACCATTATCACATAATGCATAATCATACACAATAGGTATATAAGCATTATAGATAATCCATCGCATACATACTTGCATAACATCATAAAGTCATCTCACACATTTGGTTCATCTTGCATCAAAACATTATCATATAATTGCATATAGTACATCATATTAAATACATCACATACATTACATCATCATTCAATATGTTTTGGATAATAGCATTTGTTATTCTAAGCATCTCATAAAACCATCTCATTTGCATTACACCATCTCATTTACATTACACAAAACTATCTCATTTGCAACGTATCACGACCATCACATTTACATCATCCATGTCATCCCATAAATAACACCATAAATTATTCATTGCACAAATCATTCCACATAAAAGTAAATAGTCCATCACATGCTAAACGTACATCCATCCATAATCCGTTCACATATAAGAATAATTCACATAACATTTCACAAATATACCATATCATTTTGCATATTCTAATTCATATCACATATTAGATTATCCCATTTGCATCAACATAAAATAGATCATGATATAGACACCATCATTGCACATCACATTTTTCATATCATAGGTTAAACATAATATAGATCTAATAGTCATAGTCATAATGCATATATCATCATAAATAAATGCATCCATAAAAGCATCATGGCACAACATATAGAAGTAAAATCATCCATGCATAAATAAAGAATATACATCACATCACATCAAAATCATTGGCTCATATATATCATGTATGCAACTATCATAGTACAATAATAAATCGGATCACTGTACATGTATGTCAATTAGTAAAAAATGAGCTCATAAGGCATGAAAAGTATCGTAGCATCTCGATCAAGCTCTCTACCTGTGGATTCTTCCCTCACCTCAATCACCATGACCCTCTGTTGGTCTGTGGCTAGCCCGCTCTGAGTACTCTGGGACCTGCTTTGCTCAGGGTACGGCCTCATGATAGTACCTCTGATAGTACTCTGGGTCTCAGACGACATCTCTGTAAGATTGAACTGACACTGTACCCTGGGAGGAGGAGGCTGTCATGCTCTCTAACTATTGTCTCCTACCCAGCTCAGTGGTTGCCTATAGATCTGCGGCCTATCTTTGTTGTACGGCCTGATCCCTCTCAGCCCTGAGCTACTCTCTCTCGGCCCTCGCTTGATCTCTCTTCACTATCACGGCCTGGACCTGGGCTTGTAGCTGTGCAATCAGAGTATCCTGTGCATTCGCCTATTTTGCTGGCTATACCTGTAGTTGCACCCGAGGAGGACCCTCGCCTCATGGTGGTGGGACGGGTGGCACCTACTGCAGGTCCTGCATGTGCACATCTCCCTGATTTGGCTGCTCTAGAGGTATAAATGGCAGGTCCTATCAAATTTTGGCTCTCCATCCTCAACCTCCCCCTCTGCCTCTAACTCTCTGCAGATTTAGAACTACACCTGGAATCGTCAAACGAAGTGGAGGTCAGAACCAATCATTGTAGGCCTGGGTGGTGCCTGGATCTGCAAGCCCCTGATCATATGCCCATGGCTGGGCTACGAGCTACTTGAAGCTGTCAACTGCCTCTGAAGCAAGAATGTACCACCCCCACGATACCTGTGTCATGGAGCGAGCGAAGACAGCCATGTAGTCATCATTTGGTCGATCCTGCGGCTCTCCAAACTAACACTACACACACTCGTGCAGGTACCTCTCAATCATAGTGTGCTCCTGCCCCTACATATGCCGATCTTGACGGCAATAGAACAACTGATCAACATCATCAGCCCATCCAGGCTGACAAAGGTATGGTCGTCAAGTGAAAACTAGCATTTCATCTAGGACTCTCCTCCAATAGGAAATCCCCTGATCACCAGTGTGTGTGAAGGAAACACCGCCTCTGTATCACCACATGAGGGGATCATTTGGCACCATCAAAATTGAAACGATGCGTAGTTGAAGCACAATAATGTCCTCCCATGCCTAGACATGAAGAAGACTCGCCCCTACTCCCAACGCTCTGTCGTCCATGTAGACATACTCATGGAGGTCTTGATAAAGTGAAGCTAGAAGTACAGGCCCCCAAGCAAAACAAACTGGCTTGTCTCAGACCATCCTCTCCCAACAATATCCCCAGCCGAGACTGAAGTATCAACCTTGTCTGTCAGGGGAAACAAGACCCAAAATGATGGTTGCAATCACCTAGCGGTAGGGAGGTGCTAGGATCCTGTGTCACTCTAGCTATATTTGTCCCTCACAAAACACAATGTCCTATGTGGCAAGGACTCTATGGCAGGCCTCGTGTCCCTCATCCATATCAAAAATCATCAATTGGCCATGAATCAAAAATCGCAAAATATGCCAAATGTCCTCTAAGGTGATGGTGGCCTCGCCAGTGGGAAGATGAAACAAAGATGTCTCACTATGCCATCTCTCGGCCAGTGCTGACATCATCCCTAAGCGAGTGCGCATGGGTGCCGCGTACACAATATACCACAACCCCACAATTTAGAGTCGATCCTAGTCCCTGTAGCTTAGGTCCCGTAAGTAGAAAGCTAGGTTCGACGTTCTGTTCTCTCGGGAGTAGAGCTCCCTCGCCGCATCCTATGTCAAGAAAGGTCATCGTGTTAAATTTTTTTAAAAATATTCGTTGCACATTCAAGAAGTTTCTCCAATGGTGCAACTCGTGATGGCGTCGCAGTTTGATTTCTAATCAAACTTCAATGCTAGGCCGTAAAAGAGAAAAATCGCACCGTCGTGGTGCACTTTATCACCTAGTGGCGCACTTTGGGCAAAATTGATGCTGCTGCGTCGCACTTTGCAAATCCACCTACTGACCCCGAGCTCAGCATCGAAGATTTTAAACTCCAAACTACAATGCCATGACACTATTTAACACCGAGCGATGCAGTTGACTTCTAAGTGGTTCTATATAGCGTTGCTGCAGACGAACCGACTCTTTAAAGCATTAAATAATACAATAAATGAAAAATAAAGCTCGGGTAAGGACCACTTACCGGTGCCTTGATGCCTGGTGGCCATTGGTACATCTGAACTCGATCAGAAATGTGCAGAGGAAGTTGTTGTTGTGCCATATCGTCAAGAGGTCTGACCTCAAATCTCGAGATTACTATAGGAGGTGTTTGAAAATGACTTGAAAGTGACCCCTAAGGCTCCTTTTAAACCTAAATTTAGGGTTTTTTCCCCTAATAGGCTATCTTGATAGGGTTTTGGGCCCCCAAACCTATTTTTTGTCTAATTGAGGCTTTTTTTTCATCGTTTTATCACATTTAGACATGTTTTTATTCTCTTGGAGCCCTTTCAGACTTGTCGGGTACCTTGTCCTCTTTTTTCCGCGAGATCACCCAAAAAATTAAAATTTTCGTCCAATCTCTTGAGGGGGCATTATAATGGCATGTTTTCTCTCGCCATGCAGCAGTGGGGAAAGTTTTTAAATATCAAATTTTTGGCTTTGATCGAGATCGCTTATTCTTTGAACCAACGCAGGAAGTACATTGATTCAAAGAGGGGAAAAATGTAGACATGTAAAATATACTGAGTGACGTTGTGCACTTGATCCTGACCTACTAACATCGTTTCATCCTAAATCATCCCTCGGTCTAACCATTTAATCAAATCTCCTTATCTAATTAAATTCATCAAATTTCATCCCTTAATTGAATAAATCATTTTATCTAATTAAGTCAATCTCTTTTGTTAATTAAATCAATTCATCTAATCTAATTATCCCTATTTAATTAAATAATTAATTTTATTTGATTAAATCTCTAAAGTCTATCCATTAAATTAAATAAATAAAAACCTTATTTGATTTAATCTAACGCCATCTCTTTTAATTAAATAAATAAAAATCCTTATTTAATTAATCTCTTATCATATTCCTCTCTTATTTGATTTAAATAAATCCACAAATTTGAGTCAAATAAGTCACACCATCTAACCTCTCTCATTAAATTAATTAACCCTTGATTAATTTATTCTCATCTCATGTCCCATCCTCTAGATTTTGCAAGTTGCACATGAAAATAGATTTAATCATTTATTAAATCTCTATTTTCCTGACAAGGCATCTTTTGGAATATTGTCCAAATTTGAATTCAAAAATTCCAAGTCAACATGTACATCCAACAAGGCAATAAATTCATCTTACATGTCCTTTTTCTTGAGCCAAGTAGAATTTATTGCAGTTTCCCTTCCCTCTTGCAAGTCATTTCAACAAATTTGAAATTAAAAAATATGCATTTATTGGCACAATCCCCAAATCTTGCACATCTTCCATCCATTCATAGATTGACAAGTGGTATCATACCATTGGATGAATGTTAGTCCCACATTGCTCAAATTTCGACATTCATCCATCTTGGCATTCTATAAATAAAGAGCTCATATCCTCATTTGATCATCCACAAATTATGCAAAGTTATTATGCAAAAATATTTAGCCATTTCCATCCATCAATCTTGAGTTATTAGCTAGGTTTTTGAAGATTTTGGCTTGGAGTTCTCATTCTTCACCATCAAACTGGATCAATCTCCATCAACATATGAAGCTTGCATCTTAGGAATTGGGAAAGGGCCAATTTTAACATCAAATTGGCACCAATTCCCCCATGGAAACATGAGTTTGCACATTTAAATTAGGATTGAATCTATATCTCTTTGTTTCATTGTGTTCTTTGTTGTTTTCTCTCCTAATTCGAAGTTGTAAATGGATTTCATGGGGAATCTTTGTTTTAGCTTGCAATCTCTTGTTTAACTTGTTTATTCATGTTGTTTTGTATTTACTAGGACTGGGGTCGCACATGTACAACATAGGAAAATCCATCATTGATGATCCTCCAAAGCCCTAGGCTATTCCCCCAAAATAAAAAACATTCAAATATCTTATCAAAATCCAAAAACATTAGTAAAAGTCAGAAAAATCAGAAAATAGTGTTACTCAATATAGTTGAACTACGATGTCTCTATGTTCATGACATGGACAAGGTTGATCTTTGATCTATATCTTGAAAAGTAATTGTAATCATCATCATCATCATCATTTGCATTTGCATCATATTATGTCTTGTATAAATGACTTCTTTTCTTGCTAACCATGCTAACAAGGTACTGTGACAGTTGATCATCGTCATCATCACCATCATCGTCATCGATCCTACATTCACAAATCATTAGCATATTGCATAAACATTTCATATAGGAAACACATGCATTGCATTTCAAATCATCACATAAACAGGTTATTATAGGCATTCTTCATAGGTAGGTGCATCCATTTCATCACATTTCATCCATTACATTGCATTTATTACATAAATCATTGCATAACATTCATTTGCATAAGCATTTCATAATCATTTCACCATTATCACATAATGCATAATCATACACAATAGGTATATAAGAATTATAGATAATCCATCGTATACATACTTTCATAACATCATAAAATCATCTGACACATTTTGTTCATCTTGCATCAAAACATTATCATATCATTGCATATAGTACACCATATTAAATACATCACATACATTACATCATCATTCAATATGTTTTGGATAATAGCATTTGTTATTCTAAGCATCTCATAAAACCATCTCATTTGCATTACACCATCTCATTTACATTACATAAAACTATCTCATTTGCAACGTATCACGACCATCGCATTTACATCATCCATGTCATCCTATAAATAACACCATAAATTATTCATTGCACAAATCATTCCACATAAGCGTAAATAGTCCATCACATGCTAAACATACATCCATCCATAATGCGTTCATATATAAGCATAATTCACATAACATTTCATAAATATACCATATCATTTTCAATATTCCAGTTCATATCACATATTAGATTATCCCATTTGCATCAACATAAAATAAATCATCATATAGACACCATCATTACACATCACATTTTTCATATCATAGGTTAAACATAATATAGATCTGATAGTCATAATCATAATGCATACATCATCAGAAATAAATGCATCCATAAAAGCATCATTGCACAACATATAGAAGTAAAATCATCCATGCATAAATAAAGAATATACATCGCATAACATTAAAATCATCATCGGCTCATATATATCAATAACACAACTGTGATAGTACAATAATAAATCGGATCACTGTACATGTATGTCAATTAGTACAAAATGAGCCCATAAGGCATGAAAAGTATTGTAACATCTCGATCAAGCTCTCTGCCTATGGATTCTTCCCTCACCTCAATCACCATGACCCTCTGTTGATCTGTGGCTGGCCCGCTCTAAGTACTTTGGGACCCACTTTGCTCAGGGTACGACCTCATGATAGTACCTCTAATAGTACTCTAGCTCTCAGATGACTTCACTATAAGATTAAACTAACACTATACCGTGGGAGGAGGAGGCTGTCATGCTCTCTAACTATTGTCTCCTGCCTAGCTCAGTGGTTGCCTGTAGCTCTGCAGCCTATCTCTACTGTATGGCCTGATCCCTCTCAGCCCTAAGCTACTCTCTCTCAGCCCTGAGCTACTCTCTCTCGGCCCTTACCTAATCTCTCTCGGCTATCACGACCTAGACCTAGGCCTGTAGCTATGCAATTAGAGTATCTTGTGCATCCGCCTATCCTGATGGCTGTACCTGCAGCTGCACCCGAGGAGGACCCTCACCTCATGGTGGTGGTATGGGTGGCACCTACTGCTGGTCCTACATGTGCACATCTCCCTGATCTGGCTACACTGGAGGCATAAATGGCAGGTCCTATCGAATTGCGGCTCTCTGTCCTCGTCCTCCCCTCTACCTCTGACTCTCTGCAGATTCAGAACTTCACCTGGAATCGTCAAACGAAGTGGAGGTCGGAACCAATCCCTGTAGGCCTGGGTAGTGCCTGGATCTGCAAGCCCTTGATTATACACCCATGGCCGGGCTACCAACTTCTTGAAGCTATCGATTGCCTCTAAAGCAGGAATGTACCACCCCCATGATACCTATGTCATGGAGCGAGAAAAGATATCCATGTAGTCATCATCTGGTTGATCCTGTAGCTCTCCAAACTGACACTGCACATGCCCAGGCATGTACCTCTCAATCATAGTGTGCTCCTGCCCCTGCATATACTGGTCCTAGCAGCAATAAAACAACTGATCGACATCATTAGCCCATCCAGGCTAACCAAGGTATGGTCACCAAGTGAAAACCAACATCTCATCTAGGATTCTCCTCCAATAGGAGATCCCCTGATCACTAGTGTGTGTGGACACACCGCCTCTGTATCACCACACAAGGGGATCATTTGGCACCATCAGAACTAAAATGACACATGGTCAGAGCAAAAAAAAAGTCCTCCCATGCCTAGACATGAAAAAGAGTCACCCCTGCTCCCAACGCTCTGTCGTCCATGTAGACATACTCATGGAGGTCTCGATAAAGTGAAGATGGAAGTACAGGCCCCCAAGCAAAACGAGCTGGCTTGTCTTGGACCATCCTCTCCCAACAATATCCCCAGCCGAGACTGAAGTATCAACCTCATCTGTCAGGGGAAACGAGACCTAAAATGATGGTTGCAATCACCCAGTGGTAGGGAGGTGTTAGGATCCTGTGTCGCTCTAACTCTATTTGTCCCTTGCAGAACACAATGTCCTGTGTGGCAAGGACTCTATGGCAGGCTTCGTGCCCCTCATCCATATCAAAAATCTCCTGTTGGCCATGAATCGATAATCGCAAAATACACCAAACATCCTCTAGGGTGATGGTGGCCTTGCTAGTGGGAAGATGAAACGAAGATGTCTCACTATGCCATCTATCAGCCAGTGCTGACGTCATCCCTAAGTGAGTGCACATAGGCACCGCGTATGCAATATACCACAACCCCGCAATTTAGAGTCGATCCTGCTCCCTGTCGCTTAGGTCCCATAAGTAGCTAGCTAGGTCCCATGACCTGTGCTCTCAGGAGTAGAGCTCCCTCGCTGTGTCCTGCATCAAGAAAGGTCATCGTGTTAATTTTTTTGAAAAAATATTCATTGCACGTTCAAGAAGTTTCTCCAGCGGTGCAACTCATGATGGCGTCGTAGTTTGATTTTGAATCAAACTTCGAAGCTAGGCCCTAAAAGAGAAAAATCGCATTGCCGCGGTGCACTTTATCACCCAGTGGCACACTTTGCACAAAATTGATGCCGATGCGTCGCACTTTGCAAATCCACCCGCCGACCCCGAGCTCAGCGTCGAAGTTTTAAACTCCAAATTGCACTACCATGGTGCTATTTAACACCGAGTGGTGCAGTTTGACTTATGAGTGGTGCTATATAGTACCTCTACAGGCGAACTGACTCTTTAAAGCATTAAATAATGCAATAAATGAAAAATGAAGCTCAGGTAAGGACCACTTACAGGTGCCCCGATGCCTGGTGGCCACTGGTACGTCTGAAATCGATCAAAAATGTGTAGAGGAAGTTGTCATTGTGCCATATCGTTAGGACGTCTGAGCTCAAATCTAGAGATTACTATTGGAGGTGTTTGAAAATAACTTGAAAGTGACCCCTCAAGCTCCTTTTAAGCCTAAATTTAGGGGTTTTTCCCCCTAATTAGCTATCCTGCTAGGGTTTTGGGCCCCCAAACCTATTTTTCGTCTAATTAAGGCTTATTTTTCATCATTTTATCATGTTTAGACACATTTTTAGTCTCCTAGAGACCTTTCGGACCTGTCGGGTACTTTATCCTCTTTTTTTCACGAGATCACCCAAAAATTTGAAATTTTTGTCCAATCTTTCGAGGGGGCATTATAATGGCATGTTTTCTCTCGCCATGCAGTAGTGGGGAAAGTTTTTAAATATCAAAATTTTTGGCTTTGATCGAGATCGCTTATTTTTTGAACCAACGCAGGAAGTACATTGATTCAAAGAAGGGAAAAATGTAGACACATAAAATATACTGAGTGACGTTGTGCACTTGATCTCAATCTATTAACATCGTTTCATTCTAAATCATCCCTCGGTCTAACCATTTAATCAAATCTCCTTATCTGATTAAATTCATCAACTTTCATCCCTTAATTGAATAAATCATTTTATCTAATTAAGTCGATCTCTTTTGTTAATTAAATCAATTCATCTGATCTAATTATCTCTATTTAATTAAATAATTAATTTTATTTGATTAAATCTCTAAAGTCTATCCATTAAATTAAATAAATAAAAACCATATTTGATTTAATCTAAAACCATCTCTTTTAATTAAATAAATCAAAATCCTTATTTAATTAATCTCTTATCATATTCCTCTCTTATTTGATTTAAATAAATCCACAAATTTGAGTCAAATAGGTCACATCATCTAACCTCTCTCATTAAATTAATTAACCCTTGATTAATTTAATCTCATCTCATGTCCCATCCTCTAGATTTTGCAAGTTGCACATGAAAATAGATTTAATTCATTTATTAAATCTCTATTTTCCTCACAAGACATCTTTTGGAATATTGTCCAAATTTGAATTCAAAAATTCCAAGTCAACATGTACATCCAACAAGGCAATAACTTCATCTTACATGTCCTTTGTCTTGAGCCAAGTGGAATTTATTGCAATTTCCCTTCCCTCTTGCAAGTCATTTCAACAAATTTGAAATTCAAAAATATGCATTTATTGGCACAATCCCCAAATCTTACATCTTCCATCCATTCATAGATTGACAAGTGGCATCATACCATTGGATGAATGTTAGTCCCACATTGCTCAAATTTGGACATTCATCCATCTTGGCATTCTATAAATAAAGAGCTCATATCCTCATTTGATCATCCACAAATTATGCAAAGTTATTATGCTAAAATATTTAGCCATTTCCATCCATCAATCTTGAGTTATTAGCTAGGTTTTTGAAGATTTTGGCTTGGAGTTCTCATTCTTCACCATCAAAGTGGATCAATCTCCATCAACATATGAAGCTTGCATCTTAGGAATTGGGAAAGGGCCAATTTTCACATCAAATTGGCAACAATTCTCCCATGGGAACATGAGTTTGCACATTTAAATTAGGATTGAATCTATATCTCCTTGTTTCATTGTGTTCTTTGTTGTTTTCTCTCTTAATTCAAAGTTGTAAACGGATTTCATGGGGAATCTTTGTTTTAGCTTGCAATATCTTGTTTAACTTATTTATTCATGTTGTTTTGTAGGTACTAGGACTGGGGTTCGCACATGTACAACATAAGAAAGTCCATCATTGATGATCCTCTGAAGCCCTAGGTTAGTCCCACAAAATAAAAAACATTCAAATATCTTATCAAAATCCAAAAACATCAGTAAAAGTCAGAAAAATCCAAAAATAGTTTCAGTCAATATAGTTGAACTATGATGTCTCTGGGTTCATCAAATAGACAAGGTTGATCTTTGATCAGCCCCTAAGGCACTAGGTTAGTCCCTTTAGGTCCCCCAATTTGTCTCTAAATCTTTCGAAAACACCAAAAATAACATCAAATAATTCAAAAAATATCTAAAGTCCTATCTCTGGATTGTTACCTATTAGCAATAAACTTTTCATTCATAATAAACAATTGTCACCTTCAACCTTTGACAAAGCAATCTACTAGAAAAAAAAAATATCAAAATTAAAACTTCCAAAGTAAAGATTGAAATGACTGGATCACTATCAGATTATAACACTGCATAAGTATTAACTACCTGCCTATCGATAATTCATCATCAACATCCTAACAGATTTCTTAACACATAAAACATTCCTACAATATACATCACTAATGGGTAACATCCTGAAACACCAAAAAACTATGTCAAGTGATACTACAACATTGTTTATTTTTTTATGATCTTATCTTTTTTATTTATCTTAATGTCACATTCCTAGGATCTCTCGAGGATTAAAATAAGGATTTAAAGAGGAAGGAATGAGGGCATTGATTGTTGATTTTTGTTTGATTTGTTTGTTAGATATTTTTGTGATACTAAAATAGTGAATACTTGCTTTATTTTGTGTGTGAAATCTATTTTGGGGGAATTCATGTAGCAGTTGCATGTTAAGTACTTCGTACCTCTCTATGTAATTGATTCGAAATGTTTTGAAACTTCTCAACCATACACTCTAACAAGGTTTTTGTATGTTTGGTATGATCAAGAATTCTCTTTGTTTGGAGAGTCAAAGTTCATGAAATGGATACAATGCCACATTGGTCATCAATACCTAAGTGTGTCATATGTGTTTCCAACATCAATAAGGACTGCTAAAAATACAAAGTCTCTACGAAAGAAAAATAAAACTCATCAATGACTAACAACATCAATTTTCTTCCAAAAATCATACTAACAGTTTTTCTAACTAACATGTCCATCCTGCATCATAATACCATTAGTATCACATGCATCCTGCATCCATAAATTCATCATTACATATCATGACCATAATAAAATGAAAAACATCATACATCATATATGATCATCCACTGCATACATCATATATCATCATCCATCACACACATCATATATCTTTATCCATTGCATAAATCATATATCATCATCATCCATCGTATACATCATAAATCATACATCCATCCTGTAGACATCCAAATTTGGACACTTAATTTATCCAAATTTATCACTTTTCGTCTAAACATCCTCTTATCCGGTTAATTAAGTAATATTACTATTATTTAATTAATATCTTTAATTCTGCTAAATCTCTAAGGTATTTAATTAATAATTAAATACCTTACCCTCCTTAATCCTCTTTTCATCAAATAAATTAAATAAATATTACATTTATTTAATTCCTCACATGTCATTTTCATCTAATCCTAATCCATCTCCTAATTTCTTCATTAGGGATGTGCACATGCCTAATCCTTGATTAGGATGTGTCACATCCTCCAACTTTTGCAAGTTGGCTTCTAATCATTTATCTTCTTTAATTAATTAAGCCTAATCATTCTCCAAGGAATTTTAATTCCTTTTTATTTGTCCTAGATTCCCTCCTTTATACATGTGAATTTTTAATTCACATTCCATTCTTCCAAGGCTTCTAGAACCTTGGACTTGTCACAATCTCCACATGTGACCAAGTCCCACCTTTTTAGAGCCCATCTTTTACCCTCTAGATCATCTTAGGAATGTGAATTTTTAATTCACATTTATATCCCCAACCACCTTTCCTTTTCCCATGTAGATTTTTGAGGAATTCCTAAAATTCCTCAAATGTCCCTTTCACTCCCACTTGGGGACAAGAAATCCCTTTTGTGGAAATCCTCCTCACTCCCCAAGGTGCATGTCCTTTTCCACCTCATGTACCTTTCTTGACAACTCATCTCCACCTCATATCCTCTTGTCCACTTCACCCTCCACATGTCAAGATGTGAGGGCTTGTGGGTTCTCAACCCACCATAGCCCTTCATCTTGGCCTTGTTGGAGCAATCTTGACCGTTGAATTCTCTAGAGAATTCAAATTCTTCTATAAATACCCCCTCCTCAAGGGCATTTTCAACACTTTTTGCATTCTCATAACTACATGCTGCCAATTTGCCTTTCCAACTTTTTTGCATTTTGATAACTACATGCTGTCTATTTGAATCCTCAAGCTTTTTCAATCATTCAACCATCTTTGTTAATCATCTTGCATATAGAATCTTGCATCTTAGTCACTCAATCCATCATCTAAGGAGCACACAATCCCTTCCAATCAAGGGCCAATCAAGGAGAAATCAACAGCAAGGAAGGTGATATTGTTTCTATTTTGTTTATCCATTTCTTTTTCGTTGTATCACTCTTTCGGCTAATCTTGAGGTGTCTTTGGTATTTTGTCATTTCCATTTCTTAGTTAGTTTGCACATTTAGAGCAGT